>JALPQD010000030.1:992500-1560000 GCA_023101885.1 Typhlomys cinereus
ATTGATCTCTTTCTCTCTTTTTTTCACACACAGAGACAAAGGAAGGAAGGAGAGAGGGAGGGAGAGAGGGAGGGAGGGAGGTCCGGGATACTGATGAATAGTCAAGTTGCCATTAGGTACATAAAGGTCTGGATTCCATTCCTAGTACTGTCAAAATAAAAACAATAAAAAGAGAGAAGGAAAGAAAGAAAACAAAACAAAAAGACAGACAAAGTAGTGCGGGAGACCAAGAGAAGCAATGGACCTTACGTCCCACTCTCCTTCCTTCTGCTGGTGTTGAAGAGAGAATCGTACTTCCTGCTCATTTTCCTCTTTTCAGGTCACATGTGCACCATGGTCCTCAGGAATCCGTCACCATTGCCTGGCCCCTTTACAGAGGCATACAACAGAGTCCTTGAAGCCCCTATTTGTTTCCCTTACACTTAGACTGAAGTGTGTTCTCCCCTTTAACCAGGCTCCTCATCGCAACCAGATGTATGGCCTATCCTGAGAATTCCCTTAAGAAGGTGTGGGCGACCGGCTGTGAAAAATCCACGGGGCCAGCAGACATAGTGGGCTCTCTCCTTCGCGTCTACTAACATCGGCTTTCTGGACAGCGGCAGATTACTGGTGACCTGCGTGTGCCCCAGGCCTATGCCTTCCAGGGCCTAAACCAGGGAGGGAGGCACACGTTCCGATATGTTCCTTTGGAGCTGCTGTCCTCACCCCGGGGTCTGGCTCCTTGTGTCCTCAAACACTCCAGGGACAGAGTTCAAACACCAGGATGAGGCTAGCGTGATACTGCTTAGCAGTTCACTCGCTTGTTGGGTGGATGTGGCAGCTGGCTGGTAACTCCAACCCAGCAAAGTAGAACCTGGACGTTCCCAGAGCAAGCTGGCCAGCCGACTAGCCCTATAGGCTAGTTTTATTAGAGACCAACCTCAAAATAATAAGATGAAAGAGTGATAGAGGATGATTCCTGATATCAGCCTTGGGCCTATATATATATACCCTGTGCAAGCCCAGGCCCAGGGAACTGGGTGGTGTGTATGCGCTTACCAAGCTTAGACACATGGATGTATTCCACACACACAAGGAGAGGGGGCAACACCCACAGCCCAACAGCCTCATCCCGGAAGAGGTCTCTGACCTCTGAGTGCCCATTAGAGTGCAAACCCCGCCCAATAGGCTCTGTGCCAGGACTCCATACTGGGTCAGGAGTGGGTGCAGTAACTGGTTTTAGCATTGGATTGGGCTAGCCTCAACCCATGTGTGGGCCAGCTTTTCCTCTGATCCCAAAACACGTCTTGGGGCTTCCTGGTTGAAGTTCTTGTAGGATGAGGACACACACACACATACACACACACACACACACACACACACACACACACACACACACATCCGTGCACACACAGCTACCTTGCCTATGTGGAAGGCGCCATAGAAAAGCTGCCACACTTCTCCCTCTAAGATCTGCCAGCTCCCAAGAGCCTCCGTGGACCCTTCAAGGTGACCTCTGTCTGGAGACAAGACTAGCCTGTCTGCTCTTTAGATATTTGGGGCCAGCTAAAGACCAACACATTTCTAAGTGTGTATAATTCAAGGGCAATTTGATCCATATGTTTCTGATTCCCTTGCACTTAAATCATCAAAATATTGATTTTTAAGAGCCATTTGATGTCTAAGGAACTTTTTTAATAGGCTTTTAAAGCTCTTTAAACCCAGAGCTTGGAGCCAGTCCCAGGGCCATAGTTGTCCCACGGCCAGAGCACACCCCCCAGGTCAGGACCCTTCAGACCTGAGTCTCCCTTCCCTGTGCAAGCCCCACCTCTTCCTGACCTCCTTGCCTCCCCCAGAATTACCCAGCGGCCCCAGCAACACCTTCCCTTTCTCTCCATAGACCTTTCTCATGTTTCGCTGGCACACCCTGGAGACACAGAGCAAGAGAGCAACCACACTATTTATTTACTCTTAAAAACTTCGTAATATCTTATTGTAAAATACACTGTGATGGGTCCAAGCACCTCCTGCTGAGGTCATTTAAGTCACTGTGCATCCCGATGATTTCCACAAGTGAAAATACTGGGTCAAAGAGTACAGTCACCCTTAAGTCTCCTCACGCATGAGTGGGCCACATCATTTTTTTTTTTTTCCTGAGAGATTGTACAAACTTCCACAGGTCTCCCTATCCCCACCTCGTGGAGGTTTCCTTGTTCTCCCTTTCATGAGGTCCTGACTGGAAAAGTTTCTGATTCTATCTCTCCTTCTGTTCTCCCACCATCATTTGGGGATGCAAATAGGCCCCACCACATATATTTGCGTAGAGATTGAGATCATTTCTATAAACTGCTTGGAATCCTATCTGATGGAGAGCTCGTGCTCAATAAATAGAAGGAAAAGCTTATTGCCTTTCCTTCAGCCTTGAGTGTCTTCCTCCTTCCCTTCCCCTCTTCGTTTCACCAACTCCAGCCTGTACCTTAGAGTTCTGCTGAAATGCCTCGGCGTCTGGTATGCGCTGAACTGACCAGCCCCGAGGTACACTAACCTTATGTTTAGCATCTGTCTTTTCCACTAAGTAGGGCAAGAGGGTCATGCGGGGTCAAGTGGATTTCCAGAATTTCCAACAATGCCTCACATGACGAAAATGCTTGTGCCATGTGCTGAATTGGGCAGAATGGAAGTGAACAGTGCATGGGTGAGCATAGATCAACCCTCATCCTTAAAGTTTCTAGTGACCCGCAAAGGGTGCAGTCGTTCGTGCTCCTTGAGAATGATCAAGAGTGTGGCAAGGTTCAAAAAGCAAATCCTCTTGATGAACTCTGAAATTCAGAGGTGACAGTGTCCAGGTGGAGGCGGGGGTAGGGTGAGGGAAGACCTTTCTGATGGAGACGTCTTGTGGTTGCTAGGCACAAACACAGCTCTTCCTGCAAGCTGATGCCATGTCACTTTCGTCAATCTTTCTCTTCAGGGTCTGTCATAGTTAAGCACAGGTGTCAACTTGACTGTTGAGGGTTTAAGCTCTGGGCACAGTTGTAGAGAGTCGATGGTTGAGTTAAGCCCAGAGTAAACCTGAAGGAGATTGTCTAGCTGATGGGGAAGGCCCAGCCATGGTGGGTGGGACTAGGCCCTGGAATAAATCACTGAGAGAGTGGGCATCCTTCTGTACATTTGGTCAGACATGCTGGTCTGGCAAGTAAGGATCGTCCCTCTCTCAGCTGATATGTGGTGATGGTGTGGCCAGTTCCCTTGGCCCTGGTGTTGGTGCGTGCTCTCCCGCCACGCTAGACTGAGAACTGTAAGCAGAAAATCGTAAGAGAGAATAAACTCCTTGTTCCTTTAAGCCGTTTGATGGTCATTTATCAGCAACCCTGCAGGCAGACTGCAACAGGGTCTCAACCAGGAGAGACCATGCACTTCCTTTTGTGACTTTGCTGGATCCTGAGCTTGGAGGCCAGAGCAATTCTCCTCGCATGGAACCTCCCACAGCCATGATTCCGCAGATGATGGGAAGCACCTCCCTCCTCCTCTTAGCTCTGCTCTAGACAAGCCAACCCGGGGCGGCCTGGAGACCGGTGTCGCTCACAGCTTTCACGTGCTGCGGATGATCCCCAAGGTCTGGAGCCCTGGAAGGGAGAAGGCTCTGGGTAGGTCTGAATTCCAGGAGACCAAGCGAGGAGACCTCTCTCTCCTCTCTTCTAGCTCCTACGGCCTTGGTTCCCTACCTATTAGTGAACTCAGATTTGCCCCCGAAGTCCTGCTTCAATTCAATCAATTGAATATAATCCCCAAATTACTGGTGTTGTTCAAGCGAGGCCTGGGAAGTTGGGCAGACAGTAAACCACTGCTGAGGCTCGTGGTGGGAGCTTTGCTTTGTGTGAGGTAGAAACTACTCTGAGAAGCACAGTCATGACACCCCTCCCCCATGCCTACCATTTCTCCTGCTTAAGTTTTCAGTGACACTTTCCATGTCCATTGTGTGTGTAAAGGAATGGTGTACAGGTACTCTATTAGTGTGTATATACACAAATGCCACGGAGTGTCTGAGGAGGTCAAAGGACGACTTTCAAAGGGAGTCATTTCTAACCTTCTGCCTTATTAAGGTAGGGTCTCTCTTTTTCTTCTTGGTTCAGCAGACCCCTAGCTGGTCCACAGTAGGAGCGCTGAGATTGCAGATGCTTGCCGCTACATCTGACTTTTTTCTTAAACATGGCTTCCAGGAATCAAACTCAGGTTGTCAGGCTTGTACAGCAAATACTTTCACCACTGAGCCACCTCCCCAGGCCCACACTTCCCATTCTCATAGTTCATTATGGAAGGGGCTAATGTAGTTCTATTGCAACTGAATTGCTCCTAAGTGTATGTATGTATACGTGTGCATACATATGCTTGCATATACATCCATATATGCTTGGGCGGGTGCATAGAGTTCCTGGAGCACCAGGAGCCGATGGCTGGGCATAAAGCTGCTATTCAATAAACACATGAATGAATGAATGAATTGAATGAATGAATGAATGAATCAATCAATCAATCAATGAACATAATCCTATCATCCTACCACCACCACCATCAAACTGCATGCTCTGAGAGGAAGGGACGGGAAGTTGATGGTTGTGTATGTGAAATGTCACAGTCCCATGTGAGTGACATGGGCGGGTTGCACCTCTTTCCTTCCTCGTGTTTAACACAGTACAGTGAAGGGGTTGAATTGTAGGAATCATTTTTTTCAAGCTCTGGAGACAGCTTATTCTCATCGCCCACCCACTTGGTCCCTCCAGGCCCAGAGCTCGACAGACTTCTGGAATACTAGATCCAGCTGTGTGGGGACCCTCTACTCCCCTTCCCCTTAGGGCTTGGGGCTATTTTGTCAAAATTCTGCAGGAACAGAGGAGAAGCACAGTGGCTTTTTACTAAAGTCCAGTGGGCAGGTCTCTGCAAAGACAGGGATTAAGTTTGTCTCCGTTGATGTCCCTGCAGCCCAATCTGTCTGAGAACCGCTTTTGGGTTGGGGGGGGATTTGATCCTCTGTCATCTGTTTCCATTACTGTTGCATTACCCAGACGCCATGTTTAGTGTTCCCTTCGGAACGCCTTTGCAAAGCTGGAGCGAGGCTGATTCTAAACGAATTGCATCTTTTTTTCAACAATACCTGTGTGGGAAGGTCTGACTGCCAGACTTAGGCATCCCCTTGCCAGACCCTCACACCAGACCTGAAAGACCTTTCCCAGCCATGAGGAAAGGGACAGTCTCCGAGGGCCCAGTTTCCCTCACTTCCAGCTCTGGAAGCTGTCAAGCTCGGATGAGCTGATGATGGTGACATGTGTGGATTGACCCTCAGAGCATTATCTGGATTTAGAAGAGTCACTTAGGGGTCAGCAAGTCTGGGAGGACCAAGCCTGATTCCCTGCAGCACAGGAGGGGAGAAGGGACTCTGTCTCTCTTGAAACTGCTCGCCTGCCCAAAGAAAGACTTGACACCTTCCGATAGACTCTTAACTCTGCACCTCAAGAAATCTGCTTTGGGGGATGGGGATAAGGGGCAGGAAAGGTAGCTCAGCAGGGAAGGCGCCTGCTCACAAACTTGGTGACCTGAGTTTGATCCCAAGAGCCCATGTGCTGGAAAGAGAACAATGACTTGCAACAGTTGTCCTTTGATCTCCATTCATGCACCATGACATGTATGTACTTGCCCCCCTTTCTCTCATAAGTAAGTAAATAAATAAATATTAAAAAGAAAAAAAACATAGTTTGGGATCTGAAGTACCATTTCATTTGACCAGCACAGTAATGAGGATATGAATCTTATGCAGAGAATAGATGAGCTGTCAAGCAATTTATATAATTTTAAAAAATATTTTTATTTATCTATGAGAGAATGACAGAGGGAAGGAGGAGAGGGGGAGAGAGAAGAACACAGATGGAGGTAAGAAGACAACTTTCAGAAGATGTTTCTCTCCTTCCTTCCAGAGATAGAACTCACATCACCAGATTTTCGAACAGGGTCTCACCATCCTGAGATATCTCACCAACCCCCCCATGATATTTTGTAATCTAAGATTTTTAAATTTTTACACATCAAAACAGAAGAAGGATTAATATTTCCCTGTTCAGAATAAGAAGTCTTCTACTTAACAGTATTTATCATGGGGCTGAAGAGATGGCTCAGGGGTAAGACTCTGCCTTACACGCACAAGGTCCTGAGCTGGAGCCCCAGGTCCCATGTAAAAAATGATGGTCTGCACTTCTGGCCCTGGTGGATGGAGCCTGCGACATGCCAGAGGGAAGCAAAAAGGAGGCAGAAGCAATCCAGGATGATTCCCAAAGTCACCCTTGGCCCTCCACAGGGACATAAAGTGATCTCTCTCTCTCTCTCTCTCTCTCTCACATACACACATGCAATAAATAAAGTTTTAAAAAAGTGTCAGTCATTAGCATTCACAACCGATTGAAGGTCTGAGATCCTTCAGAAGTCGGTTAGGGGTTGCCGACAATAGGACTGGCTTGTTGACGGAATCCTCTGCAGCTTTTGCCTCTTTCTGTTTCAAACAGGGCTGACCCTAGGATCGGGACTTCAGACCAGAGAGATTCAAGTGCTTCTGAAAGTTCCACTAACCTTGCCTTGGGAATCGAATGTATTCTTTCTCCGTTGCCTGAAAGCCGGGAAGTGGTGTGGACAGAGGACATTCTGAAAAGGCATTAGTGTCTTGCAGACTGATCACATCAGCAAACCAGCCACTAGAGATGCACATTTGGGCTTCCCTAGTAGGAAACAAGAAGTTGAATAACTTTTTTTTTCAAGTTTTATTATTTTTTTTTAGCGTGTATGCACACAGGCTTACACATGCCACAGCCCTCACATAGAAGTTAGAGGACAGCTTTTGGGAGTCAGTTCTCTTCCTCTACCCTGGGGCTCTGGGGATTGAACTTAGGTCATCAGGGTTGTGCAGCAAATGCTTTTATCCACTGAACCATGTCAAGGGTCTTGAATGTCTTTTTTTCCCCCCTTGGTCTTCAACAAAGGACATCTTCAGCAAATCTGAAAATAAACATGCAAACAAAAACAAGAGGATGTGTTTATGTTCCACCACAGAGGGAAGCTGTATAAAATGTGTCAGCAAGTTTGTAGCTGAGCCTTGAGGCCTTGACGTCCATCCGTGCTCCATCTTTACCGCCTGGCCAAAATGACGCTGTTGGCAGGAGAGGGGTGTAGGAGAGCAAGGTTCTGTTAACGGCAGCCTACAGGCCGATCCTGGCTTAGGTCTCCTTCAGCAAATAAGGCTCATTAGCCACAGTTATGCCCGTTTGCTTCAGGACCGTCTGTCCACAGTGGCAGAGTTCAGTGCTAGCAAGAGCGTGGGGCCCTCAGTGACTACACTATTGACTAGTTGACCCTTCACAGAAAAAGGTTGCTGTGTCCCGGTGTAGGATATCTCCAGGTAGACAATTAGGGCTCTATGAAGATTTCCCTCGAAGTGGTTACTATAATTACAGACTTTTTTTATTTAAAATATTTTATTTATTTGTGAGAGATGAGGAACAAGGAGAATGAGAAGGAGAGAGAGGAAGAGAGAAAAGAGAGAGGGGAGGGAGGGAGAGAGAGAGAAGGTACAAGCTTGCATGGTAGATGGATGCAAGTTAAGGATGACCATCAGAAACTGGTTCTCTCCTTCCACCAGGTAGGGTTTTGGTGATCAACGTCGGGTTATGAGCAGGCTCCTTGTCCACTGAGCTATCTTACTAGTCCCAATTACGAACTATTTTTAAAAATATTTGATGTATTCCTTTGAGAAAAAGAAAGAGCACATGCACGTCATGGTATGTGGTGGTCAGAGAGTGACTTTTGGAAGTCGGTTCTCTCCTTTCACCGTATGGGCTTCGGGGAACCGAACTCAGGTCCCCAGCTTTGGGACAGGCACTCTACTCACTAACTTATCTCACAGGCCCTATTCCAGTGGCGTGGTGTCGATTTGCGACATGTAGTGAGAACTCCTACAGAGCAGGGCATCCAGATTAACAGGGGCAGGCTCACAGGAGCAGCCCAGGAAACTGGCGAGCTGGCCACGCCTTTCCCTCCTTCCCCTCTGGTCTCTTGACTCCCTCCACCTCCATCCTCAGCAACATCGGTGTTTGCCCACAATTGTCTTCCTAAACCAGCTCTCAGGGACACGATATCGGGAAGCAGGAAATCTCAAGCCTGTAACATTTTCAGACAGGTGAGCTACAGCAAAAGCCCGTCTTCTGAAGGCACCGGTGCAAGCAAAATCTTCACTTCGTCAGGCTTGGAGCATGGATTTATGTAGCTGCCCATCTTTGACAAGTCCATGGACTCGTGCGACTCATGGCAAAAAGAAGCAGCCAGGAGCGGTAGAGCACACCCGTAGTCCTGAGGTCCCCCCGCGGCCGAGCATGAAGAGCTGGAGGCCAGCCTAGGTGGGACCCAGTGAGAGTCAGTCTCAGAACACAAAAGCAAACAAACAAAAGCCAGAGAAAACAACATTGACGTCAGACAAATCACATCCACACTGTGGAAAGCATTTGCTCAGAGAAAGCTGCTGTGGTAGATGTCAAACTGACTTTTATGGCTGAATAACAGCAAGGGAGAAGACTAAACTCCCCCTTCCTTCCTTCCCCGCTTCCCCTGTGGTCTTGGGAGCGAACCCAAAGTCTCCCACATGCTAGGAAAGCACTCTACCACTCAGCTACATGCCTAGCTCCACTCCCAAGTTTCTCATATAACGCCTTCTTAGGGGAAATGAGTGCTGCTTATTTCCTTCCTATATCTTGGAATCATATAGAAGGATGTCAAATACAGGGAGAATATTAAGACTGATAATGTCCTCTTTCTCTTCTTTCTTCTTCTTCTCCTCCTTCTTCTTCATTTTCTTCCTCCCTAGTGTAATGAGCCCAGGACTTCATGTATAGTAGATAAACACTCTACCACAAGTGACATCCTTTGCCCTCATTTTGTTTTATTAATTTTGAGGTAAGTCTCATCAAATTGCTCCAGTGAACCTTGAAGCCACTCTGTAGACCTGGGCAACTTTAAATTTGTGTTCCTCCCGTCTCAGCCTCACAAGTAGCTAGGTGCACGGGCCTGTACCACGAGGCCCAGCTTGAAACTGATCATTTCGTTTTGTTTCGATTTTTTTGAGACAGAGTCTTGCTACGTAGACCTAGCTGACCAGAATGCAGTATGTAGACTAGGCTGACCTAGAATTCAGTATGTAGACCAGGCTAGCCTTGAACTTGAGTTAGATCTCATCTTTGCCTCCTATGTGCTGGGGTTGCAGGTATGTGCCGCCGTGTTCAACAAGACCGGCAATTTCTCAAGGCAAGGATTGTGGTAAAGCAAGGAAGAGGAAGTCTCATACAAGACACAAGGCCAGTCTATCGTCATGGCTGCATAACCTCAGGCTTTGTTCTAGTTCTGTTCCCACGTCGGCCTAAACAGTAACGACTGGCAGTGTGGACAACTGATCTCTGTGTATCTCTGTCCCAGACACAGCTCGTACCTCCTGTCATTTAAATCTCACCACATCCCTGTTCAACTGGCATTATTCCTTTTTCCATTTGATAGAGAGAAAAAAAAAAAAAAAAAAAAACAAACCTGGCAGAGCCAAGGATCGAACCCAAGACCTAGAGCATGACAGACAGACATCATACCACTGAACTACTCCTATGCTAACGCTCGGAGGTGAAAACTCATGTATCAGACCAGAATGTGGCAGCTAGAAAGTGCTCGACCCAGGGATGACGCTTCCCTCTCGCTGGCAGTCCACCGTCTCCCTGAGAGTGTAGATCAGTGCAGCCTCCCTCCTAGGCACTCCCTCTTGCCAGGACTCTAATAACAGAGCATTGGTGTCCCCAGCATTCCCACATCCAGGAGCCACAGCCCTTCTTACAAGTCTCTGCCTGTTTCTCTTCCTTAGGGTAGATTGCAATTAGGAGATAAAGCCATGTTAATGACCAGTGCGATGAAAGGTGCTTTGTATCAGGAAACTCGTTGAAAACCAAGTCATGATGAGACATCATGTCACATCCACATAACAGAATGGCTAAGTTAAAAGCACCGATAATACCAAGCATTCACAAGAATATAGAGCAACTCGAATGCTTGTATAGGAAGGAATATAAATTAGTTTAACTACTCTGGAAAACTGCCTAGCCTTATCTGCTGGAACGAAATAGACCTCCTTCTCAGTTACTCAGCTATTCCACTCTTAATAAACATATACACCACAGAGCTACATACCTACCTCAAGTTCTCAAGCAGCATCATTGATCATAAATGAACCATAGAAAATTTTCAGATGCCCATCAAAGTAAAATAGATATTCAATCTATTCATAAAATTAAATGATCTACAATGATAAGAATGAATGAACCACAAACTCACACAATGGCATCAAGAAAAGATGAAGTCATTTTGAATAAACAATTCCTACACAAGACTAGATAGTATATGGCTATAGTTGTGTACAGCACCTAAACTACTAAAGTTATGTTTAGGATGATGATTACCTTGGTAACCATATACAAGGACCAGAAGGAGTTAGGAAGGGGGTTTCTAGGTCTCTAGCAGTGCTTTGTTTCTGAGCTAGGTGTGTTCTCCAAACATGATTAATTGAACCATATTCTTATAGTTTGTGCACCATACAGATACATATTCTATGGTAAGAAATTTCAAAAGGCAAAAGCACTTATCTCCTTTCTACTCTCCCCCATCCTTATATTTTGAAGGAGAATGAGTTACAGATCAAAGAGCCTATGTCTGCAGTGCTGTAACCACCTCCTGATGCCAACAATCCTCCCTGGCCAGATACACGTTCTAAAGCTCACATCTTCGTTTGGCTCCATGAAGATAATAAGATGGAAGCTGCTGTGGAAGGCCGTTCTTTCCTTCAGTTGTCTCCACCCCTCCTTAGCAAAATCCTGGGTTTGAGAAGGGAGGTGAACAGCAAAATTCCTCCACAACCCTCCCCCCAGCAAATCTAATTAAGAATATAATCCATTTCTAGTCAGTGAAGGATATAAAGAATTTTGTGGCAAGGCCTTTAGAAAAGTATCATTTTCTTGATCAAAACACAGATTTAGCTGGCACAAACTCTTTGGTTTGCCCCCTTCTCTCAGCCTGGAGCTCAGATTCAATGTATGGAAGTGTTGTAGGTATTTGTCACCTTATCAACAAAATCAGAGATGGAGGAAGGGGAGGTAGGAACAGATGCGCCTAACCAGACCACCTATGCCCCAGCTTCCCATGAGGTGAGATAAACAGGCCATACTTGTTTAGAGCTTAAATAACCAAGGGTAATTCCCAAGTTGTACACATGGCTACTTCTTCTTGACAGGAACACAACTTTTCAATTTGTATACATGGCTATTTCTTCTTGACAGGAACACAACTTCGTATGGCTGTAAAAGCTAAGTCAAGCAGACAGACAAAAAGAGCAACAAAAACCAAAAAAATTAAGAGCCCAAAACCAACAGGAAAGCTTAAATAATAAAGAGATGTCTCACGGAAAGTAATGAGGAGGCCAGAGACAGGCCTATCACAGGACCAGCCAGGTCAGTAGTTTCCGTTGTCAGTGGGAACTCCACAGTTCTCCGTGGTTGGCTTTGCCCTCAATCCTGGCTCCCTGCAGGGATACTGGATGGTCAGCGCGGTGCCAGGCACAGCCTCCGCTTCAAAAGAAGCAGAGACCCGCTTCCCACCAGTGCTTATCTGACCTCTGTTTACCTCTGTTGGTCAGAGGGGTCTCCTCCTAACCCAGTGACTGAAAAGTAGCAGGAGTTCTCCAATGGGGATGAATGGATGCTGGACAGACAAACAGAACCAGGGAAGAGAGGGGGCACGGTCTCTTTTTTTCTAAGGCAATTGCACACTGGGCCAGGGAGATGACTCAGGGATTAAGCCTTTGCCTCCCAAGCAAAAGGACCTGAGTTCAGATCTCATGTAAAAACACAGGGTAGAAATGGCAGTGGCTTGAACTTCTAGCCCTGGAAGGCAGGGCCTGGCAAAACCCTAGGGCAAAGCAATAAGGAGGTAGCACAATCTAGGATGATTTCAGATATCATCCTTGGGCCTCCGTGGGCACACACACTCAAGTGCTTTCTGAACACATGCCCCCGCACATACGTATGCATACATGAAAAAAAAAAAAAAAAAAGAAAAGAAATTGCCTATGCCCCAAGCTGTAAAGCAGAAAAGTCATTCCACATTGAACAGAGGGCAGAAGTAGGATAGAGGCTGATGCCCACCCCAGTGTTTCTCAGAGAAACGGGAGCTTCCTGCTGCAAGGGGCCATCAGTCTGTGCTTCTGAAATGAATGATACTGGCAGAATGAGGTCAGTCAGAAAAGGACAGCCGACCCTGTCTTCTGAGGTCACCTGAAGGCAGACAGGCCTGGGTAAAGACACACGATTAGCGTGGATTGTGCTGTACTCTACACTGGAAAATAACTTTGATACAGCATTTCCTGTTTGCAAGGCTCTTGGACACATGTTATCGCCCAAGCTTTGGAGAAGCTCTGTGAACAGTGTACGGCCCAGACTGCACAAGACAAAGGTGTTCACTCCAGAAAGCCAGGCCCACGAGTCCAGCCTGCACCTGCAGCTTCCAATTTGGCCTAAGACAAGTGATACTCAGGAAATTGTTCAAATGGTGTTTGCTGTCCTCCAAGGTCTCTTAGTTCCTAAGCCTTATTCCCCTTGTCTGGACAGCGACGTACTTAGAGTGTACCCCTCTTTGAAGTCACAGGGAGGACTAGAGAGTCCTGCAAAGGCTGTCCCCCAACCAAGGTACTTCAAAGAGCTGTTGAGGTCACTTCAGCCAAGAATGAAGACTCTGCCCCCAAGTCTACACCTGAAGGAAGACTGGGCCCCGCACCAGCTACCATCCCTTGACTGACCCACCTCCTCCTCCACTGAGGAGCTGGTCTAAGTCGAGGTCCAGGCCAGACGCCTCCCTGCCTCCCTGCCTCCCTCCCTCCTTCCCTCCCTCCCTCCTTCCCTCGAGGCAGGCGGCTGCTAATGGCTCTCCCCACAAGCTGGTTCATTAAAGATTTGTTCTGTGGAGTTGCAATCAAAATAAACAGAAGGCCTGAAAGCCAGGGAACTAAAAACCAATTAAGAGGGAATGGAGATGGAAGGGGTGGGGGGGGGCAAGCAGGAGGGAAAAGGAGGCTGGGGCTTTCCAACGACTCAGTTCCCATGGTAGCCAGCTTCCAAAATAGTCTGGGAATGAAAAAATAATGAAAACCACCCAGGAGAGCAAAGCGGTCTTGGCAGGAGAGTCCCGACCTCAGGATTGGCTAAGTGTCCCTGCCTGTGGCTCCCAGAGGGCACCTGGTGACTTGGTGGCCCACCCCACCCCCATTCCTTTTCTCTTCCAAGATTTTGAATGGTGCAGCCCCTCTGAGGGACCCTCTGCCAGCGCTCCAGCATGAAGGAGCCACACTTGACCTCCGACCTCCGTCTCCTGGGTGGGCAGGAGAGACTAGGCATGTGCTTGCCCGTCAGGACACCCTATGCTAGGACCCAGCCCAGCTACAGAGGTGCTTCCTGAAGAAAAGGACAGTCAAGCTGAGAGATGAAGGCTGCACGGGGCTAGCCTGGAGACAACTGGAAGGCTGCTACAGGAGACGCCAGGACGCCGAAAGTACCAGGAGGAAAGGAGTGGTAACAAAGGGGAAGTGGGAGAAAGAAAACCCAGCAGCTCCAGGAGCTCAAAGTCAAACACGACAGAGCCTGCCTCTGTAGTCGCAGTAGTCAGGAGGCCGGGGCAGGAGGATCTGAGTTCCAGGCCAGCCTAGGCAGGTCTCTGTCATGAGCAAACGAACAGCAGCAAAAGCAAAAACTGAGGGAGTAGGTCAGGTGGTAGAGCACTTGCCTACCGCGCAGAGCCCCTGGGAGTGTTCTGCGACTAAACCCCAGCCCTGGGGAGGTAGAGGAGGCTCAGGTGTTCAGGACCATCCTCAGCTACACAGTAAGCTCGTGGTCACAGCCTGGGATACAGGAGACCCTGCCTCAAAGCAAACAAGCAAACAAACTGGCAGCTCAGCAGACCGAGCTGGGCGCGCTCCATGCCAACTGCGCCAAACTCTGTGCGCTTCGTGCTGCATGCTGAGAAGTCAGAGCCTCTGGGAGACTCAAAGACGCAACGGTTGTCAAACCAGGATCTTTGCCTTAACCCGGGGGCTGGCATTGACCACCTGTCCCTTCTGCCCAGAGCCAGACTTTCTGAGGACCGCCCCCCCACCAGTGCCTTTCCCCCTTCCCTTGCCCTGGTGACGCAAACCCCTGCTTGTCAGAGATTCCGGTCATTCCTGGTGCTATCTCTGAGGAGGGAGCTGCCCACCAGCAGGCCGGTTAACCACCTCCACACCTCACCCTGCTTTGGTCTGTCTCATGGGTGAGGCCACGGGAGAGCTGAGACCCCGTGAAGTCCCTGCGCAGATGCCAAAAGGAATAGCTTTTTTCGTGCCCCTCCCCATGCCACCTTCTAGGACACAGACATGAAAACACCGCCAGAGTGTGGTTGCTCGTGCGAGTAATCCCAGCACGGGTGAGGCCGAGGCAAGAGGACTGCTGTGACGTCGGAGGCCAGGGTGGGCTACATAGCAAGTCTGAGGCCACCCTGGGCTGTAGAATGATGTCCTGTCTCAGAGAGAGAGAGAGAGAGAGAGAGAGAGAGAGAGAGAATGTTGGCGTCCATTTCCCACTTCAAGATGAGCCAGGGGACCAGGTCCCGCTCCAGAGGGCCTGGCCTCCCAGGTGGACGTCACAGGTCTGAGGGCCTCTGCAGAGGGGCTGGCTACAGTGCTGGTCAGGAGCAGTGGAGGAGCATGCCCCGTGCCCTTCCCTAGCTCCCCGGCTGATGGTGTAGATCGCAGCTCCAAAAGAGGGAAGGAGACCACAGGAGGACCCAGCCCATCGGCGGCTCCAAGTCAGTTCTCAGGGCACTGATTTCCCATCAGCCTCGCCTTCAAGAACTCCAGCCATGTCCAGTGGGAGACTCCCGAGAGATGACCCTCAGAAGGTAAAAGCACAGCCAACACCCACCCAAACTCAGTGTTCTCAAAAGCCACTGCAGGTGACATGGGCCAAGGAAACCACACTGGACCCAGAGACCGGAAACAAGCAAAGCACCTGTCCTGTCCCCGGGGGCGGGGGGGGGGGCAGAGCTGGTAAAGGTCTGGTGGTCGGATTTCCCTGGGTGTCCCACATTAGCCCCACCACCTGGGAGTCAGATGAAACTGGACTAATAATGATGTCTCGTCCTCCTCAGCAGTAATGGGTCCAGCCACACCTGCCCATAGGGTCTATCCATGGATACCCAGAGCAAGTTGGGAACACACTCCTCCTTCTTCTTCTAAGCTAATGCTCCAACAGCCATCCTAAGTTATGTGTAAAACGCCTGGAAAACTGAAAGGCAGCAGGTGAAAGTGGGAGTCTCTGGATAGGAAGATTCTAGAAGTCAACCTCTATCCAGTCCCCATGTCTTCTGCTTTCCTCTCACTGTTTCACTCACCTGCATGGTCTGTTCCTGGTGGTCACAGAGATGGAAGAACTCTGTGGAGACCTATTCACAGCTGGTGTAAGAAACTGGAATTAATTAGTTGGTTGGTTGGTTGGTTGGTTGGTTGATTGATTGATTGATTGATTGATTGAGGGAAGGTCTCAGAGCCTGCGTGATACTTGAGAGCAGCCGAAAGGCGACTGCTCTCCTGGGGGTGTTCTTTTTCTTGGGGCTACTGAGAGAGCATGGAGGCATGTCACACTACAACCAGCTCCCAGTGGCCAAGGGCCACCTGGTGCGAGTGGAAAAGGCGCTAGACAAAAGCAGTCTCACCCAGGAGGAGGCCACATGCGGCCCTGAGTTTGAGTCTCAGCTGATGGTGTAAACTTGGACACTGCTCTACCCTTCCAGCTCTTGTCCACCTCCACAGACTCAGGACAGGAAGAACGCGTGTCCTATCTCACGAGCTGCGGGGAGATTCCAGCCATGGCTCATGGCGTTGAAAACAGTAAACCTTGTTATCATCAGTAAGTTACACACTCAGGTATTTGTTTGTGTTTCTAAGCAGCAGATCTGCTGAGCGGGTTAAACCCTCACTCCTCACTCCTCACTCCTCACTCCTCACTAAGCTGCTGACAAGAATCCTGCCTGTGCACAGATGCACAAATGAATCCTTGCCCAGTGTGGTCTGAGCAGCCCACGCCCTGGTGAGCTAGCTGAGCTCTGGCTCTTGGGTGGGGGCGTGGGCCCTGAGACCTGCCAAGAAAGGGAAGTCTGTGTGGCAGGCAGGTTTCCTCTTTGGACTCGTAAATGAATAAACCAACACATCAGATTAACGGCCACGGCGCACAGTTGGTGGAGCACTCGCCGTGTGCCAGGCGTGTGCTGGCCCACTTTGGATATGGTCCTAAAGCTTCACGAGGCATCCTGAGAAGGACTGATGGTGTCCC
This sequence comes from Typhlomys cinereus, assembly GCA_023101885.1. Taxonomy (NCBI): domain Eukaryota; kingdom Metazoa; phylum Chordata; class Mammalia; order Rodentia; family Platacanthomyidae; genus Typhlomys; species Typhlomys cinereus. The sequence goes on from JALPQD010000030.1 coordinate 1,008,946, forward strand.
TCCCTTCTTCTGATCCTTCCTCCCTTCTTCTAATCCTTCCTCCCTCCTTCCTTTCTTTTCATTCCTGCTTCCTTCCTTCCCTTCCTACTTATTTCTCTATCTCCTAGCTTCCTCCCTCTCCTTTCCTTTCTTCCTTTTCCCTCTCTCCTGCTTCCTTCCTTCTCTCCCTCACGTATTTCTTACTTCTTTCTTCCACGTTCCTCCCACTTCCAATTTTTTCCCCTTGTGCGTGCGCGCGCGTGTGTGTGTGTGTGTGTGTGTGTGTGTGTGTGTCAGAGGGCACTGTGTGTCCCTGTGGTGGCCCAGGAGTGACTTTGGGAATCATCTGCCTCCTTTTTGCTTTGCTCTGGGATTTTTCAGGCTCTGCCTTGCAGAACTGAAGTGCAGGCCACTGCCATTCCTGCCTGGCATTTTTACGTGGGATCTGGAATTTGAACTCAGGTCCTTCTGCTTGTGAAGCAGAATCTGAGTCATCACTCCAGCCCCCCACTTCCAATTTTTCTTCCAGAGTAGTGGCAGAGAGGCCAGGAAGGTTGCTGACCTCCGGGAACATATCTAGGGCAAGAAGGAAGGACCTGGGAAGCCAGGCGTGACCCAAACATCAGAGAGGATCGAGGAGGCCACAAAGACTGAGCAGCAAGAAGGAAGGAGTTGGGCAAGTGCAGAGATACTGGGACCTGGGGAATTTAGGGTACTAACTCAAGTGGGGTAACCCTTCCAAGGATTAGCCTCAACCAGCCGCTTCTCAACCCTGTTAAAACTGATGTTAGCAGCTCCTACGTCAGGACGAGCAGTCAAGGAATGCTAAATCAAAACAGAGGAAAGCAGGCTTCCCTCAATACTTCAGAAAAGCAGAGAAGCTCGGAGTCACTCAAACACCACTGGGAAGGGACAGATGTTAGAGAAGAGCCCAGTGCAACCCAGAGGAAGAAACTGGTCCCAGAGTAAATGGATTCTACTAATTCTGGGGCTTCTGATAAGCTCCTACGTCCTCCGGGCTGAGGGTAAACGTACTCTCACCAGCTCGCCCAGACACTGAAGACACACCAATGAAATACATGAACAGGAAGCTCAGAAGGGTAAAGTAGCCGTCTGCACAGCAACCTTGTCCATGTCATTACACTGCAGAGATCTGTCTGTAAGGCCCCTGGAAATCACTAACGCGTGATTGCTCCTGCTTCGTGCTCAGAGAACTCCTTGCCTTCCCTTCACCTCCACCCATGAACCCTGCCCTGCCTGGCTCTTTGTAAAGCAGAGGTGAAGCAAAGGAGGAAGGAGAGGAATATTCAGGGAGCTAGGGTAGCTGCGAGGTGGAGTTAGAAGGAGAAAGAACTAAGAGACTTGTTCTGAGAAAGGAATTGAACCTTATCCTCTTTCATGATGGAGCAATGCAAAGAAAGACCCACAGCCTGGTTTCTCGGCTCTGTTTTTTGGTAGTTACACTGCCAGGAAGCTGAGCCTCAGGAGACATGCCACTTTGGACATTCCCTTTGCAAGATGCCCGTGGCAGCCTATGCCAGCTGGCGAGAGCTCAGCCCACTCCTCAAGCCCCTTGGCTCTCTGCAGGGGATGAATCTCCGTCTCCACTCTCTACCCACCTGCTTGCTCTGCCCAGCTTCTGGTTCTGCCCCTTTAGGACTTGTGATTGTCTACAGATCCTGCTTTGGTCTTGGTCAAGAATCACAACTCCGCACAATGCTAACTGTATCCCCATTTCCCAGCTCAGAACTCTTGTAAAAAGTAAGTCTGTCTGGGGAAGTTTGTTTTTAATCTTCCAGGTTCCACGTCAGCTGTTCTGGGCTCTTCCTTGCGGTCTGCTCTTTGTAGTTCAAGGTTTCAGGGCAGATGACTTCAACAGAATTACATAATGCTCCATTAAATTAAAAAATCCTCTGTCGCTGGTTCACTGAAGACACTCAGCTTAGCAGAAGCACCTGACTCCTCCCATCTCTTCTATCTTCCCCTCTCTAAACAGAGAGCATTTAGATTGCTCCTTACTTGTTAGCTAAAATGCTCTCTTTATGGTCTTACTTTGTAGCCCAGGCTTGACTCAAACCATGACAATCTTCCTGCATCTCTGTCCCCCACCCCCCAAGTATTGGAATTTATAGACATGAGCCACATGCTCACTAATTGCCTTGAGTTTCTAGGACAATCTGACCCTGGGTATTAAGACTTGGTTCTGTACGTATGTTTGCTTCTCCCTCCCCCAGAAGATTTGGAACTGTGACCAGCCACCTAAGATGGGAAGGGACCTGTCCCCTCCATACACGTGTCCCCCATCTCCGATTGGGTCAGTTCATCTGGAGGCCGAGAGTAAAAAGAGGGAGAAAGGCATTTCTCTAACCGTGTCCTGTCTGGACAAGTCCTCTCTTGTCTGGTTGTTCCAGCTAAGGATTTGGTGACGCCGTTGGTGGAATAGGCCTAGATGTGAGCTTTTCCTTCAGGAGACTTTCTAAGGGGACGCAGTGAAGTTTTTCTTACTTCATTTGTTCATTTATTCATCTGAAGATAGGTTCACTGTATGTAAACCAGGCTGGCCACGAGCTCCAGCCTGGGCCTCAGAGTCCTGGGATGCAACGGACTTTATGTTGTCACGTGCTGCTGAAACTTCTGGAGCAGCTGGCTCTGGACGTGGTATTTACACACACACCCGAACCCAACCGGCTCTCAGTTTTCAGACTAGAGCATGTTGTCTGGAAGTGTTCTCTGTGGATGAGCTGGTCCCCAGCCCTGTGGGAAGGAGGAAGAACGGCGCCCGTGACCTTGAGGACAAAGAGTGAACTGTTGGAGGGAAAACACTGTGTCCTTGAACACAGATGGGGAGTAACGTTTTCCCAGGCACCTTCCAGAGTCAGTTTCTCTTAAACAGCACTTGACGGGGTGTGGGGTTCCTCACCCACAACCCCAGGGCTCAGGAAGTGGAGGCAGGAAGATTAGAAGCTCAAACTGGTCTCAACAACGAGAGTTCAAAGCCAGCCTGAGCTACTAAGACTTTGTCTCAAAGGAGAAAAAAACTAAACCTCTTGATGTCCAAAGAGAAAGACCCCCCCTTCCCCTATCATCAGAGGGAAAGGAATACACACTGTCCCTGAGAACCTCACACTCCCCCAAGGACCACAAACTCCCAGATCTCCCCAGGATTCCTACACTGCCCAGGGGGTGGGGCTTCCATCTAGGGATCCAGGCGATTGTAGACACTTTCCATGTGAATGTCCCTGCTTCCCGGGCAGCAGACAGAGTTCCACTGAGTGTGCCAGGCATCTCTATCTCCCCTGACTCTTTTTGACACACTCAGTGTGGAGTCCTCCGTCTGGACAGAATGTGCCTTTCCTGCAGGTCCTGAATGGCATGAGCCTGTGAACCCATCAAGCAAGCTCCTGTGGACAAAAGGGGGGGCAGTCAAAGCAATTACTGCTCTTCACAGCACTTTTGAAGACAGGCAGCAGCTCCTCTGCTTTCAAGCAGATACAGTCGTGGGGACCAGGGGTGAACAGAAAAGGCTCAACTGCCTCAAAGCCTAGCTAAGAATGAGCTGCAATAGCAAAGCAGCTGATGCTCTGTGAGCAGGCGCGCATCCCGTGGCTTTTCATTGTCTCTGATTGTCTCTCCCACGCCGTCATCTTGCTGCTTTTTTGAACTGTCCCAGAGGAAGGGTGGGTGAAGCAAAGGCTGAGTCCCACCCTGTCCAAACCTTACATGCACATCATCCATCATCTCCCCATAATCAAAGATGCCTTTCTGGACTGCAGAGACGATTCCGCTGGTAAAGTGCTTGTTGTAGAGGCGATGAAAACGTAAGTTTGGACCCACAGCACCCACAGAACAAACCAGGTGTAACAATAATGTTCCTGTACTCCCGGTGTTGGGAGTGTAGAAACAGGAGGATCCTTGGACCACCTTGGACCTCCTTGGCCAGTCAGTGTAGCTGAATCAAAGAGCACGAGGCTCAGGGAGAGACTCTGTCTCAAAGAAATAAGGTGGAGAATGACTGAGAAAGATGCCCACCATTGATCTCTGGCCCAAACACACAGAGGAGGGATTCTTCCCTGACGCTGCAGCTCATTTGGGCAGAAGCCTGTGTTTCAGACCAGGAAGAGTCAGCCAAGATTTCCACACAGAGGTAACCTTGGCCCCAGCCCTAACTCGCCTCCACGTACTGACCTCCAGACCGGGGCACTCAAAGATACTCAAAGCTAAAATGCTTCAAGGAGAAAAGGAAGATCCAAATACGTGAGGCAGTTCCGCCGTATTGAGAGAGTGACTAATTCAACACATTGAGAGTCAGCGACGGATTTGTATTCAGCTCTGCTAAGGAAATGGAAACTTGTCATGAGACACGGGTCTTCCAAGAAAACGAAATCTTACAGATTTCAAATCATGAGAGGGGACGTGGCCATTATACAATGGGACCGAAACAAGCAGCACCCCACAGTGGTGCAAGAGAATAGGATTGCTTCTGTCCTGAGAAGCCAAGTCTCTATCAAGGCTGTCTCCTCTGATTGAAAATACATGTTCCACCACCTGCAGTTACACTTCCAGATGCATCCGATAGAAGGTTCTCACATGTGAAGGTCTAGGAGACATGCGTGAAGGCATTTGATACAGATTTCTAGGCAGTGTCCAAAATTAGAAATTACCTAAATGTCCATAATGGAGAAAAGGATAATAAATAAAGCAGATATCTCCTAGGAAATATTATTACTGTGATGTGATTTGTTCTCTAAGGGCTCATGCGTTGAAAGATTGGTCCACAACATGCTGATATGAGAAGCGGGGGACATTGAGAGGGTGGAACTTAGACAATGATTAGGCCGTGAGGTTGCTGCCCTTGGAAGCGATTTTAGGTAGTTCTCAAAGGGTGAAGGCAATCTTCAACTTCCATCCAGAAAACCCAACTCGAACAAACTACAACCATAGGGGCAGTGCATATCCTCATTTAGCTTAGCTCGAAGACCTGTGATGTGGGCCACACATAGTCCTACATTACACCTTCCTCCACAAGCTCCAGATTCTTTTCTGGTGAGAAAGAAAAATGGCTTTGGAAGGTCCAAATTTCCTGTTTCATATCATCCCATCCACAAAGAAAGGGATCTCCTTTTCCAGGACCTCCCTTACAAGTCTTGTGATGAACACTCGTTTGCCAAGGTCAGATCATGTTCCTAGATCCAAGCCAGTCAACATTAGCTGACCGACGCCGACCAGATAGGGCCCACCTCTAGAACAACCACCACATTGAGTGGCTTAGGCAAATTACTGAGCCTCATGCTCTTTATACATTGCAAAGGATGTTATCAGTATCTCACATTTTCAGATAGCACAGTAAGATTAGCATTTTAGTCTCTTAGCACAGTGACCAATAGGCACCATCATTAAAAATTTGGCCTCTGTTCTCATCCCTGGAGTTGAGAACATTGGGCCAAGACCCCAGATTTGAGGTGAGTGTCAGTCTGCTAGAAGAAGAAAGTGAATCCAATATCAAACTTGATCCTCCACCCTCCAGGATAAACTAGTTTGCCTATCATAGGACCAAAAGCACCAAGACTCAGGGAAGTCTACAAAGATAAAGAGGTGCAAGCGATTCTGCTCAAAAATGACTTTCTCAGAGGGTTCTCTCCAGACTGAAGCCTCTCTAGGATCATGTCTCTAACATGGAACCCACTCATTTGATGACCCCCATGCAAAATAAGAAGAACAGAAAGACTGTAGGGTCCCTTCTGGCTCGGTTTGTGGTGGGTGATGCGGTCATATGCCCTGACAGGCCTTTATCCAGGGGGGAGGGGAATCTTTGTAATAGCCCAGAAGAATGCCCTAATCTGACAGCTCATTTAGCAGATTATCAGGCCTGACTTTGATCTCCACGGAGCATAATGAGTGTGGCTCTGGGGCCAATCAGCAGTCATTAATTACTAGACCAGCCAGATCCAGAGGGAAGCTGAGGGCTGTATCAGGTCATTAGAGCTAGCCTGGGGTTGCTCTGCAAAAGCACTCCAACCCAGTCACACATGTGACACTTGATACCACCCAGGGAGGACTGGGCAGTGAGTGATGGTCCCCCCCTTGAGACAGTGACAGTACAGTGAGAAGACAGTCCTATCTCTATGCAAGCGACACGTTACTCCGTGAAGTACCAAATGTAGATATGCAGAGATATATACTACTCTGACCGTACCCACAGAAGGCGGGACCCTGCCCCCGAATTATTGACTCTCAGCTCCATTTCTCCAGTCTCTCATGTTTCTCTTGGGGTCCCCAGGAGTGGAGGGTCAAGAGAGTGTGTGTATATCCCTAGTGGGCTCATCATCCCTAAGAACGGGAGTTCAAAGTCAACCTTGACTACATAATAAATTTAAGGCAAGTCTGGACTACATGAGATCTTGTCTCAAAACAAACAAATAAAAAACAGGACCAACATGATGGCGGCTCCCTGGGAAAATGTGCTTGGCCCCAAGTCTGACAACTTGAATTCTATCCCCCAAAGACTATATAGTAGAAGAAAACCACCTGTCATGAATTGTTCTCTGACTTCCAAAAGTGTACATCCGCAAACCATAAACAAACCAATGAATGAGCCAACAAAGTACATAAGTAAGCAACACGTTGTTTTCTTTTCTTTCTCTCTCTTTCTTTCTTGTGTGTGTGTGTCTATGTGGCACTGCATGTGCCTGTGGAGGCCCAAGGGTGATTTCAGGAATCACCCTGGATTGCTCTACCTCGTCTTTGCATTGCTCTAGAGTTTCCCAGACTCCATTTTCCAGGATTAGACATACGGACCACCACCATTTCCTTCTGGCATTTTTACATGGGATCCAGAATCTGAACTCGGGACCTCTTGTTTTCAAGACGGAGGCTTAATACCTGAGCCAGTTCTCTAAAACATCATTTTCTAAAGTAGAAAATATAAATAGCTGGACGGCTGGGAAGATGGTTCAACAGGTAAGAATACTTGCTATGCGAGCATGAGGACTTGAGTTCAAATCCCCAGCACCCACTTAAAAAAAGCCAGGATTATCCTTATTTTTTATTGTGGAAGTTGGACACAGGAAGATTGCAAGCCAACAACCTAGTTCCAGGTTCAATGAGAGACCATCAAGAAAACAAGGCAGAGAACAATAAAGCAGGACACACTTGTACACACGTGGGCATACACACATATATACTCACTACACACACACACACACACACACACACACACACACAATGTAATTAATTTAAAAAGAAATAAAATTTAAATATTTGATCTTTTAAAGTAAAACCAAAGAAAGGTGTCTTTGTGACGTTAATCATGTTTTTACGTGTGTACATATTGTTCTTACGCAGATCTTTGCAGCTCAATACCACTCAGAGAACAGCAAGGGAAGTGTGAAGAGCTAACAAAATATCTCTTGACACCATCGCTGATTTAATAGCTTTGAGGAAAAACAAATTCCCAGCAGACTGAGATAGTCTCACTGGTCATAAGCATTCAGTCCTGTTTTGGTTTATGCCTTCCACAACCTGTCACTGACACGTGGAAACACCCGCGCTTTGGCCCTATGCACTGAGATGCTCTTGTATTCTTTGAACTACAACTAGCACTTCAGGGGAAACTTGGCTGCATAAATTAGCATTTTTTCTCTCTTCCTGAGAATTATGGAAATGTAAAAAAATGCTTTTGAAATGAGTGTCTCTTTTTCAGCTTGGGATTTTAATACAATACATAAGTCTCTTGGTGGTTTCAAGATATAAGTTGCTCTGAATTTAGATTTTTTGTAAAGATATGAATTTTAAAAATGCTACCAAAAACAAAACAAAATGAAACTGTTGTGTGATCATTTAAAATCACAGAGCCAGATGTGGCGATGCATGCGTAAGTCCCCATTGCTCAGGAGGCTGAGACAGGAAGATAGTTCGAGTCCAAGAGTTAGGATCAGCCTGGGCCATATAGGGAGACCCTCTACGAGACAGAGACAGAAAGAGAGAGAGAGAGAGAGAGAGAGAGTGAGAGAGAGAGAGAACTGTCTTCTATGGAAACCTCTACTTAGGAAAACCAGAACTCTACTTAGAAAACCAGTCAAAGCGGGGATCTTGGACCAAGTGTAGGAAAGTGGTCAGAGTCTGTTCCCCTTTCCCCTCAGCCACCCACAAATATACACACACTGGAGAACATCAGCACAGGAGAAAAATAACAGTGCTGAACTTATTTGAGTCATTCTCAGCCTTGCAAGACGGCTTTAGGGTAAAAGCGCCTGTCAAAAAATTTCAGCAATCCCAGTTCCATCCCAGGAACCCACGTTAAAAAGCCAGAAGTTGTGGCTCAAATCTATAATCCCGGCATTCCTATGGTGAGGTCAGTCAGAGGTGGGGAGAAAGAGAAGCTTCTATATGTAGCTCAGTGGCAGAGTTAACAAGAGAGACCCTGCCTCAAAAAACAAAGTAGAAGGAAAGGGCTAAGTCCCAAAAAGTTGTCCTCTGACTTCCACATGTTGGCTGCAACATGCATGCAAACTGCATACATGTACAGACATGTACACGTGTGTATGCATGCACACACACTAAATAAATAATTCCCCCTCTTCTAGAGTTGTTGCCTCTTTAAATTGCAGCTCTGTTTTTGGAAATCATATCAGCCCATCATTTTTAAAGGATGACGTATACACAGAAACCAGAAAAATAACATTCTAATAAATCAACTTGCTGGCATGCCTTTGCAATATTCTTTTCTACATTTTAGCTATGTTCTTTCTTTGATTGCCCTATCACGTGTCCGTGACTTCCTTAGCATCCCTTTCTCGGAGTGGAGTGGCACCCCTCCAATACGGCTCAGCAAACCAGGCACCTTCTCTCACTGGGAATTCAGAAAAGTTTATTTCACCCTCAGAACTGTGCCGCATGGAATCTTAAGATGGTTCTGTATGTATTAGTCAGTATTCTCAAGAGGAAGAACAAATATTTTATGTATAAGTCGGTCCGAAGGTCTGAAGATTAGAGTTGAGAGTATCAGTGTCAAGGAACAGAGGATAGCATCACAGTCCAGAGGGCAGAGAGAAGGAAGGAGAAGGAAGGGAGAGAGGAAGAAGGAAGAGAGGAAAGGAGGAAGGAGGAAGGGAAATTGACTCAGGACATATGGAGCTCCTTGATTAGCCATCTCTAAGCTGAGAAGTAGAAAAGCTGGAGACTGAGTTCAGCCCAGTTCCAAAGACCAGAGAACCAGGAGCATGGATGCTCTAGGTCAGGAGATCCTGCCTCCACCCGCAGGACAGAGAACCTCTACCTTCCCTTTGTCTTATTCCATTCAGATCTTCAGCCCAACCACTATTGCTTTGATGAAGGCAATCTTCCTGCTCCACCAAATCAAGTGCTAATCACTTCTGGAAGCATCCTCGTGACATGCCAAAATGAACTGTGGTGGTTAGTAACTTGGGGGTAAACCTTTAATGGATTTCATAGACCAGCTGCAGGACTAAAGCATTTCCACAGCAAGCTCCTGGCTCTGTACCGTTCAAATCTTGTTTCTCTATTACTCCGTATGTGTATGTGCTTCCCGTAGCTAGAGCTATAGGATACCGGCTGCTTAGTCCAGGTGAGTCAGCAACACGGGAAGGTAGGAGTTGTTCAGAAAACTCCTCTTTTTCCAATACTTGGCTGTTAACATGCTCGGTGGTGGAAGAAAGCCACGTTCAAGAATCCGTATATGTATTTGTCATGTCCTATGCCAATTTATCCCATTCGCCCACTCTCGACTCAGCCCTGACTCAAGTTTTAGTAAACTAGATCCCCAAAATGTGCAGTTTTTCCAGTACCACCTGACAGGAGTGAAACCCAAGGGGGAAAGTCTGAGGTGAAAAGAAACAGCGGCTTCTAATGACTGTGGTTAGAATAACACTTTTGCAAATTTTACAAAAACACGGGCCCTGCCAGGGCCCTCCCGAAGCTTTGGAAGGAGTGAGAGGCCCCGCAAGGCTCTGCAAAGGAGCATAGTCCTTGGAGATGAAAGAGACCCAGGAAAGGGTTATTATCAAGGTTGGGACAGAGCGCAGCCTCTGGCATGATTGTCTTAACGAGTTAATCAGCCCCAGATAAACAGCGGCTCATACACCTGGGCTGCCTGTGCCTGCAGCTCTCACTTGGAGAGACGACTTCAAAGCCCCAGGCCAGGTCACCAGAGGTGATTATCGCCCCCACCGCTAAAAGCCTATGCGTGGGCCGCAGGCCTCATTAGGGACTGAATTTCTCCCAGAGCCCTGGAATCCCACGTACCTAGAAGCAGCCACGATGACTTACAGACACACACATACACCCCCCCCCCACACACACACACCTTTGCTCATCCCCAAGCCTTGATACTGGCACTTCTATACACATATACATGTACACACATGCGCGCGCGCACACACACACACACACACACACACACACACGCACGTAACACTCTTAAGAAAAGTCATATGGTGCAGAACCAAATCTCCAACAAAACTAAGCAGGGGAAGATCTCTCAGTGCTGAAGGTGGCGCAGGAGGGGAAAGACGAATGCTGTTTTCTCCTGTTCTCTGTGCATGGCGGGGAAGCTAGTTGGCCATTGCCTTTCCCCCTCACGCTCACAGGCGCTGGGCTCCAAGGTCCTGCAAACTTCTCCCATCTCGCCCTTGGTTCACCTCTCTTGCCTGTGGCTTGTCTCTCAAGGTTCACGTGTTTAGTCCCCAGGGGCATGGCACTGAAGGAGGGTGAGAACTCGAAGTCAGAAGTAATTAGGTCAGGGGAATGCCACCCTCAGAAGGGTTAACACCCATCTCCAGGGAATGGATTAGGTCTTGTGGGACTGGGTCAGGCGCATGTGCCACGCTGCCTGCCTGGCTTATACTCTGACAATGTGATGCTTCTCCACCACAGCACAAGGCCCTCCCCAGACCCTGCACGACTGGTAACTAAATTAACCTCTTCTTTTTTTAAACTTTATTTATTGTGTGTGTGTGTGTGTGTGTGTGTGTGTGTGTGTGTGTGTGTGTGTGAGAAAGAGCACTGTGTGTCCCTGTGGAGGACCGAGGGTGACTTCAGGAATCATCCGGGATTGTTTCTACCTCCTTTTTGCTTCACTCTGGGATTTCCCAGGCTCTGCCCACCAGGGCCAGAAGCGCAGCCCACTGCCTGTTTCCACCTGGTGTTTTTACCTGGGATCTGGGATCCGAACTGCAGCACCTTCTGCTTGGGAGGCAGAGTCTTCACGCCTGAGCCACCTCTCCAGCCCTAACCTCTTCCTTAAAACAAACATCCCACCTCAGGTATTTTGTGATAACACAAAATGAACTAAGATATATTCTAATAAAAACAACCCTGAATCAGACAGTAAGAAAAGATGTTCCATGAACATCCAGAAGCTGTACATGCACAGCTGTTACGGTCTGAGCTCAGATCTTGTCAATTCCACATGGTTCTGTCCAGGAGATAGGGATGAAGTTAACACTAACCCTAGACTTCATTCCAGGATGAATAGAAACTAGTGAGGAAGTGTAAGGGCCCTGACCCTCCAATGCCCTAAGCTGGTTAAAGTCCTACTCTGCCTCTTTTTGGTCCTGGAAGCCACAGAACTACCCCTTGGCCCTGGCTTTCCTGTCTATAGCAGCACTAATTTCAGGCTCGCTAAATACACTGGCTGATGGCAAAGGTCTTCAACCATTACCTCTGAGAGGCAAGGCCCCGTGTTCGAGAGCTGGGCCAGGGCCGGGGGGTAAGGAAGACGATAACTGCAGACGTCCTCGGCGGGGTACGTGAGGGTTTGGCCTCCTGAGGAACCAGTCGTGAGCTCCAGACCGGCCAGAGCCTGCTTGGAACTCGGCCAGGGCTCTGAGGCTCTTCCGCTCAGGAAAACCCTATTCTCTGTCCTGAGCCAAAGGGAGAAAGAAAACAGGAAACACATGTTCTTAAGAGAGGGCTGAGCACCCAGACTCCAGACACCCTCTAGGGAGTCTCACCCCATCTGGGGACGTGTCCCAACCAGCCCTGAAGAGAGATGTTCTTGTCAAGCTTATACAAAATCCCAAGCACTGACAGGCTGGATATCCGGGTTTCTTACAAACTCTTGAGCAAGGCCTTTCTGGGTGACTGTCCTTGCCCTCCTCTTTGCCTCGCCTGCCTTGCTGGCTTGGAACAGGAAGTGCTGTGCACGTGGAAACATGGTTGAGAATGCCAAGGAGTCTTTTCCCTCCCACTTCCTGCAAGCCGTAACCTCCAGGAAGCCTCCTCCGATTGCTTCCGAAGAGAAGGAGAAGCTCACCAGGGTTCTTGCAGTCACCATTTGTTTGCTCCTCTGGAGGGGTCTGTTGCAGTTCCTCTGCATGGTGCAGATAAATTCCTAAGCAAACAGCTTAAGGGGGAACAAAAGATTTTAATCTCTTTCACAATAGTCTGGTTACAGTTCCTTGTCCAGCCTGGCGTGAGAGTCCATACCAAAACCAGAGACCGAGGGAACTGGCCACACCATGTCCATATGTCCACAGGACTGCTGAGAAAGGGACAGTCCCTGCCCGTTCACCAAGTATACCAAAAGATGCCAATTCCTTACCCGGTTCCCACCACCTTATCCGCCTGCTCAGGGACTAGCCCCATCCACCATGGGCTGGGCCTTTCTCATCTACTAGACTGTCTCCTGCAGCCTTGCTTAAGGCCTAATTCAACCACTAATTCTTTACAAAAGTGCCTAGTACTCGAATCCCTAACTGTCAAGTTAACACATCCCAGCATTACTGGTGTCTGTTCACCTTATCTACAAACTCATGAGCACCTTGAGGTCCAACAGCCTTGTCATTCTTGGTGTTCTCGCTGTTGGCAGGTGTATAAGAAGCCCTGGCTAGGGAGATGAACCTTTGCCTCCAAACCAAAAGGACATGAGTTCAGATTCTCAGATCCCACATAAAAATGCCAGGCAGAAGTGGAGACAATCTACAATTCCAGTCCTGGAAGGCAGAGCTGGGGAAAACCCCATACTGAAACGATGAGGAGGTAGAACAATCCAGGTTGATTCCTGAAGTCACCCCTAGTACCAGGCACAGGTAACTGGCACAGGGGAGTGCAGCCGGTCTCTCATGGCTGGGCAAGAGGGCCGAGGAGGCCTCTGAAGGTCCTGCCTTCAGCTACCATCATCCTCACATGCCCAAACTGTATTCTGGTTTGAACACACAACACACACACCATGGTACCATGGTGTATCTCTGGGGACCAGTATCTAAGGAGATTCTGGGGGCTTGAGTAAGAAAAGGCTGGGAAATACGCAAGATGCCTGACATGCTAAGCCCATAGCACGTGCGCCAGTTCTCTGAGAGTGTCCACCCGTGACATCCATTTGCCTTCAGGCACACGTGTTTTCCTCTGCTTTCCTGTGGGAGCCCATTCAGAGCCTGGCCTGGTTATCAGCATCAAGAATTGCTAAGGGGACTGAGGAGGAGGAAGCAGGCCAGGCTGTGCATACAGCTCTGCTCGCAGTGTAGGCGCCAGAGAAAGCCAGAGAAACCCACCTTGAGGTCGAGTTCCCAGGCCCAGCTATTCCTGGAAGGCACCTAAGGATCCAATGTTAACCAACATCCAGGCCAACATATGTATTCCTTCCCTACCCTCTCCTGACTGCTCGCTGGATGCAAAAGATCACAGGAAGGTGTTGGGGTTATTAAGTCCAGGGGACCTGGATCTCTGAGTCGCCACCATAGGTATGGCTTCCTGCCAGCCAGGAGCATCCACGTTGGACGACTGTGTGAGAATCGGCCTCTGCCGATTTAGCCATGGAACCCTGGGGATCTATTTGTTGCATCAGTCCACTGAGGCAACTGCTTTATGGGGACAGGACTGTGAGAAAAATAGCCGTCATTCTTGGTGTTCTCGCTGTTGGCAGGTGTATAAGAAGCCCTGGCTTCTGCCGTCCTCACACTAGAAAGGCCTCAATGGGATGCCCTCTCATGTGCTGTCAAGAGCTCACAAAATCAGAAACACAAATATGTGTGTTTCCATAATGTCAGAATTTATTACATAACAATAAATTCACAAGGTAAGTGTGTTTTGTTGGCAGCAATTTGCCAATCAGTTTGGTCATTCCAGTCTTAATTACTAATATTAACTCAGACGACTCATTATTTATTACACAGTAAATCTATATTGCTCTATCATCAATTGATCAGTAGCTAGACTGTGGATATAGGGACACATATAGATAACATAGATGCAGAGGCAGATAGATATAAATACGTAAGAGGGGATTCAAGATTTTAAAACAGGCCTGAAAGGCAGGGAAACTGGCTGAAATGAAAAGAGTCTGGGGGGGAGGGTGGCTTCGATACCCCCAGACTGGAAGTAGGTCCGCTGGGGTGGCTTCTGCAGAGTCGGGTTCGAGCAGAGGTACAAGGGTGAGTCCAGCTGCAGAGGTGAGAAGCCATGGTGTAGGAGCAAAGCGCGGGCAAACAGGAGGACAGCGAGTCCAGTGAGACTGCGTCAAGAGTGTGCGTGGACTGAGCTGGGCGTTCTCTGCCCACCTTCCGATGCCCACATTGGGTGATCAGATGCCAGGTTAGCGAAGCTGCCATCATTACCACAGTGTTTGGTGTCCACCCCTTTATGGGGTCCAAGTAAGAGAACCGCACCCTTTCCTCAATCTGCTGTGTCTAAGTTCCCAGGCCTGGTTGTCCTCATGTGCTCTTACGGTCCCTCCTTGGGAATGTCGTAGGGAATAAGTCATTTGTCAATCTATGTCGCTTGGGTGATGCTGCACAGGTGATACTGTCGAGCTGTCTACCAAAAAGGAACCGCCCTTCATCCGCAAGACAGAGTGAAAAACCATGAAGTAAACTAACCCCGGGCAATGCAGTCTAGAAAACCACTGTTTTACACAATGCGGGGCATATCATGATCTCAACGCGTGCTTGTGGAAGACCTAGTCAGGGAGACTTTAAATCTGAACACTGAATGAGGAACCATCCTCCTGTTCCCATCCTAAACCCAGCCTCCCCAGCCTGCTCGTGTTTGCCTGCCCAGCGTGGCACCCAGCGAACACATTTCTGGATGTGGGAGAACTGGCGGGTCTGGAGAGATGAAGAAGAGCTCTGTGGGGAAGAGTGGCTGCAAGCATGAGGCCCTGAGTTCAGATCTCAGCACCTACATGAGAGGCCAAGCATGGTGGTCTTACAGGCCTACAGCCCCAACCCTGTGGAGACAGAGATGATAGGTGGCTGGGGTCTGCTGATCCCCACCCTAGCTTCAAGTTTTATGAGAAACTCTGTCCCAAGGGAACAAGATGGAAAATGACGGGGCAAGACACTCAATATCATCTTCTGGCCTTTGTGTGTGTGCGCGCGTGCACACACACACACACACACACACACACACACACACACACACACATGCACTAAAATATATCCTACTGTTAGCACCGTGTTCTGGGGCTTCTCCTCTCTGCCTCACAGCTCCCTGGGATCTTGGTGCTCCTTATTACCTCTCAGTGTCTTGCTTATTCCTTCCTGGAGGCCACCGAGCTCTGTAACAGTCTAGAGGCGAGTTGGGACCTGCCTACAACAGGCTGACGGTGCAGCGAGGCCTCTATGCTATGGATTTTCTGTGCCTCATAAGGAAGCCTGTGACCTGGACACTGAGTCTCCAATCTGGCTCTGCGCACCTGGGGGCCACAGCTCCCATTTTACAGATGAGAAAACTCAGGCATGGAGAGAGCGCGTCATCCACTCAGGAGCACATTCTGGGACCAATCTGGAATCCAAGCCCTATAGACGTGGGGGGGGGGGCGGGGAGGGGCCTGTGCTCGGCTGTGTCTCAAAACAATAGATGTTCCATGAATGCAATGTATTCAGAGGGACAAATGAGGCAGACAGATGCCTGGGGGTTAAATGAAGGGCTGTGGGTATGCGTTATGTGGCTCTGAGTTATTCCCAGATGGCTCCCTGAAGAGACTTAACACTGGCCAGATTACTGATTTCAAGATTCCATCAGTTTCTCAGGAGTGTGTGTGTGTGTGTGTGTGTGTGTGTGTGTGTGTGTGTGTGTATACACAGGCCTGGACATGAAAATACAATCCATTGCATACATTATCATACATGGAAATTATCTACATAAAATAAAATTTTCTAGTAACTACATTTAAAGTAGAAAAAAGAAATAGAATAAAAATAAATATAAGAAATTTACTATCTTTTATTTTATCCTTTATTTATTGACTTTTTTGCATATGTGTGTGTGTGTGTGTGTGTGTGTGTGTGTGTGTGTGTGTGTGCGTGCGCCTGTGGAAGCCCAAGAGTGATTTTGGAGATTATACTGGATTTCTCTACCTCCTTGTTGCTTTGCTCCGAGGTTTCCCAGGCTACACCTTCCAGGGCTGGAAGTGCAGGCCGCTACCATTTCTGACCAGTGTTTTTTAAACATGGGGTCTGGGATCTGAACTCAGATCCTTCTACTTGCAAGGCAGAGGCTTAACCCCTGAGCCATCTCTCCAGCCCATATTTAACCTTTATAGGTACATGCTGTATCATTTTAATATATAACCAAGGTACAATAAAGTGCAATAGCTGACTCTTGTGGTTGTCATTGTACTACACTTACAAAGTCCAATGTGCACATAAAGAGTCTACATGGAAAACACATCTCATGCAGACCACCACATCTCGAGTAAGTGGCTTGTGGCCACTGTACTGTACAGCAAACCTCGGGTCCAGGCATTCGAGGTCAGGCTGACCCTGAGAACCAATTCTAGGACTCTCAGCATGGCGCCTCCCGGCGCCTTGGAAGCCGGAGTGGCTAGGCCTTGCTTATCAAGAACTATGCAAGTCTCTGTAAGAAGCACGCAAAGGAATAAATGCTGCATAAACATAAACTGTCATGTGTTAAGATCCAGGGAAAGCAGCGGATGGTTTTAATCTGCTGCAAACCCAGCATGTGTTTGTGCTTTTCTATTTACAGTAGGCCCTACGAGAAGGCTTGTAAACAGCTCGGGGAGCTCCGAGTGGCCCTGTTCTCCGCGCAGCTGTGCCGTATTCTCCATTCCACAGGCCCCCGGGTTACAAGCAGCCCAGATTAAATCAAGATGTATCCGTGACCCAGGAGCACTGACTGTGAAAGGTGAGGGGGAGGTGGGCGTCTAAGCAAGGAGCCAGACAAGGAAATTGTTGCCAGCTGTGGTACATAGGGGCCAGGGGTGGAGGTAGAACCCCAACAGCCTCAAGTCCAGGGCCGTGTCCCCTAGACTCCTGGACGTAGGTCTGTGGAGCTCACCAGGAGACATGCTGCAAACCTCAAGCTCAGCAGCAGAGTGACCCATGGGAGGCTGAGTCATTGCTCTAAGGTCTGTGACTTGAGCAAGCTCCTAGGGCCCCTCCCTCAGCCGGGTACTTGCTCAGAAAGGTCCTGCACTAACTTTTAAAACTTTATGTCTCTATCTTGAAACTTTTAGTATTTGAACCCCAGGCCGGTATTTTCCTTTTGCACAGGGCTCCAAGAATTGTAGAGCCAGTCAGGAGTGGAAGCTGTGATACAGGCAACAATGAGCCCTTCCTCCCCTGAGGGCCCTGCTGGGGAAGGACTGAGCATTCAAAGGTTGACCTTACAGGGACCAACCCTTTGCCTCATGCACAGACTGAGGAGAGACCATCCGGAGGGAGGAAAGACCAGAGCTGCCTGCAAGGAACTTGGGAGAGACAGGCCCCGAGAGCCGCACCAGGATGTTGTATGTTTTCCAAAGTTTGGATCACAATGGTCTCTTTCATTTAAAGAAAAATACCACAACCATTTCCTACCAAAGGCGAAGTCTTCACACACACACACACACACACACACACACACACACACACACACACACACACACACAGCATATTTTTAACCTACCAAGGAATGTGTTTTTTTAAACTGACTCCCAGCCCTTCCTGAAGCTGTTTCCCTGTCACAGGGAGAGCCCTAGCTAGGGTGCCACAGTCCCCAAAGTTGGACAGGGAAGGTGGCTGCCTCTAGATTTAGCCAGAATTGAATAATCAAGATAGTTGCTACTTGCCGTAGAAATTCAGAAACACCAGGTCCTCCAGCTAGTCCTACTTCAGAGGAGGAACTCCGCCACCTCCTTCTACCAGACCAGACGAGCCTCCAGTCTTGCCCCCAGCCTACAGGCCTGGCCACGGCTCCTACCCTCCTGACCCTGCCTACCTTTGGGGCGTAAGGAAGCCATGGACTCCCTGGCCTAGATAGAAGTAAGAGGGTGTTCTATGAGTTGCCTCCCAGAGGGGGCCACCAATAAGACAAGGAGTAGTCTGGGGAAATCTCCAGGTCCCCCCCCCTTCTTGTACTGCATCCCTTTCCTTTGCTTCCCAGGGATCCCGCCCCAGTGGATCTTATCCCTTCCACCCGCCTCATTCTCAGCTCTTCCATTAGACGATCACCATCTGCACACAAACTTTCCCTAGCACCACCCATTCTAAAAGTTGCAAAAAAAAAAAAAAAAAAGTGCTCTTGGTAAGCTTATTTCCCTGGAGAGCAAACTCAGAATTGTCCAGACTTTCTAATTTCTTGCTCCCTTTGCCCTGTTTATTGGGTTTGTTTTTTAAATCTCTTTGTGTGTGTGTGTGTGTGTGTGTGTGTGTGTGTGTGTGAGAGAGAGAGAGAGAGAGAGACAGAGACAGAGACAGACAGAGAGACACAAAGAGAGACAGAGAGAGACAGACAGACAGAGAGAGAGAGAGAGAGAGAGAGGTTAATCTTGGGTGCAGCTCCTGGAAGAGTCCACAGTGGTTTTGGCGAGAGGGTTACTTGCTAAGACCTGGGGCTCGCTGATAGCCTGGCTGCCTAGCAAACTTCTGGACCTTCCTGTCTCAGCCTCTGCCAGGATTCTGGGTACGAGTCACCGAGCCTGGAACCTTACATGGGGGCTGGGGATCCCACTGAGGCTCTTGTGTTTACGTGGCAAGTACTTTTGCAGGCGGGGCCCTCGCTCTTTAGTTACCTGTGAGTGAGTTTCACAAAGGGGCTCTGCCAGGTGGCCAGTGACTTGGATGATGACGTACGACCAGAACAGTACGGGAGCCCTGATGGCTGCTGCAGTGCCAGCCAGCCTCATGCTTCTACCAACGTGCCTATCATGAGGGTTCCCCGCTTCGATGGACTCTGTTCACCATGGAACCATAAGCCAAAATAATAAACCCTTTCTTTCTTCAGTTGCTGAGATCACAGTATTTTAACACAGCAACAGAACGACTGGAACACGACTGCTGTATAATTTTCCCAGAAACATTCTCTGCATGACCCATAGAATTTATGCATATAATCAAATAGTTTTCAACTTAAACTCCACCACCACATCCTTGGTCATAATTTAGCAATCCCAGCCGAGCTCATGAGCTTCCTAGGTCTGGGATCTACCAACCTAGGCGGCAGATCTTGGACTTATCATAATCCCATGAGCCTACATACATTTATAAATACCACTTGTACATTCAAATACATCCAGTCATCTATTCTGTTGTTTTTAATCCCTGAGGAACCCTAATATAATTATCTTTATCAGATTAAAGGAAAAGATTCTATTTTTAGCTTATTTTGACTAACATATTTAAAATTTTATCAAAGAATGTTCCTGTATCATTTAAGATGGTCTGTCTCTTTTCCCCATTTTTCTACAAATGTCACGAACTATATTAATTGGTTTTCAGATGCTGAACCAAACTTCAGTATTTCTGTAATAAAACCAATTTGGTCGTGAGTCCATATTTCTTTTGTATCTCTGAATGTGATATGCTGGTTTTTTTTTTAAAGAGAAATTTGAATCTCTCCTTGTGAGAAAAATTAGGCTGTTATTTTACTTTCTTATAATCTTTGTCTTGTTACCAAGGCTCTATCAGTTTGACAAACATGTGGAGAAAGTGTGTCCTCTTTTTCCAGTCACTGTAAAAGATTAGATAATTTTGCTGCTCTATCTCCTTCTAAAGTCAGATAAAATTCACTTGCCAAGGCATCTGGGCCCAGAGCTTTCTTTACAGAATTGTTACTGAGAATTCAAGTATCAGAAGAATTAGAAGTATTCGGATTTTGCCCATTTCATCTAAGTTTTCAAGCATCTTGACATAACACTATCCAGAATATTCTTTGATTATAACTACGGTGTCTATAGGATGTATATCAAATTCTCGCTATATATTTTTTTCCTTTCATTAATTTCACCAAGCTTGTTGGTCTTTTTGGTCACTTCATAGGACAAGCTTGGAATATCTTTTTTTTAAATTTTTAATTTTTTATAATTTATTTTTTCTACTCATACAAATTTGATAGATACCCCATTCTCCTCCCTCCCTCCGCCCCTCCCTGGATCCTCATGCTCCCCTCCCCTTTTTCCCTTCCTTTCCTCCCCTCCCTCCCTTTCTCCCAGTGGCCTCCCCCCCATTTCTGGAGCATCCTTTAGTGTGCATATCAAACTTCCCTCTGGGTCTTCCTCTCTGATGAGCTGTAAGGACTCAGTAGCATTGCCTAGAGCTTTTTTTTGTGTTCCCCTTTAGTATCGGAACACTATTGTGGCTGTTAATCCCCTGCCTCTAAGGATCTTGGAGCCTGTGATCCATGCTAGACTTTGGGGGGTCAATGACGTGTTGGTCATTGCGCAGGTCATGCAAAGTCCTACTATTATTATTTCGGCCCTAACCTGTGTAGAGTATCTTGCATATCGTTGCTCCTCCCCATCTTTAGGCTCTTACAATCTTACCGCCCCCTATTCCGCAAATTTTGGAAAATCTTTTATATTGTTTGCTTTCCTTTTTTGCATCTACAGATGTGTGTGATATTCATGTACATGGTTCATGCACACTGATACACTTGCACATTCGTGTGTGTGCGTGCATGTAGAGACCAAAAGTCCCTATCAGGTGTCTTCCTCGATTGTTCTCCACATTTTATATTGAGGCAAGGTCTCTCACTGGAAGCCAGAGCTGGACAGTGTGGCTAGTCTAGCTAAGTCAGCTTGTTCCAGGATCCCCGTCTCTGCCTCATAAGCACTGGGATTACAGATGGGCTGCCACACCTGCCCAATACTGTTACATGAACTTCAGTCTTCAAGTAACACGTGCTTTACCCACTCAGTCATCTCCCTAACCTCTTGTTGATTTTCTATCTCATTGGTTTATGTTCACATGTCTTTATTTTTATTGCCCTACTATCTTCCAGTTTAATTTGCTATTGTTCTTCTAGCTTCTCGGGTTGGATATTTAAATTGTTCATTTCAGCCTTTTCTTCTCAATATAAGTATCTAAGGGGATAGATTTGCTTCTGAGTCTGCCTTTAACTGTATCAAGCCTGTCTGATTTGCATAGCATTTTTTATTGCCATTCAAGTCAACATACTCTCTAATTTACATTGTGATTTCCTCTTTGCCCACAAACCATCTTTAAAAATACTGTATAATATGTAGGCATTTGAGAATTCTCCAATAGTCTTTTGGATGTTGATTCTACATTTAATTCCAATATAGTCAGAGAAAATCCTTTCAAGCCTGATAAGACTTTATTTATAACCTTATGTAGATTTAACTTTTCTAAATGTTCCATCCATTTTTGCAAAGAATGTACATTTGAAGTTCTTGAAACTTATGATCTATATATACCCATTAGTTCAATCAGTATGTTAGTCATATGGTTCAAATCTTCCATATCTTATTGGTTTGCATGACCCATAGAATTTATGCATATAATCTATTCTATTAGTAATTGAAAGTTTTTTAATTCTTATTCTATTAGTGATTGAAAGTTTTTTAATCTATTATACAAATAATTATGGTGTTTTTCTTAATCTCTTTTAATGTCTTTGCTCTATTTCTTTTTTAAAAAAAATTTTATTTTCTGTGTGCGTGTGTGTGTGTGTGTGTGTGTGTGTGTGTGTGTGTGTGTGCACTGTATGTCCCTGTGGAGGACCAAGAGTGACTTTGAGAATCATTCTGGATTGCTCTTCCTCCCTTTCTCTTCACCCTGGGTTTTCCCAGGCCACCAGGCTGCAAATGCAGGCCTTCAGCCTGACATTTTTTACATGGGACCTGGGATCCAAACTCAGGACCTTTTGCTTGTGAGGCAGAGTCTTAACCCCTGAGCCTCTCCAATGCTGCTTTATTTCTTTTGAGGCAATATTCTGAGGGTCGTACAACCTTGGAATTTAGCTTCCTGGTTACTCAGGCCTAGTGTCACTGCAAAGTTTATACCGTTTCTAGCAATGGTGTTTTGCCTTAAAACTTATTTCATTTACTATAAATATAACTTCAGGCATATACTACCTTTGGTTATTTTTTCCTCTTGTCTTCCTGCTTACTTACATTTAAGCATGTCTCTTGTAATCAGTATGTTTAGGCCCGGTTCTGTTATTTGCTCTGACAATTGTATTATGTAGTGAGTAATAACCATCTTGTGTTTATTGAAATTATTGTTAATATCCTTCCTTCTTTGCATTCTATGACCCTGTCTTGCCCTCTTTCGAGTTGAGTTGTTATTTTTCTGTAATGCTATTCACCCTTTCTGTTTATAGTAGCACACTTAGGTAGTTTTGCTACGGTTTTAGCGGTTGCTTTATTTCTCTTTGACTTATCCAAGTCTTATACTTGTGATAATTAATCTTTATTGTCAACTTGCCTGGACATGGAATCTCCTGAGAATTCCTGTCTACATTTGAGGGTGTTTCCAGAGAGATTTAAGTGAGGAGGAAAGATCAGTGGGCTGAGATACTTGACTGAATAAAAAAGGGAAAAGGGAAAAAGGAAGCTGAGCATCAGCATTCGCCTCTCTCTGCTTCCTGACTGTGGGGGTGCACCGTGACCGGCTGCCTCTGCGCCTTCCCTACCAGGAGGGCTTGTGCCCTCCAACCATGAGCTAAAATGAGCACCTTCTTCCTGTAGCTCGTGGTTGTCCACTTGACGGGATCTTGAATCTACCTTCTCTGGGGGACGCTTCTAGGCAAGCCTATAAAGATTATCTTGATTAGATTAATTGAATGGGAAGACCCTACCCCCCCTAAACATAGAGGGTATCATTTCCTGGTGTGGGGAGCTGAACAGCGTTAAAGGCGAAAGCTAGCTCCGCACCAGCATTCATCCGCTTCCTGACCATAGATACGATAAGACTAGCTGCTTCATGCCTCTGCTACTGTGACTTCCCTACCATGGAAGACCTTGCCCTGAGACTGAGTGGAAATGAACCATTTATTCTTTGAGTTACCTTTGTTGGGTATTTTGCAGCAGCAATAAGAGAAGTGACTAACACAGTACCTCTACCATTCCCTGTTAATAAAGGGATACTACACTGTTGTATTACTGCTTAGTACCATCCTCCAATATATGCCATGATTTTCAGATAATTTATTTACTTGAAAAAGAGAGAAAGAGAGATTAAGAGAGTATACAAATACACACATGCCACAGTGCATGTGTGGAGGTCAGCGGACAACTTTTAGAAGCCAACTCTCTCCTTTCACTATGTGGATTCTTGGGATAGAACTTAGTTCTCCAGGTTTGCATGTAGGTGCCTTTACCAGCTAAAATATCTCACCAGCCTATATTTTTAAATATCTAAGTGTTTTAAACTCACAACGTATTGTGTTTGTGGCTATACAGCTATATTCATTGGAACTCACACATAATTCTCTCTCTCTGCAGGAGGATTACTGAGGATTATAGCTGGGGACTCACACATGCTAGACAAATATTTGACCATTAAATACATCCCAATCCCCCTTTTAAAAAGTCCCTTTTGAGTTTATTTAGACTATTCATTAATGCTAAGCCATTTTCTGATGTACCTCAAGATTGATTACCAATTGCACTGTGACATAATAGGTTATAATGGGGTTTCCTGACTTGCAGTATAACTTTAATTCTTTTTAGCTTTTATCAGACCTGTTCTTTAACAGTTTCATACATGCATGTAGCTGTGTTCAGATTATGGACACACCTACTGTCTCCCTTCCACCCCTATACCCCTTGACCTCCGCCTCCTCCCTACAAGTCCCTTTGTCACATTTACTTTGCTTTGCTCTGAGAGCCACTGTGTTTAACTGGAGTCATTTATATAGCCATGGGTTTGGAAGTATCCTCTGTAGCCCACGGGCTACTCAGGGATACACTAGTGAAGATACTGATCCACCCTCCTCAGAATCCATCGGTGGTCAATAAAGAGTTCACAGGTTGAATTGGGCTTCAGTGTTTGCAGGCTGACTCTTGTGCAGGGCACCACAGCTGTTGTGAGATGATGAGATAATGTCTGTGCTGTGCCCCAGAGACAGAACTTCACAGTCCTTCTCCCCATCTTTTGGCTTTTACAGTCTTTCCTCCCCCTCTTCCATGATGATCCCTGAGCCTTAGAGAGGTAGAGTACTATCCTAGTTAGAGTCGAGAACACAACTGTCACTTATTCACAGCCACTGGAGGGGTTATGCATCTTCTCTGCTGCTCACTGAACAGGAAACATCTCTGCTGGGAACAGCATCTGTCGGATATCAGCATAACCGCTTAGAAGACAGCTTAGCCCCAGGGCATGTTAGCTTAACAACAGCTCATCCCTAAGGCCTAAAACTTCCTCAACTTCAATGAATTTTCAGTGTCAGGCATGAATTACTTCTTGTGTAGTAGATCTCACCACCATCAGAGAATGTTAGTTATCTCCATAATAGTCACGCCACTATTGTACCATTGGGCGCATCTTGATTGACAGATTAGTTTTGTAGTCGGCAGTGTTCCTTGCTGGATGAGACTGCTGATGCCAGGCTCTTCGATTGTTTTTTAAATTTTGAGATAATATATCAGTAATTTACCCATACTAACCCAACCTCACCATCCTTCTGCCCCAGTTCTGCAGTTACATCTCCCATACACAGTTGCGCTCATGCACACACACACACACATACACACACACACACACACACACTCACACAAATGCCTTATGGAGTATTCACCTATGAAGTCATGCCCTTGCTATCAAAACCCGAGGCTGTCAATCTAACCATCTCTACCTCAGTGGTAGCAGAAAGAAGACTTGGAGCACAGCAGTCTTGGTTAGCAGGAAGGACATGGGCTGGGAGCACTGCCTCTGTGTTTGTCTCCAGACAAACCTGTGAGGCAACAAACAGCAATGAGCGGGGGACATGAAGACGACCCTGCTGAACTCTGCATTTAGTCTACCCTTGGGAAATTACCAACAGAGGAAGGAAGACTTCCTGGGCGAAGAGCCCCAAGAAGAAAGGGCGCTTCTGGCACGTGACCATGTGGAGTCAGAAGAGTTTAGAATAAGAGCATCAGAGGAAGGGGTACAGCCCAGAGCTAAATAAAACAAGGACTGAACCGTTCCGGGTCCTCTGCTATAATTATCACCAGATACCTGTTTTACATCACGAGATTTCTATGACTTTGCCTGTGCTACCTGTCTGTCTAAAGACTGTATAATACAGGTTACATTTTGTTCAGCGAGTCTCTTCGGCTACTCTAGTGAGTTCTAAGGCATGGCTGATGAGACCACAGGGAAGCCCGAGTAGAAGACCCCAGGTCCACAGTAACCACGATGGTGGCTAAGGCAGAACCAGGTCTGTCCTCGTCCAGTCTCAGAGGCTGAGTCTTGTCCACTTGCCAGTAAATAGTCCGCGACTCCAGCTCTGCTTCTTTGTCCTCTGTGGGGGCCTTGCTACCCTCATGGTCTCCTCAAGGCATTAGACCGCCAGCACTAGAACTGTCCCTGAGACTAGACTATCAGCTGTCCTCCTCCACTGCTACGGCCCCTCTGGGACACTTTCCAGCCATGCTGCCAACTGCTAGCTTTCCCCCTTTCCCCTGCTCACGTGGGTATTCATATGCGGCTCATCCACCCAGACAGTCTAGCACAGCTGGACAAAGCCAAGGTCTCACAACCAGATCAGCGCCCGCCCTCCCCCTCCCCTGGGGCTCACGCCTGGGGAGAAGAAACCAGACTGTCCTTAACCAGGCTTCCCAGCGACACTGGTCCCAGAAGGAGTCCTATCTGTCATTGTTGTCATTATCTGGTCCTTCCCTATCCGCGGCACAGTCAACTATTCTCTCATTTGTCAGCGCTCATCCTACCCCTTTCTCTACCAAGTCTGAATTTCCACACCATTGTTTCAAAAATGAGTGGATGAGCTGGAGAGATGGCTCAAGGGTTAAGACTCTGCCTTGCAAGCAAAAGGTCCCGAGTTTGGATCCCAGGTCCCATGTTAAAAACGCCAAGCAGAAACGGCTTGTGGACAGAGCCTGGGAAATCCCAGAGAAAAGCAAAAAAGGAGGTAGAAGCAATCCAGGATGATTCTTGGAGTCACCAATGGTGACTCACAAGGACTCACAGTGCCCTCTGATACACACACACACACACACACACACACACACACACACGCACGCGCGTGCACACACACACACATACATGCAAAATAAATAAAGTTTTAAAAATTTAAGAATAAATAAAACTAATATATATATATATTTTTAAAATGAGTTTGGGAACATCAACATGGCTTTCCCTTTCCTTCCTATGGCAGAGTTGTAAGGTTCCTTTCCCATGCTGCAAGAAAACATGGTTTAAAGGCTGGTATTAAAAAGAAACCACAGGTTGGAGAGATAGCTCAGGGGTAAAGATTCTGCCTTGCAAACGGGAAGATCTGAGTTTGGATCCCAGGTCCCATTTTTGGCAGTGGCCTGCACTTCTGGCCCTGGTGAGGTAGAGCCTGAGAAATTCCACATCGAGGCAAAAAGGAGGTAGAAGCAATCCAGGATGATTCCCAAAGTCACCCTTGGTCCTTCAGAGTAACACATAGTGTCCTCTGATACACACACACACTTTCAAAATAAATATAAATAAATAAATGGAAATCACGTCAAATGGATCATGTGACAAATTTTATGTTTTGATTGCAACTATTTTTTAACTTTCAAAGTTTTAATGAAAAATAATTTTCCAAAGTTCTCAGTTCAAAAAAAAAAAAAAAAGACATGATGTGGTAGACACCTATAATCCTAGCACTTGGAACAATTTACTATGTAACCAGGGGATGATCTTCAATTTATAATCCTCCTGCCTCCACCTCTCGAGTGCCAAAATTACAGGCATGTTCTGCCATGCCCAGTTTTATATGGTGC
Source organism: Typhlomys cinereus (assembly GCA_023101885.1). Taxonomy (NCBI): domain Eukaryota; kingdom Metazoa; phylum Chordata; class Mammalia; order Rodentia; family Platacanthomyidae; genus Typhlomys; species Typhlomys cinereus. Next base: position 1,036,043 of record JALPQD010000030.1, read on the forward strand.
TGGAGATCAGTTTCATGCACGCTGGATAAGCACTACGCCAATGGAATTATATCTTGAATGACTGCTTTAATCCTACATTATCACTTTACATTTTATAAGCATTTGTAATTACTCCTAAACTTCACCGTGAACTTCTAAGAGTCTGGAAGTGCTACATCCAGGACCTTTTATATAGTGAGAATGTTAATGGATTGCTACTTAACTTGGACTGAGTTCTAGCTATTATCGGTAGCCACAACAATAGTCATTTGATTGAGTACTAAGGAGCCCCCTATGGATATTACCTCACTTGTCTTTTAAGTAACCTGCTTGAGTAGTCTGCTATAATTGCCCCCTTTCACAGATGATGAAACCTAGGCTAAGAGGAAGGAACATTGCTTGCCCAAAGGCATGTGACAAGAGTTTGGACATGAACTTAAGTGGAGATCTTTTGACTTCAAGTTTAACACTTGACCATCAAACTTTGGCCCTAGATACCCTTGTTTTCAAAATGAAAATGTTAACTTTGTTGATTCCCAATGTGGGCTGCCTATTAGAACAGAATGTAAGGCATGTTTATAACTCAACATTTTCTAGCAGTCACATTTAAAAAATAAAAAGAAACGGATGAACTTCATTTTTAATAACAGAATTTCATTTACAAAGTAAACTGAACATATAATTGTGATGAAAAAAATGGTAATAAGAGGAGTTTTTTTTTTCCTGGTTTTTAGAAACCAAGGACCAGATATTGCTGCGTTCATTGTTAATTCAAGAACTTAAGAGACTGAGATGGGAGATCATGAGTTCAAAGCCAGCCTGAAAGAAAGAAGGCAGTAAGGAGGAGAGGAAAAGGAAAAGGAGGGAAAGAAGAAAGAAGCGTGTTGTTTGGAGTCTATTTCTCCCTAGGCCAACAGTGGTCACTCAGACACATAGCAGAAGCCACTACCGGGGAAAAGAGAGGCCAGAGAATTGACTGACCCCGATTCTTCAGAAAGTAAGCCAAGCAACACAGGAGATGAAACACAGAAAAAGCTAGAGATGTTTTCCAATGCAAAGTCCAGCAGCCGGGTGGACCCACCATGTAACCAGATACCCACGAGCCGTCAGAAGCCACCAATTCAAATATCCTTTCCTGAGCTCTCCCCTGTCCGTTTTCAGTCTAGATCTGACCATCGATGCCATCATGTTGACCAAGGGCTAAGTTTGAATACTGAGATGGCCTTAGTGATTAAAGTAGTTTCTTTCTGCTCTGAAACTCCTCTGCTCATTCAGTGATGACCCTCTGTTCGTTCAGCAATGAATATTTAAAAAAGGAAAAAAAAAAATTGGGAAGATCCTTCTATCCCACAATGAAGACAGGAGGAAGTTACAACAACTAACCATGATTATTATAAGAACAATAGAGACGATGTGTTTATTGCATCTTTAGCACATCTCAAGTCAGACTAATCATATTTCAGGAGATCAGAAGCCATACATGAGCCAGGGAGAGATGGCTCAGTTGATAAAGCGCTTGCGGTACAGGCTGATGATCTGAGTTTGAATCTCCAGATCCCATGTAAAAGCCAGACTCAATGGCGTAAGCAAATGTAGTCCAAGGGCACCTATGGGAAGTGGGAGTGGAGGCCAGAGAGTTTCCAGAAAGACATGGGCTGGCCAGCCTGGCTTATGCAACAGAGGTATAAAGATTTGGTCTCACACAAGATGAAGAGGTAAGGAAAGACACCCAAAGGTTGTTTCTGACTTCCACATGCACCGTGCATGTGCATGTACACACCTGCACTCGCACACGTAGTCACACATCTCTCACACACACATATACATATTCTCACCCATCACAGGCAAAACAAAAGGCAAATGGGGCTAGTAGTTACAATAGGGAAAAACTCAGCTCCACTGTTTGAAAATTGACTGCTGAGTCTTGGAAGTTAAGATTCGGTGATCGGCTTGTTTTAGAGATTATATTTTTGCACAGGGACTGAGCCTAGGGTTTTGCAAATCCTAAGCAAGAATTCTACCAATGAACTGTTTCCTACTTTTTTATTTTGTGGCAGGATCTCCACCCAATTGCTTAGACTGGGCTTGAACTCACTCTGTAGCCCAGGTGGGTTTTGAACTTGTGATACTCCTGCCTCAGCCTCCCGAGTAGCTGGGGATATGGATCTATGCCACCGCCAAGTACGGCTTCATTTCTACACATTTCTAAATAAAATAAAGCAGTGATTACCCGTCGGTAGAAAACACTTTTATTAGAGCATCTCAGGGCACTACTGCCATCTAGAGGCAACCCTCTCAATTGCAAGCAAATTCCAGAGCTTACATAATCAGCCTCCAGGCATGTGTTTTTAAAACATGTTCTAACCACATCTGCTGTGTTAGGGTTCCACTGATCCCCAGCACAGCACTGGGGCCTAAAGAATCAGGATATCCAGGACAGACTCCAAACACCCACACCCCTTAAGTAAATATCCCAAGTGACCCTCATGAGCCCTAAACTGAAGAATCTGAAGGACTGGGTTACATGAGGCAAGCTAAAACAATTCAGAGGCAGCACATACGAGAGGACCATTTTTCCCCGATGCTGGTCTGATATTAAGAACATTACTGCTCCCTGAGTCTGTTGTGTTTCATGGAGTTGTTTTTAGATAGAAAAAATAAAAAATCTCATACCCAAAAGCACATGAAGCTAAATCAAAAAAAAAAAAACAAAAACAAAAACAAAACTATAGTCCAACTGCTTTTAAAAGACTTAAAAGAAGAAAGAACTCTACAGAAAGAGAGAGGGAGAGAGAGACCCGGTCTCCCTCACACCTGGATTCAACCATGTGGGTTCCTTCATGGGTCCCTTCCCTGCCTCTACAACTGTGATTACTCTGATGTCTAAAAGTAGCAGCCCCCCAAAATAACCTCCAAAATAACACCTGTGTTCCTCATCCCCTGCTCAAGCAGCCCCCGGGGGAGTCCTCTTTGCTAAGCTCGATGCCCTTTGATTTCTCCCAAACTGCATGACCCGACTTCTCCATACAAACTATAAACTCTCGGAGGGCAGAGCTGTGTCTTGCCTCTGTAATTCCACCACCTAGCCAAGCTCTGACACATAGCAAACACAACCAAGTATTTGCTGAGTGATTAAGTTCTTTCTAAGGCAACAAATACTCAATCTGCTTTTTTTTTTTTTTTAACAGCCGTAACTGTGCTGATGGGTCCAGGAGGCACCAACTAGGCGGCCCCCAGGAGGACATGCATTTAGCAAGCCTCATCTCTACCCCAACCCTGATGCCGGGTGATGGGAAGGCGTGCCCGGAAGGGGTGTAAGGAGAGGGCAGGAACAGAGCAACCTGGGAATGTCCTCCCCACCTCCCAGGAACGGAGCCATTTCCGAGGACAGAAGCCTGTCGCATCTTGCCCAGCTAATCTGACAGAAGCCAGCTGCCATAGTTGTCTTGCCTGGGGAAAGGCGTGCTGAGGCTGGGACCACATGCCACTGTCTGCCCCCTGGGGACAGGGGGACAGGGGAAGGGTAATTGACTTGTCTCCCAAATTTATTTATTAATTCCTAGCTGCACCATTTGATGTGGTTTCCAGGAGGCACAGCGGTTGAGATGGGCTCACCCTCTTCCACGCCCACCTCCGCCCCACACTGCAATGGCCCCCAGGGAACCTGGTGAGGCTTACTAAGAGCCAGTAAGGCTCGGGGCAGGTGGGGACTAGAAAGGGTAGTTGCCATGCAAACAGAGCAGATGAAAGAGTGGGCTCTTGCAGAGCCGCTTAGCACCCCCCTATCAGGCAGCACAGCTTGAGATTCCACAGCAGGATGCTCAGTAGACCTGGGTCTCTGGAGATACTGATGGGAACAAGTCCTTACCAATGAAATGGAGAGATCAGTGACTGCTAAAGCCAATTCATAAAAGTTGTGCAGGAAGATCCGATGACCTGGGCATCGTGGCACGGGTCTGGAATCTCAGCACTGAGACACAGAAGCAGGAAAATCAGGAATTCAAGGTTAACCTTGGCTACATAGCAAGTTTGAGGCCAGCTTGTGCTACATGAGACCTCGTTTTTGTTTTGTTTAGTTTTGTTTTGTTTTGAAGAAAGATTATTCAAGGGCTGAGGATGTAGCTCATTGTATATTGCTTTCCTAGCACTCTATGCACAAAGACCATAGCAAGTATAAACTAGGCCTGGTGACATAGGCCTATAATCCTCATACTCAGGAGGTGGGGACACACACACACACACACACACACATACACACACAAACACATGGGGTTCAGACTCTGCAAACCCTTCTTGGAAAAGAAGAATCTCATCTACTTTCATTCCTACATACTTCTGCTCCAGGGGACCCTAGGGCCAGAACAAGGACTCCTTTGTGTATCCCAGACCCTGTGCATCCCAGATTCTAGTCATGGATCCAGACCTCAGCTAGGAGGAGCCAGTGAGACCCTTGCCTCAAAGACAAAATGTAAGGGAATGCTTCAAACCTCAGCGGTTCAAACAAATATATTTAGAGCAATGTTTTTAAAAATCAAAGTTAAGGGATTAGGGAGCTGGCTCAGTAGTTAAAGTCTTTGTCTCTCAAGCAAAAGGACCTGAGTTCACATCCCCAGATCCCATGTAAAAAATGCTAGGTGGTGTCCTGTAATTCTAGCCCTAGAAGGCAGACTCCCCAGAGCAAAGCAACAAGATGGAAAACAACCCAGAATGATTCCAGATGTCACCCTTGGGCCTCCACAGTGACACGCACTCAAGTATCCTCTTATACACAAGCCTACAAACATATAAACACACATGCAAAACTCATATACACACGTACACATGCATGCCTAAAAGAAAATCAAAATTAATTCAAAACACCCAGGATGGATGAAGTACCAAAACTTTAAAGAAAGAAAGGTCCTTGGGTACTTTTCCCTTTCGAGCAGGACATTGTGTGGATGCAACAGGCTGCAAGATATCTGATCTGGAGTAAGAAGGCATTCTCGACAGAACTCAGGACTCGCTGGAAAGCACGGCTCTGCATGGCCTCACAAAGGCCCTGTGCCCAACCAGCCAGCCACCAGTTCTATCTGGGCTGGCTTCAGAGTCTGCATTTGGCCCTCGGTACAGCAGCACCAGACTCAGGGGTCCTCAGCATCCTGTGGGGCACAGCCTAGAAAGTAGACAGGAGCCAAAAGATGACCACAGTTGTGTGGTCAGGTGCGAGCCAGGCACTCCGACTTCCCATGAGAAGCAGGGCAGGGATAGACAGGCAGTGAGTGGACGAGGACTGAGGGGGGCGAAGAGGCTAGGGAGTCTGCCAATGGGTGGGCACTGGTGGGTTTTCCTCCCACCTGTGCAAGCAGACCAGGCCTGCCCACCCGCTTGGGCCCCAGCAGATGCCAATGCCACATTCACCATCTCCCTGGTCACCAGGATGCCTCAAAGAAGGACAAATGGCTTCTAGGTCTGGTGGGCCAGGAGAGCAGGAAGCCCCAACCAAGGGTCTCCTGCAGCCTGGCCCCCCGTGGCGAGCCACTTCACCTCAGGTTCTCACATGTTCCTCTCCCCAGGGATCCTAGCCTCACCTTTGCTTGCACTGAAGAGCCAAACATGAAAGAAAAGCCTGGGGCTGCCCAGCCAGACCAAAGGGGACTTCCTTGGCCCCAGAGTGTCTAATGATAGGTGTCGTCCCGGCTCCAGGCCAGGCTCCCAGGAAAAGATCTTACTGTTTTCCTCATATCTCAGGAAGCCCTGACCTCAAGAGGGACAGGAGGAGGCTGTGATCTAGCCTGTAAAGACCAGGAGGATGACGGGAAGGGATAAGTGCAACCATGCATCCTCTAGCTTGCACTGTGTGCTCGTACGTGCCCGTGTGTGCAGGATTGGAGGCAAGTCCAGGCAGCATCCACTTGCTGAGGAAGCCCAAGTAGCCCATCTCAGTTGAACATAAGGCACTGGTAAGATACATACAGCAGGCTGCCCCTCAGGAGTTGCGAACTGTGACTTTATTCACATTTATTCATTTGACAAGCAAGGACACTGTGTGCCAGGCCCAAGACTGGCCCACCCAGGCTGGGTACACCCTTGTGTTGGTTCGTGCACGGGCGACCCGCACTGTATACATGCACGAGCTAAGCAGCGTCCCTCATCAGGACAGGATAGAACACTACTTGTGGTCACGTCCAACGGGCCACACTGACATTTCACACGCTGATCCAAACTTGGTGTTTCACACATTCCAGAGCTCCCTTCATTTCTACCTTTGCCCAACGGAGTGACACCCACCATTAGGGACAGATTCAATACTTTAGTGCCAGCAAGCCAGAGGCCAGGACCCCTGGGCCAGACTGGAAGAAGGGTACTTGGCCTTTGCTTCCCAGGGCCTGCTGGTCTTTTGGGCTGTGAGGGAGGAGGACGCCCTGTTCACAGGCCAGCAGACTCCAAACTCAGAAGCAAGGCCTGAAGAATACCCAGAGGTCCCACACACTCAGCCAGCTCCCCCATTGCTCCGTGGGCCTCAGTCAGTAGCCCACTCATAGTCCACGCTTCCTTACCCCACACATCACCCCCGGTACATTCTGACCCTGTGGCCAATCTTTCTTCAGCTGATCATTTTCACAGGGTCACCCTATGATTGACAGGAGGGCCTTTCCTGCCTCGTCTTCCTCTTGTCCCTGTCCAGACTCTCCAGCGTGCGTACTCGGTCTACCTGGCTCCGCCCCTTTCCATCTCTGGGTCTTTTGCAAAGCCTTCCTGGATCTCCCAGATGCCTTCTCTCATTGGATGGTCTCTTCCCTTCCCAATTCTCTACTTCTTGCAGGGCCCGGCCAAGCCACCTTCTGTGATGGCCCTCCCTGCATTCTTTTTGTGTTATATGATTGTGTACACACACACACACACACACACACACACACACACACACATACACACACACACACACATACACACACACACCATAGCCCACTGGGATGTCAACTATCACTTACCGGAGTCCCAGCTAACCTCGGAATCAAGGTTGGGAAGGGCCATTCATCTCCTCCCCACGTGCCATGTATGCGCTAAGAAGGAACATCCTCCACAGCACAGGGGGGGTGCCCTGATTCAGACACCCTCACCCTAGTCATTCATGGTTGGTGCATTGTCTCTCCCCATAAGGGTGGAACCCTAGGCCCCTGTTGGAAGCAGCAGCCTCTGACCCAGAGCTCAGCGGCCCTCAGCTAGGTCAGGTTGGGGCCTGCTCAGCTGGGCGGGAACCACACACATTCCTTCAGAATTAAACAAGGCCCCACTGGCTCCAGGCTCCTCAGGATGAAGATCGTCCGGTTCGCTTTTGAAGCAGCTTTTCTTCTTCCCCAGGCAGCGAGGCCCACATGGGCCCCGAGGAAAGTTCTCTGGTCTCTTAAGGTAATGACTTCAATAGCCACAGGGAAGGGTGAAAGGTCACATCTGTGGTCTTTTGAAAGCCTGGGTTGAGGCCTGGGTCTTTGCCCTCAGTCACCTCTTGCTTCATTTCCTCTTGCCACACATCTGCCACACTTGCACACATATGCACAGGCACAAAACACACACCCTCTCAAACACATAGACAAGCATGCATATACCCACGTACATGTATGGCCACGCAGAAACACTGTGAACATGTGTGAAACAAAACATGAATGTGAACACACCCAGATGTCCCCCTGTAAAAGTGAAAGTGCATTCATACACAGAAACAAGCACATAAATACACGTATGTAAAGCATATGCGGTCGTGCACGTGTATATCACACAAGCAAATATGTACCCTATATTTCTTCCATGGAGAGCGGGCTTCAGTAGCAGATTCTACCAGCAGCCGAAGGAACGTGCTCAAGACAAAGACGGGCAGAGTCACAGTGTTGTGACCAGCCTGGGTCTCTACTAGTGTCATGTGGTTCCTTCCCTTAAACTCAGGAAGGGATCACTGGACCCAGCTCAGACTCAGTCACGGGCTAACCGTGGTCACGAAGGCTCTAGGTTAGTCCAGCGGCTCTGGACAGTCATGTAACCTCTGTCGGTTCAAAAATGTGGGACCATGCAGGAAAACCTGATTCTCAAGATACACTGACAAAGTACTTCCCTGCAACCTGTAATAAATCTGCATAAGAAGTACACCCATTACCCACTGTTGGAGTAAATGAAGTTATGTAAATATGAAGATTTCCTAAGGATAAAAGCATCCCTGGTGTGAGGGAGGGCTGGAGAAATAACTCAGCAATAAGTGCTTACCATGGAAGCCTGGGGACTTTTCAGATCCTCGGAACCAGCCTGAAAAGCCAGACCCAGTGTCGCCTACTTGTAAACCCAGCACTGAGGAGGTTCAGGTAAGAAGATTGCTGAGACTTGCTGACCAGTCAGTCCAGCCAAATCAGTGAGCTCCGAGTTCAGGGAAAGATCCCATTTCAACAAGTAAGGTAAAGAGTGATTGAGGAAGACACCCAACATTGACCTCTCGCCTACATACACACACACATATACACACACACACACCACCACCACCACCACCACAACTGCTCACAATTGCCATGAGAACAAACCCCTTAGTCGTGAGGTCTTGTCCAGTACGTGGTCACCCTGTATGTGACTTCCACGACCTTGTCATTGACTGAACTATATCCCCAAATTCCTTGATTTAAACCCTAACCCCCAGAACCCTAGAACGCAACTTTATTTAAAAACTAGAGATGAGGTCATGTTAACGTGGGGTTGCAGGCTGGGGAAATAACTCAACAGTGAAAGCAATGGGCATGCAAACCAAAGGACCAGAGTTCGATCACATTCCAGCCTTGGAAGGCAGAGACTGGAAATTCCCAGAGAAAGACAGCTAACCAGACTATCCCTGACAGCTAGTTCTGGGTTTGATTAGGGACCCTGTCTCAAAAGAAGAAGGTAGAAGAGAGGCCAAGAATGATCCCTGATATTAACCTTGGGTCTCCACATGCACAGGCACACGTGTGCAAACACACGTATGTGAGCATGCATACACATACAAGCATATGCCCTCTCTCCCCCATACACATGAAAAACAGGAAGAAAAGAAAGAGGATGAGGCTACTGGGTGTGTCCTCACCCAATCTGACTGGTGTCCTGATAAGGAGATTAGATTTAGGACAGAGGAAAAAGAAAATCCAAGCCCAGAGAAGGTTGCCATGCCCAAGTGTGTGTGTGTGTTGGGGGGTGGGGGGGCAGCTGCAGAAATCTCCTACTCAGACAATCTTGATCTTGGATTTCCAGCTTCCAGAAGTGTGAGGAAAAACACATCTCTGTGGTCTGAGCTGCTAAATCGGTGGTACTAGGATCACCTTTCATACTCTTCAGCCACGAAGGCAGAAATAACCAGATCCAGGAAGGCCACCGAGCAGTGCTGAGAACTGAGTGCCGTGACGGAGCAGTGCTGAGGGCTGAGTGCTGTGACTGACAGAGCAGTGCTGAGGGCTGAGTGCCATGACTGACAGAGCAGTGCTGAGGGCTGAGTGCTGTGACAGAGCAGTGCTGAGGGCTGAGTGCTGTGACAGAGCAGTGCTGAGGGCTGAGTGCCGTGACAGAGCAGTGCTGAGGGCTGAGTGCCGTGACAGAGCAGTGCTGAGGGCTGAGTGCCGTGACAGAGCAGTGCTGAGGGCTGAGTGCCGTGACGGAGCAGTGCTGAGGGCTGAGTGCTGTGACTGACAGAGCAGTGCTGAGGGCTGAGTGCTGTGACTGACAGAGCAGTGCTGAGGGCTGAGTGCTGTGACAGAGCAGTGCTGAGGGCTGAGTGCTGTGACAGAGCAGTGCTGAGGGCTGAGTGCTGTGACAGAGCAGTGCTGAGGGCTGAGTGCTGTGACAGAGCAGTGCTGAGGGCTGAGTGCTGTGACAGAGCAGTGCTGAGGGCTGAGTGCTGTGACTGACAGAGCAGTGCTGAGGGCTGAGTGCTGTGACAGAGCAGTGCTGAGGGCTGAGTGCTGTGACAGAGCAGTGCTGAGGCCTGAGTGCCATGATGGAGCAGTGCTGAGGGCTGAGTGCTGTGACAGAGCAGTGCTGAGGGCTGAGTGCTGTGACAGAGCAGTGCTGAGGGCTGAGTGCTGTGACAGAGCAGTGCTGAGGGCTGAGTGCCGTGACGGAGCAGTGCTGAGGGCTGAGTGCTGTGACAGAGCAGTGCTGAGGGCTGAGTGCTGTGACAGAGCAGTGCTGAGGGCTGAGTGCTGTGACAGAGCAGTGCTGAGGGCTGAGTGCTGTGACTGACAGAGCAGTGCTGAGGGCTGAGTGCTGTGACTGACAGAGCAGTGCTGAGGGCTGAGTGCTGTGACTGACAGAGCAGTGCTGAGGCCTGAGTGCCATGATGGAGCAGTGCTGAGGGCTGAGTGCTGTGATAGAGCAGTGCTGAGGGCTGAGTACCATGACAGAGCAGTGCTGAGGGCTGAGTGCTGTGATTGATAGAGCAGTGCTGAGGGCTGAGTGCCGTGTCTGACAGAGCAGTGCTGAGGGCTGAGTACCATGACAGAGCAGTGCTGAGGGCTGAGTGCTGTGACTGACAGAGCAGTGCTGAGGCCTGAGTACCATGACAGAGCAGTGCTGAGGGCTGAGTGCTGTGACTGATAGAGCAGTGCTGAGGGCTGAGTGCCGTGACTGACAGAGCAGTGCTGAGGGCTGAGTGCTGTGACAGAGCAGTGCTGAGGGCTGAGTGCCGTGACACGTATGGGGCTCTCTGCCTTCTCCTCACAGCCATGAAGGAGGCCTCATGTCCATGTTCTCAAAGTCGGGCCAGAGGTCTCTGGGCAAGGCAGGGGAGACCAGCACCGAGAGGAGGAGGCCCCCTTAAGCCTGGGTCAGCACAAGGACTGGCACTGAGCCCAGCTTCTCCTCTCGGTGCTACAGAAGGACTTGGCAGTGCCTCCTCGCCAGGAATCCATGTTCATTCGGGCACACACACACTCTCACCCAAGCCAGGTTCAGATTAGCCTGCCTGTCCGCGCTCAGCTGGTTGCAATTGCGCCCCCCTCCCCCAGGGTTTCACTTTCAACACTGATTGATGGGAAACACAAGGGTTGCCTGAAATCCACTGGAATTCCTCCTCGGTGAAACAACGAATCTGGGAGGGAGAAGGGGACAAGCTGGGGCCCTGCCATCCCACAGGGGTGGGAAGATGAATGCATCCACACAAGTGTGATCAGATCCACTGGGTGGGCTGACCCACCCCCACCCCCTCAGGGCCCATGAGAGCTCCTTGGAGAAATGACATCTTCATGCAATCAGATACATGCAGTGCTGAAAATAAATGAGCCGGAGTTACACATGTCGACAGTCAGGACTCCCACCCACATGTGGAGAGAAGAAAGCTAATCGGAGCATGTGCTAAATGCCGTGGTTTATGCAGAATTTCAAAGCACGCACAACACCCTGGAAATACTGTTTAAGAACCTGCCTGTGAGGTGGGGAGCTAGGAAGGGTAATGAGGTCGGGGAGTAAAAGGATCAAAATATATCACATATTTGTATGAAAATGTCATAATAAAACCCATTACTATGTATAGTTAATGTATGAGAATAAAAAAAAAACTTAAAACAACTTTCAGATGAGCTAGGTATGGAAGGGGAGGGAACACAATATCTATGTTCCTAGCCCTTGAGAGATGGAGGCAGGACGGTCAGGAGTTCAAGTCCGAGCCTGAGCAACATGAGATTCTGCCTCAAAACAAAACCAAACCAAACAAACAAAAAAATGGGCTTCCAGGCCAGAGAGGTAGTTCAGTGGGTAAAATGCTAACTGAACAAATATGAGGACCTGAGTTCAAATCCCCAGAAACCACAAAAAAGCCATACTCGGTAGTGCATGCCTGTGGTTTCAGAGCTCCTATAGCAAGATAGGAGGCAGAGATAGAAACTCTTGAAACTTCTAGGGCTGGAGAAATGGCTCAGCGGCAAGCCAGAGTTAAGACTCTGTCATGCAGGCAGAAGGTCCTGAGTTCAGATCTTAGATCCCATGTAAAAAAACACCAGGTGGAAATGGTGGTGGCTTGTATTTCCAGCCCTAGTGGGAAATTTCAGAATGAAGCAAAAATTTGGTAGAAGCAATCTAGGATGATTCCCGAAGTCACTCTTGGGGCTCTTTTTTTCTAGAGAGAGAGAGACAGAGAGATAAAGATAGAGAGAGAAAGAGAAAGAAAGAAAGGAAGGAAGGAAGGAAGGAAGGAAGGAAGGAAGGAAGGAGGAAGGAAGAAGGAAGAAGAAAGAAAGAAAGAAAGAAAGAAAGAAAGAAAGAAAGAAAGAAAGAAAGAAAGAAAGAAAGAAAGAAAGAAAGAAAGAAAGAAAGAAAGATCAAAAAAAGAATCTCCCATAGTATGGCGTACTCAACAGAAAACAAAAAAGACAAAAAGAAACTCTACCCCTAATAAGGTAGGAGGGAAGGACCGACACAGAGGTCGTCCCCTGACTGCCACATGTCTCACACACACACACGCACACACACACACACACACACAGATTTGCATGTAGTTTTTTTTTTGGGGGGGGGGTAAGATGCATGTGTGTTTGGGGCTGCAGGGTCAGAATTGAAATTCTGTTTCTGAAACTGGCTTGCCGCTGGGGTGGCTCGATGATGTCGGCAGTGACACCCACGGAGAGAGAAAACGCCCCAGCCAAGTCTTGGAACCCCGTTCGCTCTCCTGAAAGTAGAGGGGAACTCTGGCAGCTCAGAGGCAGGCGACCCACAGCAAGCCCTTCCCGCGCTTCGGGCTGGCGAGGAAACAGAGCCGCCTACAGATCCAGAGCCCCCCATCTTCCCGCAGCCTTAACTTCCACACTGCTCAACCACTTAGGGCCGGGGGGGGGGGGGGGGGGGGAGCAGCCCCTAAACCTCAGTGCTGACCCAGCAGCTGGCCTGGGTCACAGCTGCCACTGCGCACTGCAGCCCCCCGGAGTGACCCAGGCTGTGACCCTACCTCGATTCTCCTTCAGCCCCAATAAGAACTGAGTCTGGTTCTGGGTCCCACCACTCCTGCCTCCAGAAGAACTAGCAGCCTGAAGTGACCCAGACCCGCTGTCCAGAGCTCAGCTGGCTGGTTCTGCACCTACATGGCGAGCTCCTGGGAACCGGGACGGGGTCTTGTTCATTCGTTCGAGAAACACACGGGCGCCCTGCCTGTGTCATGCTGGACGCTAAGACATCTGGAGGCCACTCCAGCTGGGGTCAGTTTCACAATGTTGAACCTTAGGCCCAAAGCTACATACTCTGCTTCCTCTCCACTGGAAGAGGAAACCTGGAAACTTCAGGAACGTCCCCCAAGGTCTGGTGACAGCTAGGACCCCTCCCTCCGGGACAAACACCATGTCCTCCCCTTGAACAAGTCAGAACCTTAGACGCTGACCTCACTTCTCACTTCCACCCACCCCTTCATCATCTGGCCACCCATCCAAGGTAAGGCTCCCGGGCCCTGCTGCCCACCGTCCACCCTTCACCCTCCTCGCACCTTCCCCCCAGGGGTTCCCAGAGGCCAGGCCCAGACGGGTTCCACAGAACCTGCTCAGGGAAGGTTCCCATCCCGGGATGAGAGCCGTACAGGTTGGGCCTGGCATGGTGCTCCAAAGCGGGCTACGCCTTGAGCCTTTCGACACCGGATGAGAACTTCAGAGTACCTACTCAGGGCCCCTAAATAAGACCAGGGCCGGCACCTGAGTCATGGCTCTGACCTGGTTCACAAATGCAGGGAACACACCAGCCCCACACCAGGCCGGGACATGTTTTGCTTGGCCCGCGGCATGTTTGACTTTGGAATCGGTTGCCAATGTGTCATACGGAGAGTTCACATATAACTCCAGATTCGAGATAGAAGAATGGCTTCCCTGAATCTAGCTCCTTCCCCACAGCTGCCTCCAAGAAAGGAAGAGCCCCATTACCCACTACTCGCGTTGTCATCCCCCACCATCGTCAGCCGAGGACCCTGCTCTCCTCTCGACGCACCACCTGCCAGGCCTCTGCGGACTTAGAAATGTGTTAAATCCTTACTTTAGGCCCTGAGGACGATTTCGCTCATGTAAAGTATGGTCCCGTGGCCTGTGAGTTCGGCAGGATCCCCTCTCTCCCCAATCTGCGACAGGCAAGCAGACATGTAAGAGGCAAGGAGCTTGGTAGGAAGGAGCAAGCGCTCAGGGATGTGACTTACTGCAGGACCCAAGCAGAGGCTGCCCGAGCCAGTGGCAGGAAAGCAGTGCTGGAAGACTCTGTAGCTCAAGGGGTCATGTTTTTTCTCATTAGAGTCTGCAGTAGGCCTGATTCCTGGAACACAAGATCACCCCACACTCTGGTCTCAGAGCTCCCTCTATGCCTGTAGGGAGAGCGAGGGAAAGAGCGGCCCAGACCTGGGGGTATCTCTAAGACCTCAAGACAGAAGAGTTGAGAGGCTCCTCCCCACAGTTCCGGCAGGGACAAGCGCCCGCTCCCCCGCGTTTACACAAGGACCTATTGACTTATCCCTGGGTCGTCGTCACACATTCAACAGAATCTCCTGGGAGAAAAGCTCAACGTGGAGATAGTTCCGACTGTGTTTATCTTTTTGCCAGTTTGGGCACAACACGCATGAGTTGGTCCGGGCTGGAAGAGGCGTCTTGTGTCCCTGCTATCTCAGCTTGGGAGCCACTGTCTTAATCCACCATTGCTACAACCACACGGCTCCCACAGTCAGAGCGAGGGTCGGGGTGCTGAGATTAAAGACTCCTCCCAGTGCCAGGAGGATCTTTCTTCGCTGCCAGGTACTCAGGTGAGTCCTGGCACCTCCCTTCCTCCACAGTTCATTCCTTTTCCCCCAAATCGGGTTCCGCAGCTGGACGCGACTTCCTTCTCAGTGCCCCCAGTGAACCCGCAGAGCGTTCTCTCTGCTAGCAAAAGGCTGGCTGCCAACAGTGAAGGAAGAGAACGGGGTAGTCGGCTTGACCAGCGAGGAAAGGAGCGTAGGCTGGCAGGCTCGCTCCAGGACTTTATAGTTATGGTCCTAGGCCAACCATGGCTAATTCTCCTTTTGCCCTGAAGACAAACATCCTCCCTTGTAACCATCAACTTCCTCCTCCTCTTTCTTTTCTACTTCCTCCTCCTCCTCCTCTTTCTTCTTCTCCCCCTCCACACCTCTCCACCTCCCTTCTCAGGCTTCCCTCTCCGTGCCCTTTGACTGCCAACGACCCACTTTCCTAATTTTTGATTTATGGCAGCCAGAAGGAGGTAAGAGCTAGAGATAGAGAGCCCTACGCCCAACGGACTAAAAGCATGCAACACACTGGGCAGAACCTGTGGATTCAGAGGCAAACACAGCCCTACACCAACTGACACACAGACACACAGAGCAGCAACGGCTGGCACGGGGAAGGCCCGGCCTTCTTCAGATACACACGCCGGGCTCTCGGGCACATGCCCAGCACCAGAAGCCATGTGGGCCTTCTTTTGAGGAAAAACACTCGGCTCCCAAGAAGCTCCTGACAGGCCCTCTTTCCCCCCACCCCCCACCCCCCAGAGCTGCTGGATGAATTACTTTTGTGCAAAAATAAACACAAGTGAACTGCATTAGCTGAGCGAGTGACACATTACTTACAGACGCAGGGCCTGTCAGAACATTGAGGGAACAGCTTTTATTGGGGAAGGGCTGAGAGACTCATAAATAACCCGTTGGCAATCTCACATAAACATTTGTGCGTTCACATAAACACCGCCTACCACAAACGCAGCCCGGCTGCCAGCCCGGCTTGGAAGAGCCTTTTCCGCCTGTCCTCAGAGAATAACGGGGAGGCTGGAGGTGGCGAGGGGTCACAAGCCCCTTTTTCTCCCGTCGTTCCCTACTTCTTGGACCTGCTCTCTGAGCTCTGCGGGGTGGAGGGAGAGATCCAAGTTCTAAATCCTCAGCGCCTGCCAAAGAAAGAGGGTCATTGGCCAGCCCCAATAGAACAACTGGTCCATTTTCCTCCCTCCACAGAGCTCACATTTGCGAGCCCAGAAAAAGAGAGAATAGGCCATGTCATTTCACCAGGAGGCTGGTCCGCTGGATAAAGCCAAGCCAGGGATTTGAAAAGAGCTTGGAAATCCCCCTCCACACAACTTCAGTGGTTCCCACCGGCATCTCTGGGAAAGTGGGGTGAAGCCAGGATGCTCCTCAGCACCGTGGACCAAAGCCACACGAGGGGGCACAGCCCATCCCAACCCCAACATAAGGCATGTGGCTTCCTCCCATTGGCTCTTGAATGTGTCTTGCCTCGGCCCTGAGCTCCTGTCCTTTCCTCTGAGGCCAGTGCTTCCAAGCCACATCTGGCCAATCCCACTACAAAGGGCAGATAGGCTGTGTGGACCCTCCTGTGCCAATCCAGGAAGCGCCCTGGTCACCTCACCCATCATCTCTTCTCAGTGACATCCTCTTGGGAAGCTCTGATGACCTTGTTGGCCCCGAGCTAAAGTCAGAGTTGGTGGCTCTATGGGGTCGTTAGATCCCTTCTCCCTCCCACGTGGACAACGTTGGAAAGAGCAGGACTGAAAGCAAACAGCTGCCGCTCAAACTTTGTGCCAAACTTTTGCATCTGGCTAAGGAGGAAAGTGGGTGTATCTGAGAAGTCACCTTCTTTCTCTTTCTCTTTCATCTTCCCGCATGTGAGATCCTTTTAGAGGAGAGACAAAGCAGATTGCTCGCTAGCCCCCAAATCTCCAGTACAAAGACTGATCCCAGCCCCAGCCACGCAGAGGCTCAAAATCTTTAGACTGAGTGCCTCTCTCTTGCATTCATCATTTTCCTTGGTCCAGTTCCTTCCTTCCTTCGACCTAACTTCTCTCTCTGCCTTTCATGTCAGACAGTCTGGATACGGTTCCTATTCATATGCTCCAAAGTGTCTCCCTTTATTCAGACCTCTTTTGTACCAGGTGAAGATCCAACCCACCCTCTAGACCCCCTTTTGAAGCTTCCTTCCATAGCCTTGTCTCTCCCTCTTTGAACCTCAGAGGGACCCTTCGGGGCTTTGCTGATAATGTCCCCCCTTAGATACCGCCCAGTCTAAGCTATCAGATCTGAGGCATCCGTCTCTTCGGAAGTTCATCTACCATCCAGTGCCTGGGCATAGTAGCACTGAAGTAGTGAAAGAAGGTGGCATGGTCTGGATTTGTGGACCTGGCGTGGTGGGATAATGGGATGAGGTGTTAGGAAAAGAGATGGCGGTCACAATGGAAGCCAGTCCACAAACCCAACCCAGCCGTCCTGTCTTTGGACTTTCATTTTGCAGCTCAACAACTTTGCCTCAGAAGAGAAATTAACATGCCAGGCAGGTACCAACAGCCAAGTACCAGAGCCCTGCTGAATAAGGACGGCTGTGCCCACTAGTTCCTTTCTTCCTGCAAACAAAAGGGATGCTTTATGGGCAGATGCAAAACCCAGTCCTGGATGAGATGTTGAAGCTTCTATGGCCAGGGCAGCCCTCTGGAGAGAACGCGGTGTGGTCAGAATTCATTGCATTCAATATTTTCACTTCCAATCTGATTTTTATAGACATTATTTCATGCACTGCAGCTTAAACACAGATGGAAAAGATTCGAGCTCCGTAATAAGAGACGGTTTATGGTGGGCCCGCCTTCACTGCTGTCTGTGAGTAAACGCACATGCTCGCAGCCTTAGGTGGGGCTGGGAGATGCCTTTCTTATGCGTGTTGGATTTTCATCCAACATCCTATGATCATCTATTCATCTTCCCCGTGGTTGGGCCCTCCGAATGCTCCCGGGGGAGGAAGTGATGAATACCCTGGTGGGAGAAGAAAGGAAGGAAGGAAGGCCAGACATCCCTGCCTCTGCCTGGCTCTGCTGTTCTCTGAGTCTTCAAAGTACCCAGATCCATGGATTTCATAGTTGAAAGGGAGAGAGGCAGGGGAACACCAAGGTGTTATCTATATGGCTATGTGATTTGCCTTGCCTTTAGGGAGAGTAGCATCCCAGGTAATTAGAAAACAGCTCCTAATTCCCCTAATGTTGCCAGAGCTGCTATTTCCTCCTACATTATAGTACAGCGAATCTCACGTCAACAACCACCCTTAAAAGCATGATCGGACCTGTGGTGTTTGGAGTCTGTTGTACCAAGATCTGTTGAACCAACATCATTTCGATGAGGGAGAAAGAACAAAGGAGACAAAAGGGGGAAAGATATATGAGAGGAAGGAGCAAGAGAGGGAGAGGCGGGGTAAAGGACGCATTGCTCAGGCCAGAGCTGGGGGTGGGGGAGATGCAGGGGGCTGAGCCCGGCAGCAGAAGATTTAGCCCAGCAAGAATGTCTTGGCCCAAGGTGTAGCCCACACACATCTACGGACTCCACAGATGCTGGCGGGCAGCAGGCCTAATGGAACCTGGGCAGACAGCCTCAAAGACATGCCTTAGCAGAAGCTCTCCCTTCTCTCCTCAGGGGTTCGTTTCCAGAAGAATCTAAGAAGCCTGTGTCAAGAAACACTGAAGACTTTGAGCTGCAGGAGGGTCCCACTCGGCTGGGAGGGTGCAACTGATATGGAAAGACCCAGCCTGCAGGGCCAGATCATTCCTTGGGCAGATGGATTAGCTGGTAAGAGCCGGTTAGCATGTTTGACAAAGCGGACAGCAAGCTAGTATGCATGGGTCCTTGCTCCTCTGCTCTTGCTGTAGGTTGGGTGTGGTCAGTTCCCTGTAACTCTCCTGCGGCGATCAACTGTAAACTGGAACCATGCACATGAATGAACAGTCTCCTTGCCTGCACATTTAAACCAAAGGAATAAATCAGGCTAAGAATGAGTCTTCCAAAGAACAGGCCCATAGACCTCCGGGAAAGAAGCAAAGAGATGCCATATAAGATGGCCTCCATACAGGTGTGCACGGCAGTATGCATACTCACACGAACACACACCCATGTACACACATGCGTTCACATATGCCCCCAATAAATAAGTAGCTCTTCATGTGTAAGAATATATATACACACATATATATGTGTGTATATATATATATATAAAGAGTTCACAGGTACCTGTCTCTCTTAGAATCTAGCACTCAGCACTCACACAAGCATGACCTCTCACTCTAAACATATGCTCCCATGAGTAATGCTGCTCAGGCGCCATGGAAGTGCCTGACATCTTCTATGTTCTATCTCCCAGTGAAAAGAAGACTGAGCCTAAATACTGCGCAGACTGTTAGACTGCTACTCACATCAGAGATGACAGGGGAGACTGAATGGCAGAAGCAGGTCAGAGAAAAAGGCAGATTAATTTATCAGTCAGTTCCTTTCTTACAAGTAACAAGAATGCAATAACAGTATTTCCCAACAATGAAATGCACACATTTTCTTCCGTGGGGCCTCACAAATTAGCACAGCATTTGCTACAGTTGCGCATAACAAGGGAAGAACATTTTCCAGTATAAATAATTCATGATTCTCCTGTATTTTCGCATATGTTCATCAAGATGTAAATCCACAGAGCGTGATGCTAACTCTTTACACTGGCAACCAACCAAGCACGGAGCAACGCTATGACAGCAAACGATTTATTTTTATAAAAATGTTTACAGATCTGAGGAGAGGAGTCTGTGAGTAAAAGTGCTTGCTGAGCAACATGAGGACCCGAGTTCAGATCCCCAGCAGGCATGTAAAAAGCCGTGCATGGCCACATATGCCCGCATCCTGGCACTAAAGGTGGGCGGGCAGATCAGGATTCCTGGTCTTGCAGACCTAGCCAAAAAAAACAGTGTGCTCCAATCCAGAACTTCAGAGACTCTATATCAATCACATAGAACTAGGCCAGCCTAATCTCTCCCCATCCTGGAGCTCAGGGACATTTTCGGAAGAGGGGGCGGTAAGATTGTAAAAGCAAAAGGATGGGAGGAGCAACGATTTGCAAGATTCTCAACAATAGTTGGGGCCAAAGCAATCATAATGGGACTTTGCATGCCCTGCGCAATGTCCAGTGCACTGTTGCCCTCATAAAGTCTAGCATCTGTTAAGGGCACCGAGACCCCTGGAGGCAAGGGATTGACAGCCATAGTAGTGATCTTATGCTTAAGGGGAACAAGAGAAAGGGCTTATGGAAATGCCACTGGGTCCTTATATGTCATCGGAGAGGAGGACCCAGTGGAGAGTTAGGCGTACACAATAAAGGACTCTCTGGGAATTGTGGGGGAGGCACTGGGGGAAGGGGAGGGGGAGGAGGGGGGAGGGAGGGAACTGGTAAAAAATTTTAAAATGTATAATTAAATTTTTAATAAAAAAAAAAACAAAAAAAAAACAGTGTGCTCCAGGCTCGGTGAAGACTCCTGTCTAAAGGAATAAGGAAGACAGTGATGGAGGAGGGACCCAAGATTCTCCACACAGGTGTGCACGGCAGTATGCAAACACACACACACACACACCCATGTACATACATGCAGTCACATACACCCCCAATAAATAAGTAGCTCTTCATGGGTAAGAAGTGATTTACTAAAGATCCTATTAAAATTTCAAGGCTCAAGTTAGCCTTGCTGACATTTTATTTAGACATTTTTCATGTGTTAGATGAAATTTATTAGTTATACTCCTTCAATTGGGTTATACTTTTTAATTTTAATTGGTAATTATGCTGTGATGTGTGTGTGTGTGTGTGTGTGTGAGAGAGATGGCTCTAGTATTCATCCGCTGTGTATGAGAGACAGAGAATGTGAGTGCGTGTACATGTTTGCAGATACAGAGGCAGCATCCAGATGTCATTCTTCACCTTTCCACCTTGTTTGAGACTCGGTTCTCACTGCTGCTGTATAAGCCAGGCTTGCTGACCTGCGAGCTGCAAGGGATGCTTGGGTCTGTCTCCCATCTCCCACGGGTGTGAAGAGATACAAATGCTTCTACCACCACATCCGGCTCTCACATGGGATCTGGGATCTAAATTTAAGCCATGGGGCTTGCTCGACAAGAACGTTACCTGCTGAGTCATCTCCCCAGCCCAGTGGTAATTTGAATGTGAACCATCCATACCATGTCTGAACCCTTGATCCCTAGCTGGTAGCGCTGTTTGGGAAGGTTATGGAATCTTTAGGAGATAGAACCTTGTGAAAGAAAATGAGTCACTAAAGGCGCACACTGAGATTTTTAATGGCCTGGCCTCATGCCCTGTCCGTTCTCTGACACCTGACTGGAAATGTAATGTGGCCAGATGTGCTTCTCCAGCCGTGCCGGAATGTATCCCTTTTTCTTTTCTTTTTTTTAGATAAGTCTTAAATCTATCTATCTATCTATCATCTATCTATCTATCTATCTATCATCTATCTATCTATCTATCTATCTATCTATCTATCTATCTATCTAATCTATCTATTGTGTGTGTGTATGTATCATAGGGCACCTGTGTCCCTGTGGAGAACCAAGAGTGATTTCAGGAATCATCTTGGATTGCTTCTACCTCCTTTTTGATTGGCTCTAGGATTTCCCAGGTTCTGTCCACCACGACTAGAAATGCAGGCTGATGCTGTTTCCACCTGGTGTTTTTATGTGGGTCCTGGGATCTGAACTCAGGACCTTCTGCTTGTAAGGCAGAGTCTTAATCCCTGAACCATCTCCCAATCTCTGTATCCCTTTTTAAACTTTTTCTTTTCTTTTCTTTTCTTTTCTTTTCTTTTCTTTTCTTTTCTTTTCTTTTCTTTTCTTTTCTTTTCTTTTCTAACTGGCATGGCCCCTTCATAAATGGCATCGCCAAAGGAATCAAATTCCTGATATGATGGCTGGCTTACTCCACCGTCAGCATCTAAGACACCAAGTGGAAGCCAAGAGGCTTTATACAGTCTCTCCTCTGAAGCCCTATAACATCACTTTTACTCTCTATGGGCCCAAAGCAAGTCACAGTGATTGTTTCCACATGTAAGGGAAGAGACTATCCAAAGGGGTAAGCATCAAAAAGTGTGGTTCACTGGGGGCTCTCCTTGGAGACTAACTAGCTACCCAGTTTCCTACCCTGTGGCCCTCAATGAAACACACACTCCAATGTGCAACACCCATACTCACCAGATGCAGATTCCAAATCTAAGACCTCAGCATCTAAATGGGATGTTGGTACAGAGGAGACCCTCCACACACACACCCCCAGGTGAGGTGCCTCTTTGATCTGAGGACTGGTGAGCTAAGAGACAGGTTGTTTCCCCCAACAGTCAACACACTGCAATGAGGCAGACAAAAAAAAAAAAAACAATAGCCACGGGTATTCATGTTCCAAAAGGAGGAGAAAGCTGCACTGAGCAGTTCTGAAGCCAAGCTCCACATAGACCCAGCATCTCCACTGGGGTCTGCCCTGCTCTTAATTAGCCTTCCTTTTCCATGAAAAACAGCCAGCGTTCACTGCCAAGTACCTGCCTGCTCTCAACCTGCTTGTTCTCAATTGTTTCTTCCTCCTAGCAGAGGCTGCTTGGTTGTTTTTTTTTTGTTTGTTTTTTTTTTAATTCTCTCTTTCAATCCAACCTGATAGAATTTTTTCAAGAGCCTAGAGAGATGGCTCAAGGGTAAAACCTCTGCCCCTCAAGCAGCAGAATCTGAGTTCGGATCCTGGATCCCACATAAAAACGCCAGGCAGAAACGGCAGTGGCCTGCACTTCTGGCTCTGGAAGGTGGAGCCTGAGAAACCCCAGAGCAAAGCAAAAAGGAGGTAAAATAATCGAGGATGATTGCTGAAGTTATACTTAGAACTCCACAGACACACACAGTGCCCTCCAATACATATACATATACATGTGCATACACATACACACACACACATGCAAATTATTTCAAAAACTCTATGGATTTCTTATATACCAAACTCTAACTTCCTCCATTAGACAAAAATGACAACTCTGCTTATTTCCCACAAGGGCTATCTGACTAGAGCCCATGAAGAGGTAACCATGGGGTTCCCAGAAGACCTGCTGTCTAGCAAAGACTCTAAGCAGCACATCCCAAAGATCCTAGAAGACCTGCTGTCTACCATAGGGTCTACAAGACACCCCTTAAAATGTCCAAGTCACCATCGAAGAATTTTACAGCGAGGCCCTTGGCCTCTTCTTCAACAGAGCCCACAGTCTGCTGGCAGCATCCTGAGATTTCCCTGCACCCAGAGACCTTTCCTTATATTCAGAACCTTCTGCTGGAACTGTACGCCTGGTCCCCTCAGACTTCCTACACCCCGCTTATTGCTTTCTTGTTTTCTGCCTTATCAAGAAGCTCCCGGGTGCTTTCAACGCTGCCTGGTACTTGCCTTAGATGAGTCACAAGTGCATTCGGAGCCCTTCCAGAGCCACATCCGCGCAGGTGATGATCTCAGTTCTTCCCCGAGGATCGCCTCAAGCCTTCTCTCTCCAGAGTCCAGCGAGCCTCCTCGCCGTCTTCCAGGACTTCAGGAACGTTGTCCTGGAAGCTGCTCAGCTCCTGCTTTCCGACCATCCCAAGGCAAAGGCCGTCGATGACAGTCTTTTCTCGCCATCGCTCACACTTCTAGCATTGGCTCCTTCGAAGAAGGCCTCAGTGAATGAGAACTTCTTCCGACTTTCAGAAGTTGGATCTCTCCTTTTACCACATGGGCTCCGGGGATCCAATTCAGGTCACCAGATTTAGAAAATAAATCTGTGCTAATTTATGAAATGTTCCTTCATCTCTCACCCAAACATCATTAGTCTGTAATCAGACTCCTCTGTGCTTAATATTCGGTTGTCTCCCATATTTTTCATACTTTTCTATGTGTGTGATGTGTGCACGTTATGTAAGCAGTACTAACTGCTGGGAGGAGAGTGATACAGGAAGCCCTATGATGCAGTTTTCTTGGGACACTGTCCTTGCTGGGTATGTGATAGCTACTGGTGAGTCGCTCATCCTTGATCTTATAAGTAACCCCACTAAGCTACTAGCTCACTAAAGCTAGGCTTTGATGGGGAATTCTTTTCAGCCTGGGGTGAAAACATACATGTGTTCACCTCCCCCCTCAGAAAAGGTCCCATCCCAGAGTGCTTACGCTGCTTTGCTGCTGAGAACAAGTGTTGCCACCAAATTTTACTGACATTGAAGAAACTAATCTTAGAATATAAATCTATACTAATTCATGAAATGTTCCTTTATTACTCACCCAAATATCACTAGCCCCAAATCAGACTCCTCTGTACTTAACAATTATATTCAGTTATCTCCCATATTTTATACACTTTTTATGTGTGTGTGGTACGTGCGTGTGCTTTTGTATGTGGGTAGACACACACATGTATGTGTGCCCATGATTGCACACGCATGTGAAGGCCCAAGGGTGATGTTGGAACCATCCTTGATTGCGTCCCCAGATTTTGCTAATTGGTCTAGCCTGGGGACTCCCAGACTACCTTGCAAGGCTGGAATTACAGATGGCTTGGCATTTTACATGGTCTCTGCCAGGTGTCAATGTATATCCTAGGTTAGCCTCAAACTCTGGGGTCTTCCTGTCTCATCCTCCCAAGTGCTACCAGTTAGATGACTCCATCCGTTAAGTGTGGCAAAGAATAATAGTTACCTCATGAAGTCGTCAAAATTAGATCACTTAAGCTTTTCGTAGTGTTATGTAGCATCTGCAGTAATAGTAAATTTCTAAGGAGTGTTATGCATAATTATTACATGAGACTGTGTCGTCCGTGAGTTGTACTGCTGTAAAGGTTCATGGGTGTCTTTATGTCTTTGACTGTGAGGATGAGCGCATCTGGGCATCTGTTTCTGCGGTGTCTGTCCGTCTAATGATAAGAAGAGCTGGTGGGGTCGCAGCAGTGGTTCAGCAGGTAAAGTTCTTGCAGGGGAAGGATAAGGGCCTGAGTTCAGCACTCGGAACCCACAGGAAAAAGCCGGCAGTGCTGCTGTAACACAATTCTGGAGAGGAAGAGACACAGACTCCTTGGGGCTCTCTGGTCATGCAACCCAACCTATTTGGTGAATTCCAGGAAAGCAAGAGATCCAGTCTCAAAAACAAAAACAGAAAAAGTGAGGCTGGAGAGATGGCTCTGGGGTTAAGGTTCTGTTTTGCAAGCAGAAGGTCCTCAGTTCAGATCCCACGCACAGACGCCAGGCAGAAGCAACCAACGGCAGCAGACTGCACTTCTGGCCCCGGTGGGCAGAGCCTGGGAAATGGCAGAGCGAAGCAAAAAGGAGGTAGAAGCATCCAGGATGATTACCAAAGTCGCCCTTGGGCCTCCACAGGGACATACAGTGCTCTCTAATACACGCATGTGCACATGCACATGTGCACAGACACACACATGCAAGGTAAATAAATGAATAAAGCTTAAAAAACAAGGTGGATGATTCATAAGCAATGATAACCTAAGAGTGACCTCTGACTTCTACATGTATGTACATTCACGTGCATACACATAAGCACACACACGCAGACACACACACACTCCCAAAATTAGTAATAATAGCCTAATCAAACCTATAAAGACTTTTCTAACACCCCAATTCCCACAAATGAGCTTCCCAACTAATTACATAAGGTCTAGGTGCACATGCGCACACACCAACACATTCACGTACATGTATCATGCACACATACAAACACTCAAGACTGCCGACATTTAGTATGTGCTTAGGATCAGACAATAAGGATTCTACAGCTATACATGGACACAAACACCCATGATGTAAATGACCGAGCGCGTCCAGCCAGGGAATTATCCATGAATGCAGCCGCCTGCCTCGGCCTTGGCCCTACCCAGAGCCACTCCTATGTGAGTGACCTGTGCGAGATGAAGTTGAACGTCACCGGCTACCTGCCCCACAGCACTGAGGGGAGGCAGAGAATTACACCCACCACCCCGTTCCTTCAGAGCTGCTCTGATAGCTGCATTGTTGGTATCATCTGTCCTCCAATAGGAAACCAATCATGTAGCCTCCCTTTCATCCCGTGAACGTATGATCTGCCTTTGCTGGAGCTAAGTGCCTCTTCTCCAAAGTCACCACGTTCAGAAAAGATTTCTGATGGACTGGGCCATCTTTTTCCAGTGGATGCCTCCTTCCTCCCTTCTGAGTGCTTTCCAACACACACTGCATGCTCCCTGGGAAAGACAGAGCCTGGGGCAGCCAGAGTGTGAATCGGGTCTGATGTATGACGTCTACATCATACCTGTTGCCAGCTTTGGTTCCATCAACCGGTGTGGCACTGTTTCAAGCATTCGTGAAAAAATTGAAAAATTGACAAATATGCTTTTCTCTTTTGCCTAGCTGAGGAGGACCTCACAACCCTTATCTTCATTAACCTCAGACATCCTCCCCCCGCATAGAAACCAGAATTTGTTATGGATAGAAAAAAAGGAAAATGGAAAATGCAGTTCATGTTTGGCATCAAACTAAAAAAAAAGGGGGGTGGGGAGTGCTGCAAGTCAAAAAGTGTGTTCTACTGGCTGCTCTCCGGAGAGCAGATTTTCTGGATTCCAGCATCTCTCCTCTTGGGTGTGACCATGAAGTTTTATGTAATCTACACCCAGGCCAGAACGAGAGGAGGTTCAGTCCTCTCTTTCCAATCCAAGGGGACAGGGAACAGTGAGACAAAGAGAGCCAAGCACAGACCCTCCCTGGAGAAGCCTCTGTCCCCAGCTCCCCCTTGGAACTCTGGGAAGAAGCGTGTTCCCAGCTGCTGCTAACCGCCCTGGCCTCTGTCTGTAACCACAGGGCTCAAGAGTCAGGCAGAGGAACCTCGAAAAATCCAACTTTCACAAGCTTCGGCTCCCACAGGGCCTGGCCGCCGAGCTGAGGACACGGCCGCTCAGCGAGTCCACAGGGGGACGAGGGATCCAGGCTTGCTGGTTCCAGGCGGCTCTGGAGGGACGGGACCACGGGTTATGTAAACAACTTCAATGCATCTGTGGTCAGGGGTAACAACAGGCCAGGCCGGGAAATCAGCAGACACCACACCCCAAGATCCCAACTCTTTCCTCCTGCCAGATATCACTCAGCTGTCCTTTTGTCTGTCTGCACTCTAACACCATCTTAGTGGGAAAAGCTGCAAAAGGTAATCCGAGACGCAAGCACTTTTACGTAAGAGAAATTAAGATTGCTTACTTAACAAGGCAAGCTAAAGTGTCTGCTCCCATGATGTTTAAGTCAAGCTGAATATTTCATTGCTCTTCTCACTAATCATCATGTAGGAGTTCGAAGAAAGGCCAGATTAGGTATAGACTAATAAGTAAGCAAGGAAATTCCTTTTCTCCGCACAGACGAATTGAAGTATGAGTTATAATTTTCAACCCTGTCGCATATACAGATATAAAGAATCCCCTGCCGGTCCACTGAAATGCCAGTTGTGCCACAACGACTCCAAAAGAGGACAAGTCTGAGCCTTCTGGACCCCAAACTGCTTCCTCTGGGTAAAGTAGGACACAGTAGTGCAGAAAGAACCGGCATCCTTCAGCCTTGTGGGTTCACACAGCTCCTGGCTGATCTGAGCTTTTGAAAGGGGGGAACAAAGCTTTTATTCTCTCCCCAGGCTCCTTACAACCTGGGCAGTCAGGTTCCCTCCTTCCCCCACTTCTTCCTGCCCAAGGAGGTAGGACATGGGGTGAGACTTGAAGAACTGGTCTGAAGCCCGCAGTGTGTCTGGGACAAGATGAAGTCATGCTGCCCCCTGCTGGCTCTATAAGGACAAACAGCCGGGGCTGGCTGTGAGGTTCTATTGCCCTCCTGGTAGGAGCTTGTTACCTGAATAAGTGGCTTTCCTTTATCCCAGGTTCATCTAAAACTCACTATGTAGCCCCAGGAGACCTCAAACTCACAGCAGTCCTCCTGCCTCAGTCACAGCAATCCTCCTGCCTCAGCCTCTTGCTGTTGGGATTACAGGTATGAGCTTTCATACCTAGCTACAGAATGAAGTTTACTAGGGGTGGAGGGGAGATTCTAAAGGGAAATTTCTACACAGCTCTCAGCCCAAAGACGGGGAAGTCAGAATTGTAAAATCAGCGTCTCTCAAATCTCCCTTCCCAAATCCCCTTGTCCCCTTCTTCACCTCCCTCCTCCCTACCTGCTTTCCAGTGGACTTTGACGGAACTCCTGGAAAGCATTGAAGAGCAGGCAGCCAGCTGTGCTCTCTGCGTTCAGCTATAGACTAGGTCCATCCCCTGGTGCTGCGGCCAAACCTAGCACCTTCCAAACAAGGCTTTGTGCTCCGCCACTGACCCACATTATCCTGACATTCAACTAACCACAGGCCTTGTGGGCCCTAGAAGTAGCTAAAGCTCACAATGAGGCACTGGTATGGGTTGTAAAGACAGCCTAAAGGTTCGCATATGGAGTGTTGTTTTTCGGCGGAACTAAAAGGGTCGATCGAGTCCCAGCCTACATCCATGGATGAATTCTTGTATACCAGTTGGTAAAAGAGCCAACTCGCAAAGAAGCTATTTTCCCCCCAACAGAGGGAGGGGTTATGCATGGGGTCTCTTTGTGCCTTCCCAGGAGAACGTCCTGGTAGGCAGTAATAACAGGAGCCAACCGTCCTGATGGGGTCCTCAGGACTCAGCGGCTTGCATTTGCCTCCTGGTTCTTCCCGCCCAACCTTTTGTTTGGCTGACACGGGCTGCAGCACCTATTCTTGGGCCCCAGCCTCACCCACCCCTGCCCACCAAGGGCAGCTTTCTACTTTTCCTGATGTATTCGTTTCTTTCTGGGGCACGCTTAGAATCAGAGTTAAAGCTACAGAGAGGTTTCGGGCTGCCTGCAAAAGCCGAGGCCTCGATCTCTGCAAGTGGCTGGTCCTGTGCAGACCTGCCCGAGCCAGGTCGAGGGGAACCTTTAAGGCGGGACCACAGCGCCACCGTGCGCTAGAAGGCTATCTGCGCAGCCAGGCACCGCCTCTCTTCCCTGGGGCCCTCCCTAGATCCCAGGACGCCCCACCACTGCGAGACGGGGGACATCTATCAGACGGAAAGTCTGGACTTCTGGAACGGTCGACTTTGTCATTCCCGGATGAGCCTCGGTGTTTGCGAATATGAAGCTGTGCCCAGCTGTTTCATCATTCTTAGCTCCTCTTGGAGGCCTTCAGGTTAGGGTGACAAGTCAACTGGTTTGCAGGACCCGAGGGGTGTCCTGGAACATGAGACACCAATGATTAAACTGGACAAGCTGGTCACTCGTGTTAGCCACAGCTAGGACATTTTGTAAAACTCTTCCACTCAGTACTCTTCATACTGCTGATAAATTCACAGCAAAACAGCTTATGGAAACAAGGGAATTTATTCTGTCTCAGATTGTCCAGTGACAGCTCTTAGTCCAGTGCGCCAGGGAGCTCACACCAATACCAGGGGTCAGGCCACACAATATCCGTTCCCAAGAGACTGACAATTCTCACTTGCCAATTCATCACCTCTATCCAAGCACACCAAAGAATACCAATTTACATAACCAGCTCCCTCTATTTTATCCACCTGTCCAGGAACTAGTCCCACCCACCATGGATTAGACAACCTTCTGCAGGCTTGCTTAGGGTTACTCAACTACTATTTTTTTTTTTTTACAAATATGCTCAGAGCCAAAGCCTTCAATTATCAAGTTAACACCTGCACCTAATTATCACATGGACCCACCACATATCCCAAATCCCTGACTTCCTATCCTAAAGGTGTTGAGAGGACCTTTTGCATGACATTTTTCACACCCTCCCCTGTGTTGCTATATGTCCCTAGCAACTCCTTAGTATCGTAAGAGATGGCCCCTTCGATGGAGGGAGCCCTGCGATTTATTGCCTGCCAGCTCTCTCTAATCTCTCTAACTGCAATCCATCTCTTCTCTTCTAATGCTCTCTCACTTTAAGACTAAATTACAATTTCCCTGGTCCCCTGAAATCTTCAGTTCTCCTCATGTTAGTTTTTTTTTTTTTAAACTAGTGGTCATGCTAACCTCACACATTGTCGAAGAGTCACAGAGTCGATGCCTTCTCCATCAACCTACCAGCTCAGTTTTTACTTCTCCTCCCTTCTTGCTTTAGGCTGCCTGAGTGTAGTCAACAGAATTTCAGATCATAGTCCAGAAATCTGTGTGCCACAAGCTCCCACGTAGGTCTAATGTGTCCCTTTGTTAGTAAATCTCAGCTCCAGCACTCCAAAGTGATGGATCCTCCTTTGTCCCCATTGTGAGTGGTACTTTTCAAACTAGACGGTGAGACCCAGAGGGAAGGCCCAGCCCAGCCCAGAAATGAGATTTTGGGAAGACGTCAAAGAACTTTCTAAATATCAAGTTTGAGCTAAAGAGATGGCTCAGAGGTTAAGACTCTGTCTTGCAGGCAGAAAGTCCTGAGTTCAGGTCCCAAGTCCCATATTAAAAATGCCAGGCAGAAACAGTGGTGTCTTGTGCTTCTGGCCCTGGTGGACAGAGCCTCCCAGAGCAAAGCAAAAAGGAGATAGAAGCAGTCCAGGATGATTCTCAAAGTCACCCTTGGGTCTCCACAGGAACACACAGTGTCCTTTAATACACACACACACACTAAATGAATAAATAAATAAAGTCTAAATATCAAGTTCCAGGCCTGGTCTGCAAGCGACCAAGCAGCAACAGGGCACTTGTCTTCCTTCAACAGTGGAGTCTGTGTTTAAATGTAGTTTGCAGGCTATTCTTCCATCCTTTCACTATGTGTGTGCTATGTATCTACTGCTTGACATCATGGCATATGCCCAAATGATAGATGAGCTATGAACACTTGAGTAATCATCATGTTTACTCTCTCTCTCTCTCTCTCTCTCTCCCTCTCTCTTCCCTCCCCCATCCCCCGTTTTTTTGGAACTGGAGTAGTCAGGCGGCCCTGGCTGACCTAGCACTCACTCTGCAGCCCAGGCTGGCCTCAAGCTTGCATCAATCCTGCCTCTGCCTCCCGGGTGCTGGGACTATAGGTACGCGCCACCACCTCTGGCAAACATGATAATGATGGTCATAAATATAACAAGCAAGAGCTAAACAAGGTGACTTGATGGGGAGGGACAGTGTTCGACATCTCTGAGGAAGCAGCATTGCACTGAGCCCTGAAGGTTAAGCCGTCAGTCACCATAAAATTTGGGGAAGGTGATCCAAGATGAGGACTGACCAGCACAAAGGCCCTGAGGCAGCAACAAGAAAGACGGGAATGTCCAGAGCATAGCAGCCAGGGCGCAGTGACAGGACATGAAACCGGAAAGGTAGGCAGTAGGAGGAAGTTCAGCCTTGGCATTTCAGCCATGCATGCGAGGGATGGTCAAGAGGCAACAGGGTCTGATTCGTGTTATTTGGGCATCTATCTAAAGAGACTGGAAAGGGATGAGAAGTGGAAGCTGCCGGTGGGGTGAAGCGTCTACTGTAGTGGTCCAAGCAGCGCGGGATAGAAACTGCAGACAAAGAAGAGCAGACTCCAAACAAGGAATCCATGAGAGGCAAGGGAAATAAAAGGAACTCATGGGTAACAGATGTGGAATCCCATAACTTGCTGGCGCAGCAGGGAATGGAAATGTGTGGACAAAGGCAGACCCCAAAAGTCTCAGATAAGTGCAGGCACCAGGATGAAAGCAGGGCGCACGGGAAAACTGCTATGAGTCCCTCAGGGGGCGATGACAAGTGTCCCATCAGAGCCTGCTCACTGTCTACAAAGACACGGGGAAGGGGATTCATCTCCAGGCCAGCATATAGATGAATGAGTGATGGTCGTTTTCAGTTTGGCCAGAAGACATGCTGCCTTTTCCTTCCGGGAAGAATTCTCATTAAGAAATTTGGGAAGAAGCCTGGAGAGATGGCTCAGGCCATTTGTCTTATGAGCAAAAGGACCTGAGTTCGGATCCTAAGTCCCACATAAAAACACTGGGTGGACATGGAGGTAACCTGGAAGACAGAACCTGAGAAACCCCACAGCAAAGCAATGAGGAAGTAGAGTAATCAGGGTGATTCCCAAAGAAGTCACCCTCGGGCCGTCACAGGCACACACCTTGCCCTCTGCCAGAAACACCCAAATATACCTGCACACACCTCCCATGCAAAAAAAAATGTGAAAGAAAAAAAAAAATCACCAAAGTAAAATGCCATATTGTACATCTGTGGGTGTCAAGACGCATTTTGGTCACAAGTGATAGACTCACAAGCCTGACTCACAGGAAAGAGCAGCGTCTTGTCACACAATCAGACCACAGAAAGTGAGTGGCAGGAACTAATCTTGAGGATCAGAGATTGAGCTGCTGTGAGCTTTGCACGAAGGATGCCCTGGGTTTGGCTCCCAAAACTGAAAGGGGGCAGAGAGATCAGAGGACAGCAGATCTTTGAGGCCCTTTCCCTGCTCCTCTCTAAATGTTGCCTTAATTCTCTTCCCCTTGGAGTTTCGACTCTGCTTACCAAGATGGTTTATCGGTTCAAGACAAGGAGCAGGGAAGGCATCGCAGCTCCTGGCCAGTCTGGGATCCTAGCATCCCACGCCTGGTGGGAAGCTTCCTGCACAACGGCCGCAGGGCAATTACTGCCTTCATCCCAGAGAGACTTTTTTTTTTAATGTAGTATAGGGTGACCTCCAATTCACTCTGTAGCCAGGAATGATCTTGAACTTCTGATCCCGAGCATGGATCAACACACCTGTTTTATAAAGTGTTAACTAAGCAGTTTTGGAGCAGCCATGCTGGGTCTCTGAAGCTCTACGAAGGGCTGGGATTACCATGAAGAAACCCATACTAATAATCTGGAAGAACTGCTCTTAAAGGAACATGCGCTGCTAATCTAGAGGAAATGAATTTAAACTTCCACAGAGATAAAGTCACCAATTTCCTCCAACTCTCTGTTCATAAAAGAGATGGAAATGAGTGTTCCGATACAGATAAGTCTTAATCAGAGGTGGGCCACAAGGTCTACTGGGCTGGGCCCAACATGAACAGACCAGTGAGATGTAGGAGACCAAAATCTCCAATCAAGTTTGCAGAAAGTAGAGCTAACCAATGAGGAAAAACGCTTTTTCTCAAACCCTGCCAGTCATCTTTGGCTCCCTTGCCCCTCATGGGACTCCATGTCTGGATTCATGCGTTCTCGGGGGTTTCTTTAATCCTCATTCAGTGTCTTAGAGTCCATGAGTTCTTCTTGGCTTCCTTGCCCCTCATGGGATTCCACATCTGTTACCCATGAGCTCCTTTCATTTCCCTTGCCTCTTATGGTTTCCATGTTTGGAGTCTGTGAATTCTTGGCTCTCTTTCTCCTCATCGATTCATGTCCATGAGCTGGTTCTTTCTCTCCTCTGTCTAAGTTCTGGACAAGTGTTCTGATTTCAGTCTTCGACTACTGAATCTCTGGGACAGGGACACATGGACGAACCCTCCCCTACAACATTTTGAGGAGCACAGTCAGGAGATCAAAACTCCGCATCACTGGGACCAAGCCCCGCATGGGGCAGGCAAGCACAGGGACTAGCCAAGCAGCCTGGGACTCCATTTGGTTTGGGCTTCACACACTCTTCCAAGAATGCACTTGGCAACCTAGGACTCTCACCTGTGCACACTATGCACACACATCCCTTCTCCAACAATGCACCTGACAACTAGGACCCGCAACTGCAACGAGCCACAGGTACGCGTATGTACGTTACTCGGAACAATGTGATAAATCTCTCCTCCCGCCAGCAACCATCAAAAACTCCCCCTTCAAGGCAATTTCTACTCAAATGCATTTCAGACTATATCTGGGTATGGAAACTAGGGATGAATCCAGCCTAGACTGGTTTTATTATTATCACTACATGCTCAATGAGGCAAACTGTGCTCTTGAGTGAACTTTTGAGGGAGAATTCTGTATTTAAATCAGACACATTATGGAAAGGGCCATGCACAATGGGCAAAGGTTAACATAATCCCAGCCTGTCAATCGAAGAACCACATGCATCCTTTAGCAACCAAACTCATCCTTCCTGTGAACCCCATAAAAGGAAGCCCCAAACAATAATAGGGGCGCTTGAACTCTTTCCCTCGTGTGGCTTACTATTACTCTATGTATTTATCTATTTATTTTAAGGAGAGAGAAAGAGAGCAGGGGGATAGAGAGAGAGATCAGTCTGCATGTGCCACAGTGTAGCAGTCAGAAGACAACTTTTGGAAATCATTTCTCCGCTTCTGTCATGTGCGTCCCAGGGATCGAACTCAGGTTGCCACGTTCGGGGTGCAGGCGCCTTGCCCACTGCAGCATCTAGTTGGCCCTGCAGCCTCTCTTGACAGTCTGTTTCTTTCTGACCTGTGTGCTCACCTTGATTTCCTTGCTACTTCGCAATCAGCGCATCTTTGCCCCAGTTCCCTCAAACACCTGGAAGCCCCAGACCGGGACCAAGAGGCACAAAGTTGCGTACATACTAGGCAAACTCTCTACCAAGTGAGCAGCCTTTCTTAAGTGGAATGTGTCAGGGAATTCTGTTGTCAGAATTCAATATGTCAGAATTCAAGGCACCACTATAGCTGTGCCTGGAAAAGAAGAATTTGTTGACAAGTTTTAAGATAAAAGGGTGATATACAACTGTAATTCTAGCACTTGAGAAACAGAGGCAGGCATGGGAGGATAGCCTATGAATTCAAGGCCAGTCTGCTATACATAGTGAGTTCCAGGCTAGCCAAGGCTACCTAGAAAACGCTTTTTCGAAAGAGAAAAGGAAAAACAAACAAACAAACAAAAACTGTGAGGAAAGGGCTGACGGGGTGTTCTGCAAGAGTCGCAGCTTATGCAAGTAGTAATAACACAGTATTACCTGGTACATTAGTCAAGGTTCTCTAGAGGAAGAAAACCATTAGAATGAATATATCAAGAGGAACTTGGTTGGCTTGGCTTACAAGGTCTAGGTAGTCCAACAGGCTCAACTTAGGAACTGACATCTGAACACAGTTCCAGTCTGGTGCTGAAGGTCCAGAAGATTCCTGGACAGTCTCTGTTCTTCAATCCACGTGGGAAGGTTGAAGAAATTGGGTTCTGGTGTCATCAAAGGATAGCAGCAGCAGGAAGGATGGCTTGCCAGCACTGAGAGAGATAGAACGGGCTTTTCTTTCTTGCACTTCCTTTTATCTGGTGACTTTTGCCCAACATGCAGGTAAATGATATATTTTTTTTAAATAACACTGTGTAAGTCAATTCTGGAAATTCATATGAAACCCATCTGCAGGCTAGATATGTTCCACAGACATCACACCAGGTAGCATTTTGTACAGTAACATGTTGATAACTGGCCGACCGTCTTAACAGGTGCTGGGTCCCACGCATCTGAAATCCTCACACTACATGCAGACAGCTGCCACACACTGAATTCCGAACAGAAACTTAATTAAATCCATTAAACCGCATCTCTTCATCTGTTGGGTCCATCTGTCCCTGGATTGGCTCTACTGTTGTCCAAACGCCACCAAATTGTTGCTGCTTCCTGGCTTCACCCAAGGCATTGACGAGCCCATCTTCAGCCGAGTCGTCCACAAAGCTGAGGTGAACCTGGTGAACATTGGGGTTCTCCTCTGGGAACTCTTCAGCTCCGGCACCACCCTTCCTTCCCAGCTCCTGTGCCTCCTCTTCAGCCATCTTCCTCCTTGAAGCTGCCATACATTGTCTGCAGGCCTGTCCTCTAGTCTGGTGATAATTAGGCGGCAGTACATTGTGATTCCTAAGCATTTTCCCACAATTTTTGACTTGATTTTTTTTAATCACACAACCAATCCTAAAAACCTTATCAACATCATTATAAAACTAGCTGGACTTTAAATCTTCCAATATGTTGGTTTGTTGCTGTAGCAGTTCACCTGCATGGTTGCTGATAAATGACCATCAAGGCTTAAGAGAACAAAGGGTTTATTTTCTCATGATAGTCCAGCTTGACGGAAGAACATGCGCCAACACCAGGGCTGAGGGAACTGGCCACACCATCACAACATAACGGCTGAGAGAGGGATGATCCTTACTTGCCAGACCAGCGTGACTGGCCAAGTGTACACAAGGATGCAACTTTCTCAACCAGCTCTCTGTATTTTATTCCAGGGCCTAGTCCTCATAGGTTGGGCCTTTCCCATCAGCTAGACAATCTCCTGCAGGCTTGCTCCGGCCTTAACTCAACCACTAATTCTCTACAATATGCCCAGAGCTCAAGCCCTCAACTGTCAAGTTGACACCTGTGCCTAACTATGACAGTTGCCCACTACCTTAGCTTTCCAACACCCCACTACTCTGGGAACAAAATGTCAGTTAGCTTCTTGCTGTGATAAATACGTGACTAAACCTTTAGGGGAACAAAGAGATTTTTATTTATGCTCGTGATTCTAGGTTACATTGATCAGCACAGCGTCAGAGATGAGGGATCTGGCCATACCACAATCACAAGAAAAGCTGAGAGGGGGCAAAGACCCAGCACAACTTCTAGCTTTCCAGTCCGCCAAAGCCAACCAGTTCTCTCTCCATCTTATCTGCCTGTTGAATGGCCCTCCCACTATGAGCTGGGACTCCCCACATCAGTTAGATAATCTATGCCCTGCTCTGAGGTTTGCTTAACTGAATAATTCTTTATAGATATGTCTAAACGTCCATTTTCAACTGTCTAGTTGTAATTCCCATGCCCACCAATAATCTCCTAGTTTAGATTTCTAGATTAAACTAATTTAGCTTCCTTCCCACCTCACCATCTTGCCGAAAAATAGTCCAGAAAACTAATAACCATACAGAAGTAAGCAGAAAGGACAAAAAACAATATCTAAGGAGGTTTGTTGTCTAATAAGGAGTTTTGGTTCCTGAAAATTGAAACAGGTTCCCCTCACAAGATTCAGGAAGTGAGACAAATGTACAAGTTTCAGGAAGCTCCTGAAACTTACAAAATTCACAAAGCCCTTCAGCAAGGGGAAATTTTCTGACCTAAACCAGCTGCCTGCAAGTCATGTAGGAACTGCAAGATGCTCAAATCCATCGAGTCGTACACTTTAGGTGGGTGAATTTTATGATGTTATTTTTAATATTTTTAGTCTCTGACAATTTCATACATGTATGCAACGCATCTTGATCATATCTACCCACTTGAATGCAACCCCCAACATCATGTCTCCTTACCACTTTCATACTTCATGTCTTCTCCTCCTCCTGCTTTTCCTCCTCTTCCTCCTCCTTTTTATAATCCACCAAATCCAATTAGTGCTCCCCTCATGGACTTGGTGGTGGGACCATCCACTGGCGCTTGGGCAATCTAACGACCACACACACACACACACACACACACACACACACACACACACACACACCCCAAGGAAAAATGACTGTCCCTCCCCCAGCAGCCATCAATTGCTAAGAACTCCAGGGGCGGGACCTCACATCCATGCTGAAATCTTGGTTGGCTTGATCTTTTATGCAGGTGACCACAGGTGTGTGAGTTCATAAGTGCAACACCCATATCTAGCGGAAAACATTTCCTAGTGCTCCTCCCCACCCCATAGTCCTCTCTTCTGAGCCTTGGGCTGAGCCTTGATTATGTAGATTTCCTGTTTAAGGCTGAGCACCCAGCTGTCACTGTCAGCACTTGGACACGTTTCTCTGACTAAAGTGAAGGGCAGAACTAATCTATGAGTATAAACTATTTAGAAGGCAGCTTTATAAATGTTCATTTACCAAAACAAATGCTCCCCCACCCCCACCTGCCTCCAGGGCCTAATCATCTCTCCAGCTGCCCGCTTCCGACCAGGTTTAAAGAACCAGGCATGAATTCCCTCACATCCATCCGAAAGGACTTGGCTGTCTCTATAATGGGTCGTGCAACTGTCGCATCAGCAGACACATCTTGCCTTGAAGATTGGCATAGAGGGTTCGAAACCAGGTATAAGACATCAATGCCCTTTCTCCCCCAGGTGGGATGCATAGCACCTTCTGACACTGTAAAACTAACCAGCAAGCAGGAAATCTGCTTGACTTCTCAGTCCTGAGACCAAAGTGTGTGACGTCTTAAGCAATAGGTCTCTTACCTCTAGTTATGCTGAACAATATAGTATGTTATTTTATTCGAATAAAAGAAATTTAAGAAAATAAAATTTCTTCTTAATAGAGCTTATTTTTGCTTTCCAGGCAGAGCTGGGTTTCTAAAGGGGTTACACCGCATCCTGCTGTTCAGGAGACAAATGCAGGGTGGGGGAAGGAGAGGGGAGCAATCCAAGTAGCACCCCACCACTGCGCTCCACTTGGGTCTCGGTCGCTAACCGGAGGCAGTGAGTAGACTGGACACCGCCTTAGGTGAGGGCAACGGCTGTGAACCCCAGCCTCGTGCCAATGCGCGGGTACTGACTTGTTCTGCAGGGAACCCCCAGGTTCTAGGAACTAGGAAGGGAGGAAAGCTGAGCTCACGGCTGCATGTTGCAGTCACTGCATGCAGCTCAGAAAACGAGTCAGAAGCTCCATCGCGAGTCATTTCCTGCCCGCGGAGGCATAACTGTGGAGAGAGACACACTCCTTGTGCAAGGAGCTAAAATGATATAACCGTTCAAAAGACTCGTGCTCCAGGTGAGGCTCGAACTCACAACCTCGGCATCGCTCTGCATGTACTGCTGTATAAGTACCGCGCGCTAACCGATTGCGCCACTGGAGCTCCGCAGAGCCTGCCTCGCGAAGGCTCTATCAGAGTTCGTTCGGCCTCGCGAGGTTGCCGTGGAGCATGCGCACCCGCTGCCCGCGCCCGCGGCTCGGACCCCAGCCTCCCGCAGCTCCGGGCCGAGCTTCCGGCTGCAGCGCGGCGGCCCGGGCCGGAGGAGAACCGGGAAGTTCCGCGAGTGTCTGCTCCGGCTGCGGAGCACGGACGCTGCGGAGCGTAGGCCGCCGGCCCCCCCGCTGTGCTAACGCGCCGCGGGGCGGGGCCGAGCCCGGATGCCCCGGCCGCGTCTGCGGGAGCCCGGGAGCCCCTGCACCAGCCGCGGAGCTGCTGCACCTGCGAGGCCCGGGCGCCCGCCCGGCTGCCGGGAATGCTTGCGCCTGGTGGACTCCGGGGCGCACACGAACCTCCTCTGCCCGTGGCCGGCGCGGAAGAGGCATCTGGAAGCCTTGACGCGCCCTGGTCCTGGGCGGGTTCCGGGCCCTGGCAGTTGGATTTTCTTGAGCCACAAAATATTTTCAACTTGTCTTCTGACCTCCACACACGCACGTGTGGTGCATGCATACTCAAATAAGTGCAAAAAATACTATTCTTTTTCAATGCCATCAAACCCATCACTCGATATAATGAAAATACATTAATCAGTTTTAAAATTGTGCTTTTTTACTGTAATGGTGTAAAAATTAATGCAAAGTAACCGGTTTTTTAGTGTATGAATTATTGTATTTCTATGTATCTTTTTCTTTTCAAATAAAATTAAAATTTGCTTTTTTTTGCCTCAAAACGGGACATTTATTCAAAGAGGGGGAAAAAAAGAAGATGTCCATGCCTTGATTCCGCTTCCCTCCTCCCTCCAGCTGCTCCTTAACCCCCCCGGACTGTACCCTGGTTCGGACCAGGTAGCAGGATAGCCCCTCGAATGAGGTCAGCAATGTTGAGGGCATCTCTTCCATGAAGGTGTTGTATAAAGTCTCAATATCTGGAAAAGTCCTCTTGTTTTCTGTCACCATGTTAACAGCCACACTCCTTCAACCATAAACAATCACCACGCCCAATCCCGTGGCTGTAGTTTTCCCTGTTGATGGGCAGGTCATAGTTGATGACTAAAGAAACCGGCTGCACATCAATGCCTCTGGCCAGCAAGTCAATGGTAACCAATGCTCTGCTGGAGCCAGACCGGAACCCCCTCATGACCGCACCTGGTCCTTCTGGCCCATGTCTCTCCATGCATGGCGGAGACAGAGAAGTCCTGAGCACGAATCTTCTCTGTGAGCCAATCCACCTTCCTTCGGGTGCTGATAAAGATAATTACCTGGATGATGGTCAGTGTTTCATACAAGTTCCATACAAGTCACACAGAGTGTCAAGCTTCCATTTCTCTCACTCCACATTGGTGTAGAATACTCTGCAGGGTCGACTCTCCCATCTTGGCAAGAACCCGAATTGAGTCTCTCATGAATTTCTTCCTCACTTCAATCACGTCTGAAGGCATTGTAGCTGACAAAAAAAACCCAAAAAACAAAAAACTACCTGCGTGTTGCCATTGAGCTTTTGGAATATATCATAGATCTCTTGAACACACAACTTAATATTTCATCAGCGTCATCCAACACAAACATCTTGATGTATTTGGGAGCTATAAGGCAGGAAAGCACCAATACTCAAGAGAAATGTGAAATATATAATGTGAATATGTGAAATAATACACAACTCTTTTGGTAAGAGGACAGGCAAGGGACAGAGACAGTCTGCTCTCAGAATGTGAGAACTGATCCTTTGTCCAAGACCTCCTGCTAGGCCTGAAAGCAGTTCTGAGAAGTAGAACATTACCTAGGCTAAGGCAGCAGGAAAGCCAGGCTCAGATGATACCCATGGACTTCATCACAGAGCAAGTGAATTCAAAGGAAAGGAAACTGACATCCTAGGAGATGAGACTTGGCACAACAGTGTGACCCAGAAAAAAAAAAAAAAAAAGAGTGTGACCCAGGAACTAGAAAACAGTACCCACTCAAGTATTTCCAGTTAAGCATATCAAACACCCAGCCATGCATACCCACAATGATGTGGAGAGATTCCATCTGCAGTTTCTGCATCTCAGCTCACATATTGGTGCTCCCCCCCCATACAGGCATGACAAGAGGCAGCTAAATAATCTCCTAATGCCATGACAACTTTTTGAATCTGCTGGACCAATTCACGAACAGGTGCCAAAACCAAAACCTGAGTGGCCTTTAGATCTAGTTCAATCTGCTGCAGAATTGATATGGCAAATGTAGCTGTTTTCCCATCCCAGACGGCTTGAGTAGCCCCATTATAACCCCTGACATAAGGAAGAATGATGGGCGGTTGGATGACAGAGGGCTTCTCAAAACCATAGGCATAAATGCCATGGAGGAGGGACTCTGGGAGATTCATGTCATCACAGCTGTCAATAACCTCATTCCAGTTACTCTCAATGAAGCCTCCGGGCTCCATCCGATCGGGTCCATTGACTTTGGATCCCTTGATTTAAAGCACCAGTTTTATCTCCTGCTTGACAAGAATATTAACCGGCAGACATGATCCTTTGAATTTAGCTGTTTTTTTTTTTTTTTTTTTTTTTTCTCTCTAGGCATTTAACTAAGTTCATTCTGAGCATTTCCCTGGGGAGCAACAGAAATCTCCACAATTTCCCATTACCCCTCTCTGCTTCTTGGGTCAGGCTTTCTCACACTAATTGTCTCTGAATTCCTGTGTCTTACTGGTCATCTTGTTTGGTGACCTGTGAAAGTTAGAAGAGCATGCAACAGATTGGTCACTGATTGGTCCCTCCCCATTGGTGGGGGGGGGAGCAGGCATGAATAAGCCATGGGCCAGAACTATCAGTATGGTCATCTGGGTGGCGATTTGACACAGTTAACAGGTTTGGGGTGTCAAACACCAGAGAGTAGCTTGCTTGGTAGGTACCAAACTGTGGAAAGCCTTGAATGCCAAGCAGAAGAGATAACCGTGATAAGATGATAATGAGGGTGCCACAGACTCTTCACAAGACAGGGACAAGAAAAAGAAAAAAAGCTGGATGCCAGCCAGCAATCCCAGCACTTAGGAGGGTGAGGAAGATGAAGATTTCTATGAGTTCATTCATGGTCAACTTAGGCTACGCTATGTGACCATGTCTAAAAGAAGAAAAAAAAAAGTCTGCCACATTACCATGTGCTGAGAAAGGAGCCCGGT
Organism: Typhlomys cinereus; assembly: GCA_023101885.1. Classification (NCBI taxonomy): domain Eukaryota; kingdom Metazoa; phylum Chordata; class Mammalia; order Rodentia; family Platacanthomyidae; genus Typhlomys; species Typhlomys cinereus. Next base: position 1,077,733 of record JALPQD010000030.1, read on the forward strand.
GAGGGTGGGCCCGGATGTGTGACAGACCCAAACCAGAGCACAGAAAAGGATGATCAGAGGTGAGAGTCCTGCAGGACCCAGCAGGGGGTGGGGGTGGGGCATGTTAATAACATGCTAGCATTTGGGCTCCTGGGAGTATATGTGGGCAAATTCAGGGTAAACAAAGGCAGCCCAAAGTAGTTCTTTGAAAAAGTTCCTCCCCAAAGTTAGAACAGGCTGACAGGATAATTGCATGGTGTGCTGTAGAGTCCAGACTGTTTTGTTCCCTGAGTGGAAAGGGGCTCCTTTCCTGTTAAGGAGAGAAAGTCCCGGACCCCTGTAGGACGTCTTCTCAACCCCACAAGCATGGGGGGGTCTGCCCCTCCTGAGTGTCAGGCACAGAGTCATTGCTTCTCTTCAGACCTCTCCACACCCCCATCACAAATCCACCCTTTCATTGGCAGAGAAGTGACTGTTTTTCCCACTGTGTGCAGGAGAAGGCAGCACCTCAGAAAGCATATCCCCCCCCCAAGGAAGCTGAGGCTTTCAGGGAAGAAACTACAGCGGAGGAATACCTAGGTAGGGGCAGGAGAGGGGGTGCCAGAACCTCAGAACTCACCTCCTGAAGTCTGCAAGCCGGTTACCTCCTCACTGCCTCCGAAGAGCCGAGAACCAGGAATCTTAACCCAGGACATAGTGGTCTTGGCAGGTCCTCAAAGAAACCTCAGAAAGGTCTCTCACCCCCCTCTGAGCCCCACCTCTAAACTGAGAGATCTAAATTATCTTGACTAGAGAACCCTTCCCCATGTAACTTTTACCAGGATCCTGAAATTATTTCGTTTTCTTTTTTTTATTTTTTAAAAAATTTATTTATTCAAGTGTGCGTTGTGTGTGTACGTGCGTGCTTGTGTGCGTGTGTAAAACCACGGGCGAATTCGGGAACCACCATGGACCATCTCCACCTTGTTTTCTCTGCCCTGGGATTCACAGGCTCCACCCTACCAGGACCAGAAACGCAGGCCGCCCCTGTTTCCGCCCCGTGTCTATACATGGGGTTTAGGATCCAAACTCGGGACCTTCCGCCTGCAAGTAGAAGGCTTAACCCCTGAGCCACCTCTCCAGCCCCTGCTTTTTTTTTTTCTTTAATATAGACGCTTCACGAGTTTGTGTGTCGTCCTTGAGAAGAGCCGATGCTAATCTTCCCTGCTTCATTCCAGTTTTAGTGTATGCTGTTGAAGCAAGCACTTTTCTTTGCTTTTTGAGACAGGGTCTCACTATAAGGCCCAGGCTGGTCTTGAACTCCACACCCTCCTGCCTCAGTACTGGTTCTACAGGTCGGTGCCACTGCTCCCCACTCTCTGGAAATGTTTTTTTAATCATTTGCAGCAAAGAAGTGATTTTAAATAAAATGAAACTTACTTTGCATTCAAAGAGTAGTACCTTTAACATAAAAAGAGTCTTGGGACATTTAGATGGCTTGGTGGGCAAGCCATCTGAATTCACCCCCCAGAGCCTGCAAAGTAGAAGCAGAGAAGCGACTTTCTAAAGTTATCCCTTTGGGGCTGGAGAGGTGGCCCAGGGGTTAAGCCTCTGCCTTGTAAGCAGAAGGTCCTGAGTTCGGATCCTAGACGCCACGTATAGACGCCACGTATAGACGCCACGTATAGACGCCACGTATAGACGCCACGTATAGACGCCACGTATAGACGCCACGTATAGACGCCAGGCGGAAGCGGGGGTGGCCTGCGTTTCTGGTCCTGGTAGGGCGGAGCCTGTGAATCCTGGGGCAGAGTAAACAAGGAAGAAGTGGAGGCGTCCATGGTGGTTCCCGAATTCGTCCGTGGTTCTACATACATGCACACACGCGCACATACCATACATGCACAATTGAATAAATAATAATAAACAAAAAAATTTAAAGTTGTCCTTTGACTCCCATGTGTGCACTGTGTCTCATGTGCCTGTCAAACAATTGAAAAAAAAAAAAAAGAATCTCAACTTTATCCATTTACCAAGTAATGCAAATTGTTTAATTCCGTTATATAAAGGGAAAGCATGTTTTGCTAACAAATAACTTTTTGAAAAAAATATGTCATCTTTGGTACAGGGACAAATGTACTGTACATTAAAATGTATGAAATGTAATGACTCATTGTAGCATCAGAAATAGACAAAAACTGCTTCCCTCGGTGAATGTTTGAAATTTATGCCTTTTGTACTTTAAAATAAACTGGATTATTTTTATGACTTCCATGTTTTTGTGTCTAAATGATGAGATTAAATAGACAGGTTTAGATTGCTATATACAAGTGTCCTGTTCTGTAAATAGTAAGAAGGAAGATATGATTGTTTTTATTCCTAGTAATGAAAGGCTAAATTGCATATAATGGCCACTATATTTTCTCTTTATGACTTTGTTTTCTGATATGCAAGAGACATTGTGATGAGCCATACAGACATTTTGATGAGCTGAGTGCAATTAGTGGATTTACTGAATGAAGATCATCTTGCTTCAAATTTATGGGATCACCATTTTATGGTCTTCATTTATGTTCTTTCATTAGTTTTATATTTCTTTTTTATTTTAGCCAGTATTTCATTATGGTTATGTATTTAACATGAAAGTTACCGTGCAGAAGCAGAAATCTACATGACAAGCCCCTGAACAGCTATCATGAGCAGATAGCTAGTGTCCAGGAGTTACGATGGGTATTAGTCACATGCATCCGGGGGCTTCCAAAGTGATTCATTTTAATTGGAAAGTCTTATTAACCATTTTCCTTTTATTTTGTTTGGTTTTGTTGATTGGTTTTTAGAGGCAGGATCTTGTAGCCCAATCTGGTCTCAAATTGGTAATCCTGCTGCCTCTACCTCCAAGCGTTGGGATTACAGGCATGGACCACAGCAGCCTGTTTTTATTATTTAAATATTAACTTTCTAAAAAAAAAAAAAAAACTGAAAAGATTCCATTGCTACCTGTAACATCTTGAAAGATTTCCAAAGCAGTCTGTGTTTGGCAATGCCAAAATCCCTTTCTCCACAGATAGTTCCTGAACCTCCACAGCACTGTGTGAAGAAATGACCGTTTATCCCTGTCATAGTTAAGCACAAATGTCAACTTGACTCTTGAGGTTTGAGCTCTGGGCACACTTGTGGAGAGTTGATGGTTGAGTTAAGCCCAGAGCAAACCTGAAGGAGATTGTCTAGCTGCTGGGGAAGACCCAGCCCATGGTGGGTGGGATTAGGCCCTGGATAAATCCAGAGAGCTGGTTGAGAGAGTGGGCATCCTTCTGTTCACTTGGCCAGACATGCTGGTCTGGCAAGTGAGGATTGTCCATCTCTCAGCCGTTATGTGGTGATGATGTGGCCAGTTCCCTCAGCCCTAGTGTTAGTGCGTGCTCTCCCGTCAAGCTGGACTATGAACTGTAACCGGACTGTCGTAAGAAAGTAAACTCCTTGTTCCCTTAAGCTGTGTTCTGGTCATTTATCAGCAACTATGCAGATGAACTGCAACAATCCCCTAAGAGGAGATAGATGGAGACTCCCAGGCCCTTTCTAGGAAAATGCCTTGTAGGCGTGAGCAGGTCACAGGGTAGCTTGGATGTGAATCAGGAAGTGCATAGCCCTGCATTCTATGTGGAAGCCAAAAGGGAGAAATGGAGTCAGTCAGTGTACTTAGACATTGGGGGGAGCGGGGAGGAGGGGTGTTGCACACTGTTCTGCTTGGTTTAGTTTTTCAAACAGTGTACGTAGCAGAGTATATCTGAGTGGACAGATTCTATAGGCTGTTCCTCTATAGAAACACTCATACACCAATCTAAAGTGTGCTATCTTTTTTCTCCTAGTTTTACAAGCATATTGAGTACTTATCCTTGCTTTCTTCCTCCCCTTCCCTTCTCCTTCCCCTCCCCTCCATACATCAATCCCTCCCACTTCCTCCCACCCTCTTGCTTATCTTTTTCCATGGACCCCAGGGTTTCCTGTGGTTTGTCTACTTTTGTGTGGGTTCAGGCTTCTGTGCCATACCAAGTTGCCCCTCCTTGAGCCACCCCACTGATAGAGGCATTTCCCTTCGCTCATCCAACCCTAGTCCCCAAGGTTTCTATTGCATATTCTTTTTTTTTTTAATCTACTGCATATTCTTATCTCTCTTGAGATCCTCGCTAGTCTATGGGGGCATGTTGGTATATGTCTTTGTGCAAGTCTGGTAAGGACAAGTCTCATTGCAGCAACTAGATGCAGCAACTCTGCCTTGAATGGAATGTCTCATCCAGTGGTGGACCGTCTCATCTTTTGGTTCTTACAATCATACCTCAAGTTCCCTGAGCCTTAGGATGGGGAGAGATTAAGTTGGCTTGATTCTGGATGAGCATTCCCAGGTCACTAGTATTCTGCATTCTGGCAGCTATTGCTGTCCATTTCACTGCTTTTCCACTGCCCTAGGCTACATCCTGTCAGGTGTTGCTTGCGATCCTCCACATCTAGCTGTGCTATCTTGTACAATGTGCTATTATCTTTTTGCATCACCTAGGGAAATATAGTATCATTTTTAACTCTAACACAGTAATTTTATGTCACTTGACAATTAGTCCTCTCTTGGCAGGTGCCAGTGACAGGCCTTGTCACCAAAAGCTCTGGAAGGTACTGCGAGGACTCCCCCACTTTCTGCCTCTTTGTGCTTCAGGACTTTGCTTCTGGCTCTCACAGCACAGCTGCCAGTAGGTGGCTTCCCACTGGGATTTGGCCAGCAGACAGTTGACCATATGCCAGTCCTGGCCAGCGGTCCCTCAGCCAACTTCTCAGTCACCCAGTGGGCTTTCTGCATGTCTTCACCTTGGAGCTCCAGATTCCAGAAGAGGCTGAGAGGGAGCATTTACTCCCAGCAGTTGAGTTTCTGTTGGTTTGCATTCTTGTCAATGCCTGGTATTGGTCTTTAATTTTAGCCTTTTTAAATTTTGGTTGTCCCATTTGTGTATCTTTTTTTACGTGTGTGTGTGTGTGTGTGTGTGTGTGTGTGTGTGTGTAGAAGAGGGTACTTGAATGTGTGTGCTTGTGGAGGCCCCAAGGTGACTTCATCAGGAATCATCCTGCATTGCTCTCCCTCCTTATTGCTTTGCTCTGGAGTTTCCCAGGCTCTGCTTTCTGGGCTGGACTTGCAGGTGACCACCATTTCCACCCGAGATTTTCAATGTGAGACCTAGAATCTGAACTCAGGTTCTTCTTCTCGTGAGGCAAAGGCTTTAGTCCCTGAGCCATCTCTCCAACCTCCCTTTTGCACAGCTTAATGAAATGGCTGATCAAATGCTTTGTTAGAAACTTTTTCCAGGTGTTTGTTTTTATGAGACTGACGCGCTACCTACTGCGCTAACGAGGCTCCTCAGGTGTTTGCTTTCAGCTTGGGTTAGTTATGTTTGTTGTTGTTATTGTTGTTTTGAAGTTGTGGATGAGACTGAATGATGTGGGGCAACTCACAAATATTCTCCATTTCTTGCTTGTCAAGCTAGACGCTGGGATAGTCTCCTGTAGGGATTGCCGCTTATGAGGCAAGGGAGACACAAGTTTCCTATCCTGCTCCCAGACAGCCTCGGCCCACACTGGTCCAATAAGAGGAGGAGCTTCTTTTCTGCCCTTCCCCACCCTCTTCAGTAAGATCTTAACTGAATTGCAGACTCTAACTCCAAGACAACAGACTCCTTTGGTTACACTAATAAGATAGTTTTATTATCTGATGCGCCATCTTGGAAGCTAGTAGCCCTCCCTGAGATACAAATCCCAGCTATAAAACAGATCTGTGACTATAGAGAACTAAACCTAGAAAGATACTTGGCTCAGGAGACAGAAAGAGCTGCAACTATGTAACAGAAGGTAACAATTGCTATCAGGTTTAAAGTTGCTAACTAGGCAACTGAAAGGTCAAAAGATCAAAAAAGAAACCTGCGATCTCACTTCTGCAACAACTCTGTAAGAGGCAGCTACCCAGGCGGGGAAAGACAGCCAGGTGTTCTGCAGAATGGACACTGGGAGCCACCAGTAGCCACACCAGCATCTGAACAGGTGTCTGACAGGGTCACTTGAAAGAGAATTCTGCAAGTGCTAGGGAAGATGCAAAGGGATTTAGAGGCTGCAGAGGGTAGTGGGATGCTCAGCGTGTCCTCCAGGGTACTAGGCTGGCCTGGGACATCTCCCTCAGTAGTCCTTTCCTGCTTTTCTTTTTTTTGGGGGAAGGGCTGTCTATCCCCCTGAATTTTATTAGTTTCAGGAGCTTCCTGAGACTTGCAAGCCGCTCACTTATATGGGTCTCATAAGTCTTTCTCCAGCATAAAGTACTTCAAATTGATACACAACATCCTCCTTAGATTGGACCGAAGCAGAGTCCAAGATAGAATCATGTTATGCCAAGAGGACAACACGCCATACAGCATCTGCAGAGTCCCAGCCCCAGCCTGACATGCAGCATACAGAAAGTGAGCTCCGAGCTGAGACATGAAGCCTGCCACAGAGGTTTAGGTGGCATGAGACAGAACCCAGTGAGACTGCAGTGTGGAGTTAGCTACAGACACCAACTTGACAACTAAGGACTAAGACTTTGGGCAGGCACATCCGTGAAGAATTGGCAGTTGGGCTACAGAGATGGCTCAGGGGTTAAGACTCTGCCTCACAAGTAGAAGGTCCTGAGTTCAGATCCTAGGTCCCACATAAAAACGTGAGAATGATTCCCGAAGTCACCCTTTGTCCTCCACACAGTGTCCTCTGATACACGCACACCCCCCCCCACATGCACACTTAAAAAAAAAGTTTTTTAAAAATTAAAAAAAAATACTGATAAATGAAATGTATGGGAGACCGTGGACTTGGAGTGGGCAGCAGCATTCACCCAAGAGACCAAACCAAAGTCAGGAAAGGTAGCGTTCCACAGAGAACCTGAGCTGACTGTAGGGGGCTCCGTAATGCTGCAGCTAGGGGATTACTAAGTGGTTTTCCGGGGGTCGGCTCCCTTGTGCTAGGTCACCTCCCTTGCTGCCTTTAGATCACAGTAGCATCTGCCATTCTCAAAACTAGCTCTGACTCTCAGAGCTGCTGCATTGTGAAGTGTGCTATTTTTCTTTTTTCCCCCTAATTTGCATGATAGATAGTATCATTAATTTTAATCTATTTTTTCAGTTTTATAAGCATATTGAGGACTTATCCCTGCTTTCCTTCATCTCCCATCCTCCTCCCTTCCTTCATCAATCCATCCCACTCCTTCCCGCTCTGCTGCATGACCACTTTTGTGGATACCAGGGTTCCTTCTAGCTTCTCTACTCTTGTGGGTGTTCAGGCCTCCGTGACATACTAAGTGGCCCCTCCTCCAGTCACCCCACTGATAGGGGCATTTGCCTTCATTCATCCAGCTTTAGTCCCCAAGGTTTCCATTGTATATTTTTATATCTTTTGAGTTCCTTGCTAGTCTATGGGGGCATGTTGGTATGTCAGTCTTTATGCAGGTCTGGCAAGGACAAATCTCATTGCAGTGAGTTCCTGAATGCAGCAGTTGTGCCTTGAATGGAATGTCTTGTCCAATGGTGGACCTTTCCATCTTTAGGTTCTTACAATCTCAATGCCTTTTCTTCCTTGGGGTTCCCTAAGCCTTAAGATGGGGCTCGATTCTGGGTGAACTTTGCCAGGTGGCCGTTATTTTCCACTTCACTGCTCTTCTACTGTCCTATGCTGTAGTGTGCTATTTTTCTCTGTCTTGTTTTGTCTTTGTTCAAATGAATTCCACTTGATATGCTAGGCCTAAGGAATTTTCCCTTTTGGTGGTATAGTTGTATCAATAAAATAGGAAAAGCTTGGATCCCTGCTACTAAATAACAGGATATTGGATGGGACTTGTTTATACTCCAGCTATGTGCTATTCTTGAGCCTGAAACAAAATCACATTGAACAGGTGTGGGAAACCTACACCTGTTGTCTCAGTTAACCACCGAAGTCTATCAAGCCACTCCCAGATGTAATGCCATTTAATTCTGAGGTTGTTGGTTGGTGATTCGACCTGCCCCAAACTCTCCATTTAACAAGCAACCAACGCGCAAACCTGACACAATCATAGCTCCTGAATGTTCCAGTGCTTTCGTATAAACCCTTTCTGATCAGAGTTGAGAAACATAAAGAAGGTGGTTTGAATTAGGTACCAGAAAATATTTGGCTAAAAAGTGTCAAAGATGAAGCAGTAGAAAGGGGAAGTGGTGGTAGAAACAGGAAAATCCCAACCAGGCATCTGTGTGGGTTCTGCTGTGGAAATCTGCTAGTTGGAAGCAGTTTGGTGTTTGTTTTGTTTTTTCCTTTTAGCATGAATTCTTTCAGGCTTCATCACCCAATCCCCCTGCCCCAAACTCTCCATTTAACAAGCAACCAACGCAAACCTGACACAATCATAGCTCCTGAATGCTTCATGTGCTTTCGTATAAACCCTTTCTGAGCATGTCTGTCACCTCCCCTGGGGTCACTAAAGATACAGCTGGTACAGCCCGGGGGGCCACCTCCATTCCATTCAGCTTCTCAGCCTCAAGGAGGCTCGACCAGGCACAGGGTGGCAGCAGCGTGCCAGGTGACGTGCTGAGCAGCAACATTCTGTGGACTTCTGCATTTCGAAGCATGGCACAGCAGCAGCAAGAGTTAATGGATGAAGGCATGGGCTGAATGCCTACCTGGAAAGATTTGTTCGCATTATTTTATTATATCAATTAAGATACACGGTAAGTATCAGTCCTTCCTTTCTAACAGGAAATCTGCTGGTTGGAAGCAGTTCGGTGTTTTGTTTTGTTTTTTTTCCTTTTAGCATGAATTCTTTCAGCTTTCATCACCCAATCCCCCTGCCCCAAACTCTCCATTTAACAGGCAACCAACGCAAACCTGACACAATCATAGCTCTTGAATGATCCATATGCTTTCGTATAAACCCTTTCTGATCAGAGTTGAGAAACGTAAAGAAGGCGGTTTGAATTAGGTACCAGAAAATATTCTAGAGGTGGCTCAGGGGTTAAGCCTCTGCCTTGCAGGCAGAAGGTCCTGAGTTCGGATCCTAGACCCCATGTATAGATGCTGGGCGGAAACCGGGGCGGCCTGCGTTTCTGGTCCTGGCAGGGCGGAGCCTGTGAATCCCGGGGCAGAGTAAAGAGGAAGTGGAGGCGGTCCATGGTGGTCCCCAAATTCGTCCGTGGTTCTACATACACACACACACACACACACACACACACACACACACACACGCACACACACACACACATACGTGCACAATTGAATAAATAATAAACAATAGTAAAAAATTTTTAAAAAAAGAAAATATTCTAGAATAAAATGTTTGGCTAAAATGTGTCAAAGATGAAGCAGTAGAAAGAGGAAGTGGTGGTAGAAACAGGGAAATCCCAACCAGGCATCTGTGTGGGTTCTGAGTTGTACCCGGGGAAACTTAGGTTTGGGAAGCAGAGAAGCAGGTGGTGTGGTCTTCTGCAGGGTGGGTGTGAGGGTAGCAGAGGGAAGAGCTAAAATCTCCTCAGTTCTGTATCCCCAGCATGGAGTCGGAGGCCTGAGTAGCCTCCCCTCCACCCTCAGCATGCTTCCAATTTTCCCAACAATTCCACATCCTGACACTAGAGAGGCAAAGCTATTGACTCCCAGGCCTGGCATCCGCACAACCAGGACAACCTTGACTGAGGCGCCTGTCCCCCCACACACACCCAGGTCCCTCTTTACCGGTGAAAGTCCTCATATATGTGACTTTAACCATGTTGTGGGGCTGTGGCAGCTCCCACCGGTGATTCCAGCACTGGGGCTGAGACAGGAGGCTACCTAGCACGTACCTGGCACCTTGGATTGCAAAGTGAGATTCTGTTTAAGAAAAGAGAAAGAAAAAAATATCCAAAAATCAAAACACAACAGAGAGGTAGGGTGCAGTGTGACTCAGCGGTAGAGCATTTGCCCTGGGTCCGATTTCCAGTATGACCAAAGAGAAAAAAAAAAAAAAATCAACACATTGCCCACCCCCACTGAGTGCTGAGGCTGCGTCAGCATCTGGAACATCTGGGGACTAGCGCCTGACCTGATCCCTCCCCTCTTGAAGATACGGGGTACTGGCGCTGGGATGGTTTCTGCCTATGTACAACAGCCGTGGGGGGGCGGGTGGCCGCACAGTCGTTGCACCCGGGAAAACTCGAACTCAACTCCAGAGCAACGTGGGCTTTTCAAACCCTCACTTTCTCTGCTTCTGTATTCCTTTGGGGCGCGGTAGGTAGTGGTCTCCAGTGTGTGGGGACATCCTAAGGCGCTGGCCAGGTGTCCAGCAGCGATCGGCGGCCGAACCCCACCCCTCCCGCCCAAGAGAGAGACCCCCACGGGGCCGCCGCTCCGCAAGTGGGGGCGGGGGTTCCAGGAGCACTGAAGGGTGGCAGCCGGCTGCTCTTTGCTCTTTGCCCTCGCAGGTGCTGATTAAAGAGAGGCCCGGCCCTCGGAGGCCGGACAGAGCAGCGCCCCTCCGAGCCGAGCCGGCGACTGCAGACAGACCGTCCAGCCTGCCTGTGCCATGGAGCGCCGCGTGGGAGTGAGGACTTGGGTGGAGCAGAACCGCGCCTCCTTCCAACCCCCGGTCTGCAATAAGCTTATGTGAGTCCCCAGCGCCCCCAGGCCGCCCCTTCTGGCCTCACCTTCTTCTCCCTCACCTACTTCTTGCCCTCCAGCCCTGGGTTCCCTGATGTGCAACCCAGAAGCTCGCAGAAGGAGGAGGAGGGCGATGGGGACCCTCATGGCGTCTTCAGGGTAGCGTGAGGTCCCGCCGTTCCGGTTCCACCACCTGCGACTGTTCCTCTTTCTGGTGGTTGCAGTGGTGACTGTGACCTTGACATCTGAAGACGCTGGAAAGACCCTCAGACCGTGAGAGATCAGGTGGCAGAGCGGCAGCCCCTCTTCCAACGCTGGAAAAAGCTTTTCAATCCCCAGTGACTTTCATACAGTGTGGAGATGTATGGGAAGCCTGGTTTTCAGCGTCTCAGACCTACCTTAGAACCTGGGGTCTGGGGACAGCTAAATCACAGACCACAGTCCTGGCACACTCTGAAGCCTCTTTTGGGATTTTTAGTTTTTGTTTCTTTGTCTTTTGAGACAGGGTCTGTAGCTCAGGATGGCCTCTGACTCATTCAGGTAGCTGAGGCTAGCCTTCAGCTCCTGATCTTTCTGCCTCCACCTCCCAAGTGCTAGAATAATTGCACACTTTGTGCAATGTTAGGGCTGGCAGCAAGGGCTTCAGGCAAGACAAGCCAGCACTCTACTAACAGCTGCATCTCCGACTCATGGGGGTTGTTGAGTTATGACTCGGGCTACATACTTAGATCCTCCCAAGCCACCTCTATCTGTAGCACTAAACAAACAAAACAAAACAAAACAAAAAAAACACCAACCGGTCCACTACCACTCTCACCTCAGGCTTTCCTACAGTCACTTCCCTTCCATCCCTTCAATTCTACCCTTGAGCTTCTGCAGCTGCCTGCCCACCACCCAAGCCACAATCTGCATGTTTGTGGTGGGCAAGTCATCTTCAGTGGGTGGTACCTCAGCTTGGACATGCCTGGCCAGTGGCCTCTGGCAGGCCGACCGCGCCAAGTATTTTCACATCATCTCATCAAATTCTCACAGGTGGGATTTAATAAGTAACTGTCTGAACGTCACAGAGTTAGCGAGGGATAGAGTTCACACACACACACAAGCCCAGGAAGTTTGACTACAAAGTCCATGCACTTGGTCACTGCGCAATACAGCCACGGCTAACAGTTGACGTCCCTCAAAAGCCTTGTCTCTTCTAGCACAGCCCTCCCCCCATTTGCTGCTTTGTCGTCCATGTTTTGTCCCCCCAACCCCCACCACTTTCATCCCTGTCCATAGTGTCGTTCCTCCTCTCCAGCTCCACTCTGGTCACCTCCAGCCTGGGCAGTACTGGTTGCCTCAGTTCCCCACCCCATGGCCCGTCAGCACCGCCAATACCAATCATCACAAGCACAAGCCTTTACCCTTCTCTGTTCACCCAGTTGTTTGCTGAGTTGGGTTTTTACCCGCTATGAGTTTGTGAGAGCTGCCAGCATAGTCTGTGCCACGTCTCCTCCCTCGACTTCCTGGGCATCACCCCAACATCCATCTTAATTTTTGTGGATACTCTTCCTCTCTGTGCCTCAGTGTCCAGACCCTCCATTCATAAAACCCCAGTTATATTGCCCTGAGCCAATCACAACGAAGCTGGAACCGTAACTTTCTCCTGGGCATCGGTCCTTCCAGGCGGTTTCCCTATGTCCCATGAAGACTGCCCTTCGCCACGATTGTTCCTAATACAGTCCTGGGCATGTCACTCTGCCCTGCTTCATCCTAAACTATTACATCTACGACGAACCTCTTTTCAAATAAGGTCACATTCTGGGAGCCTGGGAGTCAAAGGGTTTCAATGTATGACTTTGAGGGGCAGTAGAGGATTTAAGCAGTGGCACGCTCAGAGAGAAAGGAAGCTGATGGAAGGCTTTGAGCACAGAGGGATGGGGTCTGGCTTAAGGATTCTGAAAGGTGAGACAAAATCTTCAAACGAACTTGTCGAGAAGTTTGTGGTATGTACGCAAATTATATCCAGTGAAACTGATTTTAAAATGCTGGGCTAGAGAGATGGTGGGCAGAGGAGTTGAGACACATGCCAACTCCCATGCTGCCATGAGCCCTGGCACGGGTCACTGACCTGGGTAGTCAGCGAGTCTGGGTGCTGGCTTGAGTTCTGTTGTTACTTGGCTGTGTGACCCTCTTTGAGCCTAAGTCAGCTGCCGAGTGACAAGTTCCATGTGACGGTGACCTTCCTGCTTGCCTGACGCCGTTCTGAGCTTGCCACGTGAGAGATCATGCAATCCGTTTAATCCTCTGCGAAAGCCAAGGCTGGTGCTTACCTACAATCCAGCAATGGGGGGTTGAGGAAGGAGGATCAGGGTGCAAGGCCAAACCAGGGTGCAGGAGACACCGATCTCAAAAACAAAACAAATAGACTATTCGAAAGCCAGCTCCAATTACAGATGAGAGAACCGAGACCTAATAAAATCTGACAACACCCGCAAGACTGGTGGTGAAACTAGATTTGGAGGCTGTCTCCAGCCCCTGTGTTTTTAAACACATGCCTCACAGACTCCGTGCTCTCTGCTGCCAGCTGCTAATGTCACAGTCTCCTGAGCAGGGTCCCCAGCCCCTGAAGAGTGAAGACGCCCATGTTCTTCTATAACTGGGACCTTGTGAGAAGTAACAAAGTCTCTGCCGCATGGCTGCCGGCCAGAGGACAGGCGGACACAACACACGCAGAGACATTTAGATGCCCAGAGCACAGGTGGAGATGGGGTTCAGGGACCTGTTCTGGGTACCCAAGGCCCCCTCCCACCTCACAGTCTCCTGCCACTCTCCCCTTCCACTGCAGGCACCAGGAGCAGCTCAAAGTCATGTTCGTCGGTGGTCCCAACACCAGGAAGGACTATCACATTGAGGAGGGTGAGGAGGTAAGCTGCGACCTTCTATCTAGCCCCCCCCTGCAAGTGAGAAAGGATTCCCCCAGACCTGGGGGAGCGGATACTTCCTGCCTCAGGGTCACAGCTTGTGGCCCAGGGAGGGGCAGGCATCACTGTCACAGGAAGGGAAAACTGCTGCTTCAGAGTTGGGGGACGGAGCTGAGCTAGCTCTACTGCAGAGGTGACACCGGGTCTCTGCCCCAGGGACACACTTCTGTCCATATTCTGGGCGGGACGAATTGGTTCTCTCTCAATCTCACTAACCCTGAATACCCTTTTGTACATTGAATTTTGAACTGGGCTTTTCTACTTCCCAGTCAAAGGTACACAAACAAGAGCAAAATGAATAAGAGTGTTGAGGCTGGGCATGGTGCCACGGTCCTGTAATACCAGCCTTTAGGAGACGGAGGCGAGGAGGAGCAAACGTTCGAGGCCAGCCTGGGCTTCAAAACAAGACAGAACAAAACAGAAGGAGGACCCTCACCTTCCCTTGGGAGACACAGACAAGTCACTCTCTATCACCCTGTGTGGGAAAGGGCCCATGTAGAGCCCCCATTATCATCACAGAGGCCTGCTTGAGGGTTCAGTCCTTTACCACTGGGATCCCTCCAGCCTCGGACTGCAGTGTGCCTGGGAGAATGGTTCTGTCAGCAAACCCTGGCCTCCTAGCGTGGGCACTGGACACCGGGACAGCGGGCAGAGGAGACGGTCCAAGAGGAGTGGCTGGCCTGAGCAGAATTAGCCAATCCCTGGACGCTCACATTTCCACAGGCCTTGACTCCCTAGACACAGAGAACACCTTCCTGCAGACTGCGATCTTGTGTGGAAAATTAATAAAGTGGGAGACAGACTGAGGGCTGAGGGGCCCTGGTGGGCGAGGCACAGCTGGCCTGATCTCCCTGCCTCAGTCTACCTCATCCCTGCTCATCTATTAGGCCTGGTATTGGTGTCTACTCTTCTACATGTCTGTCTTCCTCCTTCCCTCTCTGCCTATGTCCACTTTAAGGTCTCTCTTCGCTGCTTAAGTACATAGGTGTCCATGAGACTTTGGGTAGTGACTCAGCCGATGGCTGAGAGATGAACTAGGCTGCCCTGCACCGTACCCTCATTGTTGAGGGACACTTGATGGCTGCGAGGAATCTGGTTGAAGGTGGGTTTGTGATATTTGAAAACTGCCCTTTGGTAGGAGGGAGGGTTTGATCCCTGCCACAGCCCCTGGGCAGCCTTACCAGTCGCTTGACTGGGGTTCACATCACATCTAGTCATTGTAGTGGTCTTAGATTTGGGGGATTCAGGAGAGACACTGAGGCAGATTGTCCTTTGGGTAAGCGGTTTTCTGGAGGAGTTACTAACACCACAGTTAGCAGCAGGAGGGAGCCCTGAAGAGCATTCGGGGCCACAAGGCAGACTAGGAGGTCCCCTCTTGGAGGATTCAGTGCAGAGGTCTCATTATACCGTGTGATTACCCACAGTGAGGTCTCATTATACCGTGTGATTACCCACAGTACCTGTGTGCAGCAAAGGTGTTTCTGGTTCCTATGCAGCAAGAGAAGGGGCAACAGTTTGGTGTGTCAGTTAAATGTGTCCATCTTATAGATGTGCGACCTTTAGCCCCTGATAGCTCCTTCGAGGAGTGAGAATTATAGATCGGCAGCAGATTGTCTGGGAGGGTGCAATGGGAATTTCAGTGAGCTGTGAGAGAGCGCAGAGGGAAAGGCTGCTGCAGGTAAGCATGGCTCTAGGCGCCCTGCCCGGCCCTAACAGGACCAGCTAAGCCAGACTTTCCTTCCGGCTGCGCTCAGGCCTCTGGAACAGCAGCAGGTCCCCCGGTTCTCTACGTACCCTGCTTCGGGCTCCCTCCTTCCTCCGGCATAGTCGGGGGTGAGAACACATGACTAGGAGGCAAAGGAGCCTCTGGCAAGCCACGCGACTGGACAGGTCACATCCTGTGCCTTCCCGAGCCTTTTCTCGCAGCACATGGCACTATGGTTCTGCCCGTGCAAAGATTCAGTGTCCGTGGCGTCGGTGCGGGTCTTCCCCAGCTCGCCTCTTTCCATTTCACCTGCCTGAGAAGCCTTTCCAGGGCACAGAAACCAGACTCGATTTAATATCTGCCTGAGCCGGTACACTTAATCTTCCCGCTAGCCCCAGGCCCCAAACATCATTTTCTTCCATAGAAGCATAATTCCTTTTGGATTGCCCATGGCTGCTGGGGATTTTCTGCTATCGGCATCTGTCTTCCACTCCAGGCCAGCGCTGTCCTTCATCACAAGAGAGGGCTTTGGGCAGGGGAGAAGGCGGGAAGTGCCTTCTACAGTTGTAGTCCACGGCTTGCTGGTACCTGTCGTCACCCGGAAAGGGCGTGAGTTCGATGTCATGCTAGGTCTCCCTCTTCCCATGTTTGCCTGATATCTACATGACCAGGGACTCTCCATTCCTTTCTAGAACTCTGGGTTCCTTCTCATCTCTTCGACTGTGAAAGGATCCAAGACACATACTGACAACACACACATCCACGGGCCCCACATCTGGGTTTCTCTCTAGTTCGAAAGGGGACGGGACAGGTTGAACTCCTCCCTGTAAGGAACCTAGATTTTTCTGTTTTGTGCCAAATAATGTTGGCCGGTAGCTGCTTATTTTCATGTGTTTGTTTCTCATGGTGCTGGAAGTTGACCGCTGGGTCTCACACCTGCTAGGTAAGCACTCACTCCACCACTGAGCTACACCCTAAGCTTATGGGTTGATTTTAATAATGGAAGTAAAACAGAAGCAATATACAAAGAAAAATAGTCTCCTCATTCATAAACCCACCACCCGGGATAAGCCCCAGGAGCACCATTGCCTACAGAATAGGAATCCTCCAAAGCATAGTCTTTTGTTTTTATTTGGTTGAGAGGGAATCTTACCCCATATTCCATTGTCTACTGTCTTGTTTCAATTTTCTTTTCTGCAGAATGGGGCTAGTGATACTTTTAAGGGTTGTAAAGATTTCATTTATTTATTTATGTACTTACTTATTTTGTGTGTGGGTATCAAAGAGCCCTGTGTGTCCCTGTGGAAGACCAAGGGTGACTTTAGGAATCATCCTGGATTGCTTCTACCTCTTTTTTGCTTCCCTTTGGGATTTCGCAGGCTTTGCCCAACGGGATAGGAAGTGCGGTCACCGCTATTTCCACCTGGCATTTTTATGTGATAACCCAGGATCTGAACTCAGAACTTTCTGCCTGTGAGGCAAAGTCTTAATCCCTGAGCCATCTCTCCAGCCCAGTTGTAAAGATGTCTGGCAATGTGCATGAAAATGCCCGACCCACATAAAAAGTTTTGTGCCAGGGGAAAGAGGGGCCTCAGGGTAGTAGTGATGACATTTTTCATAATATCTGAGGCTTTTAGAAAACTTCTCTAGTTTCCTGGTCAGAATTCAGGGCCTGGAAAGGAGCCGAGGCCCTGAAAGACGGACCAGGGACGCCCCACGCTCTTTGCTGTTCCACAGGTCTTTTTCCAGCTGGAAGGAGACATGGTTCTCCGAGTCCTGGAGCAAGGCAAGCACCGGGATGTGGTCATTCGTCAGGGAGAGGTGAGGCTGGACCCTGCAGGACAGAGCGGCAACAGGTGTCCAAACAGAAACCCACCCTCACTGTCCGTCTTGCACTTCTTGCCCTTTTCTGCCCTCCTGCCCACCCTGTGTGCTTCCCGTTCCTGAGCACAGGCTGGCATTCCCTCCAATGGCCTGGGTAGAGGCTGGGCAGAGAGCAGGGTCCAGCACAGGCAGGCAGGACCTCCTGAGGCCAGGGATGTTGGGGGCACTGAGATCCTGTGGGGGTCTTACAGCTTTGATGAGCTCCTGTCTCTGCCCCTACAGATATTCCTCCTGCCTGCTAGAATGCCCCACTCACCGCAGAGGTTTGCCAACACCATGGGGCTGGTAATCGAGCGCAAGCGGCTAGAAACTGAGCTAGACGGGCTCCGGTAAATGCTCCTGTCTGGGGGTCTGGGGTGGGCAGAGGGCTAGCAGCTGGGACGCAGCTGAGGATCACTGATCGACTTCAGAAAGGACTTCCTGCCCACCAAGGGAGTAGAGGACTTGGTGACAGAAGGCGACTGAGATTCTGGATTTCCTGGCTGACGAGGGTGGGTTTGACGGAGGGGGAAGAGCCTGCTCAGCCTGAAGATCATCTGGTTGGAATTGGTCTGTGCTTCCTGCGGGTCAGCTAGGGGGCTGGTAGAGGGAGGATGCAGGCAAAGCGGGGAAGAGGAACCCGCCCCAGTGCCTCGGCCTGCAGAGTTTAGTCTCAGCCCGAGCCACACCCCATCTCATGCCTCCACCTCACCAAACACAGGCATCTGGCCAGCGCGTGCCGTGGCCAGACACCGCTAGAGTATGTATTTAGTCACCGAGTGCTCCGGGCTAGGTTCTGTCACCATCTGTTCTTTTCAAAGTGCTGGGGACTGGACCCAAAGACTTACGCATGCTAGGCAAGCTCTCTCTCTCACTGAACTATATCCTCAGCCAACCAAACGTCCATTTTTTACAAAAGAAACCAGGCCCAGGAAAGGAAACTTGCTAGACCCGACATTACAGAGAAACTTAAAAGTTAGAACCAGGACAGCAGAGCCTACAGTACAGTGGTCCAGGAGGGATGTGGAGAACCTCGGCCCCTCTGAGGAGAGGAAACAGATTTCATCCCATTTTCCATTTGAGCTGATCAGTCACTTGACTGCCATCCCCCTAAAGGAGAGAGTCCCTGAAGTTCAAGGGGCCAAAGATTTTCCTGAAACTGTGTTTCGAATTTTTTTTTTCATTCTCATGTATATATGTGGGATGTGTATGTACATGTGTGCATGTGTGTGCCTGTTCACAGGTGTGAATATCATGTGTGTGCATGCTCACGTGTAAGGTACACGTGTGTATGCATGTTCGCATGTGTGTTTATATGCGTGTGCACAGATGCATGTACACTTATGGAAGGTCCGAGAGGCTGACATCAGTAATCATCCTCAATCACTCTTCCATCTTATTCATTGAGGCGGGGGTCTCCCAATCCACTCCAGAGCTCTCAAATATAGTTCATCTCGCTAGCCAACTTGCTCAAGAGATCTTGTGTCCCCCCCTTCTGAGGCTGGACTTCCATAAGTGTACATGCATCTGTGCACACACATATAAACACACACGTGAACATGCATACACATATATACCTCACATATGTGCATCACACACATCCAGCATTTTATGTCCCTTCTGGAGATCTGCAACCTTCTCAACTGCTCATCAAACACTTTAATAGCTGAGCCATCTCTTCAGCACTGCTTTGAATTTTTTTTTTTGAGCAACACAACTTAAATTTTTCAAGTGACTGGAATTCTTTGACCCACACCTGTTATAATGGGCATTTTCTAATGTTTCTCTTTTTTTTCCTTCAAATTACTGAACTCACACATTCCCTCTCAAAATATGGAAATATACAGGAACCCAATATGAATTAAGATTGCTTTCCACTAGAAGGGTGAATTTTATAGTATGTGAATTTGATTTTCTCCATCTTGATCACTTAAGAAATCAAATAATAATTTAAAAACGGGAAAAGAAACTGTCATTCCCCTAGGTAGATGTGAAGAAGCACTTCAACTTTCTACATGTCTGTTTCTTGTTTATACCTCTATCTCACGACCTTGTAGTCTTTGTGTGTGTGTGTGTGTGTGTGTGTGTGTGTGTTTGAGTTTAACTTTGTCTAGTTACAAAAAATGAGTATTTCTCACATATGTTAAGTGTTGTGAGAAAACGTCCCCTTACAACCTCTACCAGAGACTACAGCGTCAGGGCCTCAGTACCAGCAGGCACCTGGCATGCAATTCTGAAAGACGGGAGAGACTGCAGAGGAGCCTCTAGTGAATTATTGGTGTCCTCAATAACATTTTACAGCAAACTCAATAATGGATTTCATCTGGCTGCTTTTGACCTTTAATAAAAGCCAGAGACTCAACATTAAAATGCCACGCTGAAGGCGATTCCCAAGGGCACCTCGGCCCCATTATGAAACTTGCTGGTGGCCCTCTTCATTCCAGGGTAGAAGCTGGGTACACATGTAGTGTGTCTGCATCCACCTCTCTCAGCACGTCTGCTCCTGGTTTTGGTTTTGGTTTTTCCATGAGAGTTGAAGAGCAGACGCAGCTGGACTGACCTGAGGCTGCTCTGGGGATTAGGCGTTCTGGTGACAGATGCTCCGAGCACCTGCCGTGGGCTGCACACACAGGGGCCAAGGGCACGGCACAGCCCTGCCTGCCGGCCAGCCAGGCTAGGTGGGGCATGGGCGGCAGAAGGGGCAGCTGCGGGCCTTCATCATAGATGGTCAGAGCTGTGCTCTGGTTGCGTGGCAGCTAGGACCTTGGAAGACGTCTATTCTTCCATCTCTGTACTGGCTGCCGAGGTCTGATCTAAGGGCACCGCAGGCAGGAAGAGTATCCTGGGTTCAGGCTGAGCCTCAACTTCCTTTTGGGGAGAACAAACTTGGTTTGAGTGTTCTCCAAAAGTTCAAGACTACCCCAAGTCCATCCTGAATAGGCTGTGTGATCCCTGCCCAGTTGCCCGGCTTCTGAGCCTCAGTTCTCCCTGCTTAACACATGCTTGTGGAAGTATGGTGTGTGCAAGCACAGACCGCCCCCCCCCGAGGAAACAGGGAGCCTGCAAGCAGACCCCCACCTAAGCCAGGCTGTCCTGAAGCTACACAGAGCGGGCGTGGACGACCTTGACTTTCTGTTTTGACAGGTACTACATAGGGGACACTGTGGATGTCCTGTTTGAGAAGTGGTTCTACTGCAAGGACCTTGGCACACAGTTGGCTCCCATCATTCAAGAGTGAGCCCCCAACTTGGCCCAACCTGTGCATCATCATCTAGCCTGGAGCCATCAAGTCTGGGAGTCTGGAGGGGGTTAGGGAGGTGGGCTCCCCCATAGGGCCCGGAGGGAACAGATGGTGGATAGTCAAGTTGAGTCAAGATGTGCATTGGCTTGTGCAAAATGTGCAAGAGTCTGTGCCGTGTGTGACGTGTGTGTGTTGCTGAGCTCTTAATAGTAGTGTTCATCGTTTCCCTTCTGCCTCCTTGTTCCTGTAGATTCTTCCAATCTGAGCAATACCGAACAGGAAAACCTAACCCTGGTGAGATCACTGACAACTGTTTTTCCCTCTTCGTCTTCCCTCCCTTCCTTTCCATAATAGGGTGGGTCTAGGCCCAGGTCCCAGGAGCCTCTTTCTGAGTCCTCTGTCCATACTCAAGCATTAAGAAGGTATCACTAAATTGTGACTGGGCCCAGGTCTCATTTTGGCTGTTGAGAGCTGGGGCTCTTGGGACCTGAGACTACTTGGGGCTGGGTGGGTCAAGCTCAGAGGACATTACTGTGATATTGATGCAGACCAGCTGCTCAAAGAGCCACCGTTTCCTCTGAGCACACGATCCGTCATGAAGCCCATGTCCCTGAAGGCCTGGCTGGCCGGCCACCACAGAGAGCTGCAGGCAGGCACACCCCTCAGCTTGTTTGGGGACACCTATGAGACGCAGGTAATATAGCTCTGGGCATCCACCTCGCAACCCGGGAAGTAGAATGTCACATGCCTCAGACATGCGCACATACATTCAGAGGCTGCAAATACCGCCTTCCTGTCCCCTTCCTGTCCCCTTCGCGTTCCAGAGAACCGCGTAGCTGTGACTGGATGTCTCTGGAGGCTTCGTCATCTCAAGCACACTTTGCATTCAGAGTAGGAAAGTGCATGCCTGCATACGTGTGCACACGCATGCACACACACACACACACACACACACATACATACACACGCTATTGGCAGATTCATGGGTGGCTGAGGTGAACAGGGGCAGGAAGGTCAGAAAAGTCAGTTTCACTTCCTACCAGGTCGTTGCCCATGGACAAGGCAGCAGCAAAGGCCAGGCACAGAATGTGGACGTGTGGCTGTGGCAGCTGGCAAGTGTGACACCCCCCCCCAGAGAGGGTGGGGTAGCTTCCTGTCCACGAGGATCAAATAAATGGCTCCTGGTCCATGGGTTCCCAAGTGGGACCTGCCCCCCCAGAAGTTCCTTGCAAGGCAGATTTGGGGACTCTCAGACAGGTGTGGCCTGGCAGCCCTCCTTTCTGTTGTTTTGTTTTCGAGGGTCCGGAGGTGGGACCCAGGGTTCCCGGTATGTTGGCTCGCGCTTTACAAGTGAACCCCCGCGCAGCCCTCCTTTCTGCACTTTCTATTTTGAGGTGGCATCTGTTACTCTGAACTTAGACTCACGCCCATTTGATTCTGCTTTTTCGTTTTCTCACAGGAGGGCTCCTCTGTGGTGACGATGGGGGGACAGCGCTTGGGCTTAGACCCCGATGACAGCCTCCTGGTGCCAGCCAGCACCTCGTGAGTACAAAAGACGGCTTTCCTAGCTGTGGGACTGATCGCCTTTCCCTGCCATCCTCAGGCTCTGGCCTTGCCTGACCCGTGCCTGCCTGTGTCTCCACAGCTACGTGTGGGAACGAGCACAAGGTTCTGTAGCTCTGTCTGTGACTCAGAACCCCGCCTGCAAGAAACCCCTAGGGTAACCTTGCTGTGAGCCCCAAGCAGCCATGGGGGCTTGAGTCCTGGGAATCACTCTTACCCAACAGCTCCTCCAGCCCCACTGTGACTCTCTGCACGGTGCCAAACGTCTCATTGTGCCTCCTTACTGGACCCCGGACATCACTGTCATCTACTCTCCTGCCAGCCTGAGCCCGGGATGCCAGACTCCTAGGGCACCATGACCCCCCTTTTCTAATGACCATTGTTTGACCAGATGGTACGCTGCTCCCCAATAAAGGTGCCCTGGTAAACGAGTGCCTGTGAATTGTGGGTGGCCGTCCCTGGGATCTGGGAGTACCTGGTGACATGTAGACGGGGATTGCTCACCGTGTGCACCCCAGATCCACACATGCTCTGGGTCCTGCCCTGTTAGCAGAGCTGAGGCTCTCTCTTGTCTCTTTCTCTATCCCCACTGATTCATTTATTTGTTTAACAGAACCTTAAGGATACTTCTGTGGAGTTTCTTTCTGAGTCACAGAGGTCATTTGTGCTAATGTGGTAAACACAAAATTCCCCATTTCCAGAGTTGACCCCCGGTCTGAACTGCGGCAAGGTGGGGAACAGGGGAGAAGAGGTATCGGTGGAGGGGCAGGCACTGCGGTGGGCAGCCTGGGCTCAGCAAGGGTCTTCAGAAAGACACACTGGCAGTGCGGAGTCTACATCTGCACAGAGCAGGGCTTGTGCAGAACCAGAGCTTCTGGGGAAAAGAAATCTGGAACCCCATCTCCGGTCTCGGCTCTCTTGTTTACAGATAAGGACTGCTACCAAAGGACCGTCACTAGCTGCCTGCGAGTGCCCGCAGTGCAGAGGAGCCTGGTGCTGCTACGCTGTCAAACTGGGATGAGAACGTAGAACCCTCTAAATTTTTTTTTAATTAAATTGTTTGTGTATGCGTGTGTGCGCTCGTGTATGTATGTGTGGGTGTGTAGAACCACGGATGAATTCGGGAACGACCATGGACGCCTCCACCTCCTCCTTGTTTACTCTGCCCCGGGATTCACAGGCTCCGCCCTACCAGGACCGGAAACGCAGGCCGCCCCCGCTTCCGCCCCGGCGTCTATACGTGGGATCTGGGATCCGAACTCAGGACCTTCCGCCTGCAAGGCAGAGGCTTAACCCCTGAGCCACCTCTCCAGCCCCGAAAACATAGAACCCTCTAGAAAGACTCCTTAACAACAAAGGAGGCGTTTTTTTTTTTTTTTTTTTTTTTTTTCTGGCTCCAATCCAACAGCAAAGCAGGACAACCAAGTTTTCTCATGTTCAAGGTGGCAGCATTGGATTTCACAGATGAGGCTCCAAGGTTTGAGACTGGGAGCTGTTTCTGTGTAATTCTGTCTGCATTCAGAGCTCACGGTGGGTCTCATCACCTTCCTTCTCCCATGGCTAAGCCCATCCACCTTTACAGTGCCCACGGTATGAAGGGGATGCTGTGGGATCCGTGAAGGGCCAGAAACTCAGAGATGTGAACACATTTGGCAGCATAGGGCAGACTGCTGACCCCTGCCAGATGGTGAAGGGTCTCGCCCCGAGTGGGCAACTACATCCTCCTGTGACCCAGGTGACCAGAAGCCCAAAGCTTCCACCTGTAAGACTGGCGTGTGGGCTTATGAAACAGGCTTAGTGGGACAAGATCTGTGCTTTATCCACAGCCAGCCCAGGATTCTTGCCCCATCTTCTGTACTGCAAGCTGAGAAGTGTGGATAGTGTAGATATTAGGGTTGTTCTGCCTAGGGGAGAAGCACTAGCGTCAGCCTCATGCCATGATAGTAGGAATTTGGTTGGAGAGTCCTCTGCCCGTGGGACATTCTTCATCATGCACATGGACTTGGAAAGTTCTAGCAATAGCAGGAACCCGGGCTGGAAGATGGCTCAGTGGGCAAAGAACTAACTGCACAAGCACAAGGACCTGAGTTTGGATCATTGGTGCCTGCATAAGAACCAGGCATCCTGGCACATGTCTGTAACTCCAGCCCTGGCCGGGAGGAGACAGGTGGATCCCAGGAGTTTGCTAACCAGTCAGTTTGATCAAAACTGTGAGCTCCAGATTCAGTGGCAGATCCCGTCTCAAAATTTAGGTGGAGAAGCAATTGAGGAAGTCAGTCTCTGACCTCCACATGTGCCTGAACAGGTGAGTACACACGGTTACATAGACATACACATAGACATACAGCACCACCACTACTACCACAACCAGCAGCAGCAGCAGCCTGAAAGTTGCTGCAGATTGGACAGATAGTGAGCACATAGCAGCCCATGGGGTAGGCTGCAGACGCAGCAGACTGTGGGTACTGTGTAGATCTGCAGAGCGTAAACTGACCTGGTTCCTTGGGATCCTCAGCAGGATGGTGGGGGTCTTGAGTGGCACCCCAACTCTTCCTCTCAGGGCAATGCCCTGCTGCTTCCACAGCACCTGCAGCCAGAGCTATAGAGTGAAGAGGCAGTCACTTTGCCTGTGTACACACACGAACGCACGCACGCACGCACACGGGAGGCCAGCGTGATCTTGAGAGCCCTGTCACAAGGACAGCCTGCCTCTAGGCAACCATCTGGCCCCTCAGAGTCGCGCGCACGCCCACCTGCCTGACTTGACTTTCCTCACTGCAGGGCTCCCATGAGGCTCCATCTCCCTGCTGAGCCTTGTTTCTCCTTTGCCTAAGTCATGAGTTGGTCAGCAGCAGCAGTTGGACCACGTCCACAGAGCTCCTGAGGAGGTAAACTCAGTGCCCAGGGGAGAGCAGGCTACAGGGCCTCTTTGCCAGGTGTTGCCCAGGATTCTAAGGCATGATGCTGGCCTGCAAGAGGGTACACTTCTCCCTGAACACCGGCGTGTGGGAAGGAAAACTATATAGAGCCTTCTCTCCGGTGCAAGGCCCAGGCAGCCCATGGCATTTTATGACCCGAGCTCTCTATCTCTTTTTTCCCTTCTATCTCTCCTTCCCTGCCTTGCCCACCGTGCTGGGGTCCTCAGGAGAGGCCCGGCTTCCTTGGCTCCCCACCTCACCCCACTGGTGTCTGCCTGTCCGGCAGACTCCTGAGCCGTGATCCTCCTCCTGGGTCTGACAGAACAGCTCGGTCCCCTCTGCTTTCTGCTTCCGCACGCCGCCCGGGAGGACCGATGCAGTGCTCCTGGTTAGTCTGACCTTCGCTGACCTCCTGATGGCTACTTCTTCTGTGGGATATGGTGCTTTGGAGTAACGGCCTGCAAAGTCAGCCTCTTTGCCATGCCCGCCACCCCAGACACTGCAAGCACTGTCTTTCTTGTGACCATCATGACCATGAGGTTACGTGACAGATGCCAACTTCCACTTGAGTCTTTGGGCACGTCTGTTTAGAGTTATTTAAGGAAAGCCTGTAGATTGTCTAATTGATGCGGGGTGACCCAGGCCATAGAGGATGGGACTCCCTGAGCAGACGCATGAGATGCGAGAGCTGGTTCAGTATTTGGCAGTCTGTCAAGTCAGGAGGTATGCCGCTGGGCTTCTGGTGTGGTACACATTCTCCTGCCATGAGGATGCACTGCGTTATCATTGCATTTTGGTATCAACTTGACAGTTGCAGACTGTTTGGGGTGCAGCTGTGGAGGGTCAATGGTTGGAATGGCCCCTGAACAAGTCTGCAGGTACTTGATTGATTGCTGTGGAGAACCCAGCCCACAGTGGGTGGTACTTTCCAGTGGTGGACCCGATAATAGGAGGTGCAAGGAGGAGGGACTTGCTCTTCCTTTATCCGGTGTCGACTTGCTGTGGAGTCCACTCTGCGGTGTCGGCGTCATTCGCTTTTAGAGCGCTGTGGCCTTCTTTGTTGCTGCTGCTGCTGCTGCCTCCGTCCTTGGCTGACTTGGAGCTTCACCTTTCCCATCATGTTGTTGCTGTTACTGCTGCCTTTGGAGCCTGGTCTCTGGGCCTCGCTGCCGTTCACTGCTCATTGTCGACGTCAGAGCTCAACTGTTCTTCATTGACGCTGGAACCCAGCGTCTTCAACCCTCCAAAGGAGCAATGGCTTGAGACCTTGTCGGGATCTTTTGGCTTTGTGGAACATTCCAGTCAAGAACGAGATGGCTGCAGGTGGTTACTTTGAAGGACACTATTTTTATTGAGTTATTTTAATAACTCAATTTTATTTAATAAACATATAAATATATATGTTACACACACATATATATATTACATTGTATAGATTCTGTTTCTTCAGAGAACTCTAATACACACTGTAACCAGAAACCGTAAGCAAGAATAAGCTCCTTGTTCCCTTGAATGAATGTTCACACGGGTCGCAGAGGAGTAACTGAAGCAAAGGCACAGCCTTACCGTGGGCCTTGATACCATCTGTGATGGTAACTGCTCGGGGCTCTGGGCAGCATCTGTTCTTGACCGAATTCTCGTCACTTATGTCCCCACAGGCTGGGTGCGAAGGCCCCGGCGTCATTCTGCTGACAGCAGGCACCGTGCGTGCTCGGGCCCATCCTGCTGCTGCGGCCCTTCTCTTCCACCCTCTGAGCATGGGACGTCCCAGCAGCAGCAGCCCAGACTGGGTCGTGGAGGGTCGTGCATGCTGGTCGTGGGTGGGTGGTGATGATTTGGCCATCGTCATCGCTGGCAAGGCTGCCACGGTGGTCTTCCACTGCACGTCTGCCACGCATTGCTCGTGACTCCTCTTGGATCCCCCCACCTGCGCCACAGCATCCTGGGCCCTGCACTGTACTGCTTCTCTAAGCCTGAGTCTCAGGAAAATGTGTTTTGTACGCAGGGGGCTTTATTCTACCACAAGGAGTAAAAGCATGTCATCTGCAGACAAGGACAGAACTCTTAGGTGAGATGACCCAGTGTGCCAACGGAGACGAATAAAGACCGGTTTCTCTCATATGCAGACTCTAGACGAAAAGGCAGGGGCAGGGGAGGCTCAGGGGTTAAAGCACTTGCCGCACAAACAAAAGACTACATAAATTCTGGAGTGTGGTGACTGGTCTGAAATTCCAGTCCTGGAAGTCAGAACAGGGAATCTCCAGAGCGAGCTGTCGAGCCCTAAAGGTGAGCTCCGCGTGAGAGACCCAGCCTTAAAACAATGAGGTGGAAGAGTGACTGAGGACGATTCCACTTTGGGCCTCCACACTCACACACACTTAACTTGTATGTATACCTGCATATACACGTGTGCAAACATGCATGCAAACATGCAAGTACCTCATACACACAAATGCATGAAAATGGAAAAACAAAAAGGTATTCGGGTGAAGGGAGGGGTTAGCAAGAGGGGGCAAGACAGGCTGATGGGGCTGAATATGATCTGAGGTGCATTATACACATGAATGAAATGTTGTAACAGAACCCACTATTTTGTATAATTAGCATATGACAATGGGTGGGGCGAGGCAGAGATTCTGGTAGGTCCCAGAGCTACAGAGCTCCTACCAGCCTTTCCTACCTGAGAAAGTTTTAGCAAGGCCAAGCTTTGTTTTTTTTTATTCAATTGTGTGTGTGTGTGTGTGTGTGTGTGTGTGTGTGTGTGTGTGTGTGTGTGTGTAGAACCACGGACAAATTCGGGAACCACCATGGACGCCTCCACCTCCTCGTTGTTTACTCTGCCCCGGGATTCACAGGCTCCGCCTTACCAGGATCAGAAACGCAGGCCGCCCCCGCTTCCACCCAGCATCGATACATGGGGTCTAGGATCCGAACTCAGGGCCTTTTGCCTGCACCCTCTCCAGCCCCAGCAAGGCCAAGCTTTGGAAAGGCAGCAGGCAGAGATTCCTCTGGGAAGAGGCCGTGGGTACTAGGTCTATGGGAGTCTGAAGGCATTTTCCAAGGTGAGGGGAAATGGGATACAGATGGGGAGTTGCTGACAGGTTCTTCCCTAGGGCACTGCTCTTCCCGAGCTCCCAGAAAACTCTGGGGTGTCATGAAAACAGACTCAGACTGTGCCCCAATTGGGAGCCTCGGGCTTGAGGGTCCCAGGTATTGAGTGTGAGGACCTAATCCTTTCTCCCCAGTCCTCTGTGGAGTTTAAGTCCACTCTCTCCAACCCTCTTGTATCATGCGAAGGGTCCTGGGGATGGGGGGGGGGCGGAGGAGACAAAAACCCAGGAGGGAGACACAAGGGAGGGGAAGATGGAGAAAAAGTAGCAGGCAGGGTTGAGGCAGGTCAGGAGAAATGGGGTGTACATAGATTCCAACCAATTTGCACAGAGCCTCTGTCTACTTCCCTTTTTTTTCTTTTTTTAATAAATTATGCAATGAGTATTATAAAGTTGGATATGATTTTTTTATTTTAGTGTGTGTGTGTGTGTGTGTGTGTGTGTATCAGAGGGCACTGTGTGTCCCTGTGGAGGCCCAAGGGTGACTTTGGGAATCATCCTGGATTGCTTCTATCTCCTTTTTGCTTCATTCTGGGATTTCCCAGGCTCCACCCACAAAAGTCAGAAGTGTAGGCAACCACAGTTCCCGCCTGGCATTGTTTACATGGGATCTGGAATCCGAACTCAGGACCTTCTGCTTTTGAGGCATGGTCTTAACCCCTGAGCCATCTCTCCAGCCCTCTACTTCCCTTTTCTGAAAACTCACTGTGCTTTCTGGGGCAAGCCAGGTTGTAGGAAGGTGTGCATGTTGGACAGCACCCCCACTGCTTCCGTCTTCCTTTCTCCATGGCCCTCCCTCCCTCCACTTCTGCTACCAAGAAGAGGCCTGGGCCAAGCAGCCAAGCAAGACTCCTGAACATTTCCTGATCAGTGGAAATGTATTGCCCTTCCATCTCCATCCTGGGCCTTTCTCTAGTCTTTCATGTGTGGTGAACATGTGCATACTCATGTTCACATGTATGTGTAAAGACTTGACGTTACTGTCAAGAATTATCCTCCACTGCTCTTCCGCCTTGTTTTAGAAATAGGGTAACCTAGAGCTTACCGGTTGGACTTGTCTGGCCAGCCAGCTTGCTCTGGGGAGTCCCAGTCTCCACCCTCTGAGGATGCAATGAAGCACAGATGGCTGCCACTCCCAGGGCACTTATATGAGCTCTGGGGAACTTTTTTTTTTTTTTTTAGTGTCAGACAGGTACAGGCAATGTGCCAATGTTGTAACAAGGTTTGTAGGAGGCAGGTGTCACGCAAGTATGTGAACACTCAATCATCATGCTTATGAACCGGAAAAGATCCTGTCTGTGTGTGTGCGTGTTTGTGCATGTGAGTGTGCGTGTGTGTGTGTGTGTATGCATGAGTGTGCGCGTGTGCGAGTATGCGCAAGTGTGGGCATGTGTGCGCGTGCATGTGTGTGTGTGTGTGTGTGTGTGTATCACAGGGCATTG
This sequence comes from Typhlomys cinereus, assembly GCA_023101885.1. NCBI lineage: Eukaryota > Metazoa > Chordata > Mammalia > Rodentia > Platacanthomyidae > Typhlomys > Typhlomys cinereus. The sequence goes on from JALPQD010000030.1 coordinate 1,107,149, forward strand.
TGTGTCCCTATGGAAGACCAACGGTGACTTAGGGAATCATCCTGGATTGCTTCTACCTCTTTTTTTTTGTTTCACTCAGGGAATTTCCCAGGCTCTGCCCACCAGGGCAGGGTCTAAATGTATGCTGCCGCTGGTTGTGCCTGACATTTCTTCGTGGGACCTGGGATCAGAACTCAGGACCTTCTACTTGAGAGCCATCTCTCCAGACCTTGAAATCTGAGGATCTTAACTCCAGCGCACTGTAAGCACTTTAACATCTCGGCGACTCTCCTTTTGGAAAGCTCCATGCCATGCGGAGGGTGTGGGGTCTAAGCAGCTTCTTTGGGTCACCTGGGATGCCCGTCAACACTTCTGTCCAGTCCTCCCACCCCATCTCTAAAACTGGCTCATCCCCCAACCCAATCCAACGTAAGAGAAATGGCTAGATACTCCATACCTGCACCACTTTTCTTTTTTTATATATAAATGATTCAATGAGTATTATAAGGTCGGATTAAGATTTTTGAACTTTATTTAGTGTGTGTGTGCGTGTGTGTGTGTGTGCGTGTGTATGCGTGTGTGTGTGCGCGTGTGTGTGTGTCAAGGGCACCATGTGTCCCTTCAGAGGACCGGGGAAGGTTTTCGACCCTGCTCCTACCAGCCCTGGATCATCTCGCGCCTCCTGAGTGTGCTGCCTGCTCTCAGACCCTCGCTCGCCTCACCAGCTCCATCCCGCCCCGCTGCTTCTCAAGGCCTAATTTCTCTAAAGGGGTCTGGGGTGCTCCCGGGCCAGGACTTCAGGCTGCCTCTACATTCCTCCGGAAAAGGAGGACTCTACTGATGACCTTGACTGTTTCAGGGTGGGAGATGGGCATAATTCTAGACCTCAGAGCGAGGGAGGAAGGGACTTAGCAGGGGGCAGGAGGAAGGCAAGGGGAGGAAGGAGAAAAGTCCTGTTTTCTTAGCTAGGAGAACAGCAAGGGCAGCACCCACAGAGGTGCTGGGCGCACTGTGAATGTAGACCAGCACCCTCTAGCCTTTCCTTCCTCTAATGTACCCCAAGGGTCAACCCAACAATATCAGCTGCTTTCCTCTAGGGACTCCTAAGTACAGGGTGTGTGGGACTTGGGATAATGCGCTTACAGTCACTAAGGCTCACCCGGGATTTACCAGCTCTTCCCCATGGGCCACACATTGCTAGAGGCAGAGAGACTCTCTGACCTGTGGCTGTGATTCCTGGCAAAGCTCCTAGCTGAGAGTAGGGGGTCAGAGCGCAGAGGCATCGCCCACCTGAGCCACGACAGTGACTTGTGATGAGTGGGCTGCGGGACACAGTGACACAGGTAGAGACACAGATTCAGAAGAGAAGACAGTTAAGCCTTAGCGCACAGGCAGGAAACAGTGTCCGGAGAGCGGAAGAGGGAATCTCAGTTTTCAATCACTCAACAGTGGCTCAGTAGGAATGGGAATGGATGGGCCACCTCGCGACAGAGAAGAGGACCCAGACTATCTTTTAAAAGTCCCTGCAGGTGGGAGCACACACAAAGAAAGAGCCAGAGAAATGTTCTGAAGAAAGCAGGCAGTATAGGAGACCATAGCTGCAGCAAGGAAACAAGAAATTGGGAAAGGCGGTCTCTCTGCTCAAGCGGAGATGCCCATCAGAAAAACTCATTTGTTCAGGGAAATGCCAAACATAAAATGCCCAGATGGTCTGCAAAGGTACTCATGCAAGAACAAAGCCTTTTCAAAAGCGTTTCCCAACTGCATGCGTAGGAAAGCCAGTCTGCAAACACAAGCGCACCGTTGAGCTTGTCTGGTTGAGCATCTCGGGCGGATGCAGGCGGGCGTTTATAAGGCCCTATCTCCATCTTTAAAGGGGGAGGGAAGCTTGCCAAGAAGTGACAAGTTGTAGGCAAGCTGGGCATGATGGCACACGTCAATACTGAGAACTGGGGAGAGAGGGCTGACGCAAGGGGGTTGGGAATGTAAGGTCAGCCTGACCTATAGAATGAGACTGTTAGAAAAAAAAAAGTCTGACAAGAAGCCTAGAAACAATGCCCAATACCGTGTAGACAATAAAAGGGTCCATGAGGAGGATGCAAGCACAGCTTCCACCACTCTCGCCGCTCCGACAGGATGACTAGGAACAGATTGCATTTGGCACTTAGACAGTCATTAGGGATATGGACAACAGCCTCAGCGAGTGGCTGGGCCGGGGGCGGAATGAGCCAAAAAGCCTCTCACGGGCCGAGGAATTAATGAAACTGGAAATGATGGAGACACACTTCCCTCCTTTCAAATTTGCCAGTCGAGCAGTACAGAGGTTTCGGTGGTTTGACTGTCCTGTCGTCACGGGGCTGAGCAGAAGCAATTTAAATACAGTTGCAGGAGGAGACGGGAGAAGAGATACCAAAGGTGGAAATGAGAATGAACACTGCTAGCTATGGCCTGTGTATCTCACCCATAACCATTTCTTCAGTCCTGTGAGGGAGACATTATCACCTCCCCATTTCACAAACAAGAATTCGGATGCACAGAAAGGCTGAGTGACTTTCCCACTTACAGTTAGTAAGTGCGGTCTGGCTTGAGTTGCAGCACGCTACTGCAAGGTCCAAAGGGGTAGGTGCATGGATCCAGCCAAGAGGACCCCTCCACCCCCACCCTCACCCCCGCCACCCCCTATCCTTGGCTGGGGAGTGACACTATCTCAGCAGGTCTTGGGGCAGAGTTGAAGAATGCCCATGGGATAACGACTTGGCTCTTTGGGGGGGGGGGTGAGGGATAAGGGATGACACTGGAGCAGTATGGCTGGTTCTGGGAACAAGACAAGCTCTCAGAAAGGAACCAAGCAAGGACCCCAAGGGGTGAGCATCCGCAGTTCTGGGTGAGTCCCAATAGGTTGTAAGGTCTCCTGCTATGAACTCCATGAAAAGAAGGCAAAACTCATGCCAGAAAAAAAAAAAAAAAAAAAAAAAAAAACAGGGGAAAGCCCCCAGAAAACCATGGAAATGCAGTCCTGGCCAGAACTCAAGGCTGGCTCTCCGGGTGGGGGAGGGGGGAGGCGGAGCGTGCGCCAGTGAGCAGCAAGGAGCTTTTAGAAGGGAGGGATTCCTTGTAGGGATTTCTGCAAGGGGAACTGGCCCAGCTCGACGAGACCCTCTGTCTCCACAAAACTATCCCTAACAGTAAGAAGTCCAACCACGCTGCTGCCTCCTTCCCAGATCTACCTGTACACACACACACACACACACACACACACACACACACACACGTAGCAGAGGATGACTTTGGTTATCGTCCAGCTAGGCCAAGTCTGTCTTCTCTGTGTAACACTCTGCCCACCCCCCTCCACCAGTGTTGAGGTTACAGATGCCCTTCTTACTTGGGTCTTGGGATTTGAACTCTGGCACACGTGCATGGTAGGCGCTTTGCCAAGTGGGTTGACTCCCCAGTCCCTCCCACCCCCAGTCTTAAATCACATTTCTTCCTCCCCAGGAACCTCTAGGTATATGTCTTACTTCTCCCGTGAAAACTCTGAAAGAAACAGTATCTTCTTCGAGGCCAAGCAAAACGAGTTACGCATTCAGACCAGAGAGACCTGGAGGGTTCCATGCTTTACCTCTTCCTGCAGCAGCCCTAGCGGGGCAACTGAGGCGGTGTGCACAAGCGAGCAACCCACAGGGAAGCCTGCACAGGGGTACCGCAGCCCCCTTTCTATACCACCTTGAGTCTCAACCCAGGTTCCCAGGGCTCTGTGGGTGGTTACTGGGGAGAGTCTGTCTGCTGCTCCTCCAAACTTGAGGGTCACAGAGGCGAAGGCCACCTGTTTGCATATGTGGCCTCTTGAAACTGCCGCAACCTCAGGATGTGGCTTATGAGAGAGCGTCAGTCCAGTCGTGGAAAACGGCAGCTGAGGTTCTGGGTGGCTGGGGACAGACTCCTGAGCCTGACGTCACCTCCCGGCAGCCCTGGGAGCAGAGTGCCTGAGACGAGGTCCTCCAGATGAGACCTGCGGTCCAACCATCCCAGTAAAGGACAGCATAAAACCAGGCATGATCTCTAGAAATTTATTGGAAACACAATACAAACTGGTGGGTGGATGGCATCTGATAGACAGGCCACGCTGTCCCCGAGGCTCTGGGAGCACTGTGGAGAACCAGAGGCTAGCAAAGGAACAGGCAGGGCACACGGAAACGGGGGCATGGCAGGACAAGCAGCAAGGAGAGCAGAAACTACTGTGAATAAAGACTTTCCCTCCCTCCTCAAAGCTTCTTTCTCCCTACTGGGATGGAAATCTCCAAAATCCCAGTGGGCAGCTCCTCTGCCTCCATCACCGGGGGGTCCTAGGGCTGCAGGGGAAACTCCAGGCTTGGGTCACACAGGACACGAAGGTCCAGCTGCCACAGACCCGGTCCTGGCAGGTCTGTGCCCTGCTCTGCCCACTGCATCTGGGGACTGACCCTATGGGCTCACGGGCTCTGGAGGCAGCTGGCGGCGGCTGGAGCCAGCAGTAGAAGGCACTCACAGAAATCTGGAGGGCAAAGGAGAGGTCGAACCCTTCCTCCTCCTCTTCCCCGCCCCTGCATGGCCTCTGGGTCCCAGATCCTGCCTGGGGCCTGGCTTGTGTGAACGTGGTCTGGTCACTGCAGGGCCAGTCCACACTCCCTTCTCCTCTCTGCCTCCTTGCTTTTGTGCTGCACACTGACGGTGGGCTCTGTTCTCCTGATAGAACCGCAGAGAACAGCAACAAGTTCCTGTTGGCCCTCCGTTTTTGCACACCTTTTGGATATAGAGTGATGGCGATGACTGAGAAGGCCGAGGGGGACGCCTTGCGGTCTGTGTTCCCTCAGGGGGTCTGGCATCATGGCACATCTGAGTTAGGTTATGCAGACAGCCTCAGCATGTCTGATGTGCTTAGGGAGCAATGTTGACATACGTGAAAACAACACCACGGGCCCAGAAAGGATGAGACCTGGAAACGCTCTAGGCACCAGTACTCAGATTTACAAAGATAAGCAGCCAATCAGGACCCTAGGCTTCTTAGTGGTGAGGTGAGGTTCAGTCACATCCCCGTTCTTGGCAGAGTGGGGTAAGAATTGGCTCTTACTTACAAGGTGAGGAAAAATCCTCCAACACAGCTTGAAATGTGCTTTTCCCAAGGCTTGACCTGCGTCCCTGTCAGTTCCAGCTGGGCCCTTCTCCAAATCTCTTGGGCTTAGTAGAAAATGAACCTGCAGCGTCAAAGCAGCCGATTGTCTGCACAATGAGCCCAGGACGGGACAGGGTAGGAGAGGAAAAGAAAGCAAGAGGAGCTTTTCTCTTTGTCTACGAGATACATAAACCCAGGCTGGACCAAGACAGAGGGCTGTGCTCTTTTCTTTAGAGACCCCCACTCAAAGCTTGGCTGTCTCCTCTCACGAGCTGTTGTGGAAGGGATCCCTCTGGGGATACCGCAGGGAAGTGCCAGCCACAGGCCCGGTCTCACGGAGCCTCTGACAAGCTCCCGGGCTTTGGGTCCCTCTGCTACACCAGCATCGGACCTGCAGTGAGAAGTAACTCTCCCCAGAGGAGCCACGACATCAAGAAAGGCCAGGGCAGCTCAAGCCCTGAGCACTGCCCTCAACCACACCCCCTCTTCTCGCTGAGCTGGACCAGCCTCTGGGGACGTGGATACCCGGGTCATCGTCATTTCCATGAGACTCGCTCTTCCAGCTGTGGCCAGCCTATTCTGCACAACCTCTTGGGGCATCCAGCCACCCAGCTGCCTTCAGTCACAGCCCCAGAGCAGCTGAGATCAGACTCCAATTGCTGTCACAGTGTTGGGGCCCTGTGCCTCACAGCCTGTCTCTACCAATGGTGGACGGGCAGTGGAGAGATGGCTAGATGCTCATGCAGTTAATCCGATGCCTGCAGCGTCATGGAGAGGGCAGCAGAGGGGCCAGCAGGGATGCTGCCAAGGGCAGTGAGACAGGCAGATCTCCAGGGGCCCTGGCCCATATGCTCACAAAACACTGGGCTGGAAGGGTTCAGGACTCTGAACTGTCTACACAGATTCAGATCTACAAGCAAGGTTCTTATCCTCCTCAGGCCCAACAAAATTTGCTTAAAATAAAATGCAGGGATTTGTGACTCAATATAGCCCCCTGCACATGTGCACACTTATATGAGTGCACACACACATGCGCGCACACATACACGCACACACACACACGCACACGCACACGCACACGCACACACACACACACACACACACACACAAACACACACTGGTCCCTGTCAGCTGGTTGACTGTAAGGGAACAGGACGGTAAGCCAATGACTTGTCACAGTGATGTGTACAATTGCGTGTCTAACCCTTGCTCTCCAGGATCAAGCAGAACCACGTAGAACCCCCTCTCCAGCAACAAAACAGATGCTGAGTTGCTCACAGGCTGGCCACGGTCGGGGATCTTCTGTTCCGTTGGACCTTCCAGCACCATGGAGGGGTGGGAGCAAGCCCCATACAGGGTGTAGGGTGTGAGGAATAACTGCCCCAACGGGAAAAGAAAAGCAGCCTGCTGAGAAAAAGCCAAACAGCGCAACAGCACAGGTGGGAAAATATCAGGAATTGCAGACACATCGGCATACTTCTTCAGAAAATCCACTCGGAAAGATGCCGTGTCCCTCCTGTATAATTACACGGCGTGAGACAGTGGGGCAGACACATGCAGGGCAGTGGGACTCTGGCTCTCAGCAGCCTGCACAGCCAAGCCGGCTGCTCCTGGGGGTGGGATGCCAGGGAAGCCAGCCGTTGAGTGGCTCCTTGCTCCCCTCAATTCTCAGGCAAGTGCGCTCTGGGTCAATGAGGTCTCTAAGAAGGAAGCGAGGTGCCACTGGGCCACGCGGAGGCACGCAGACTCGGAATGTGTGCTCCTATAGTTTCTTCTGTGCCCCTTCGGGTGTCCAAGGGGGTATGTGGGGCTCTCCCACCAAAGGGGCCGCCTCCTTCCCAGGCATGGCTGTGGTCATCAGTAGAGCAATAGCAGGTCTTGGGTTACAGGACGGAACAGGGACAGCTCAGTCTGACACGCAGCACGTGAGTTCTGGAAAAGGAAGAAACAGGATAAGGACTAAAGGAGTTCCAAGGGTAGAAGCAAAACGAGGAGGAGGACAGAGGGGCCCCACCAACCAACAACTCAGCTGTCATAAGAGATGGGTGGGCAGCATGATGGTTGGTGTTAATGACCAATTGGACAGGTGAAAAGCCTCCAAGCATATTTGTGAGGGATTTTTAGCTTCTGAGCATGCCTGTGAAGGATTATGTTGATTAGACTAACTGAGGCAGGAAGACACGCCTTAAAAATGGAGGACATTATTCTCAGGGCTTGGATCCTGAATGGCACAAAAAAAAAAAAAAAAAAAAGAGAGAGAGAGAGAGAGAGAGAGAACTGCTTCCTGCTTCCTGACTCCAGATAAAGGATAAGCTTCCTCCAGCTTCTGTCCCTGGGACTTGCCCGCCATGATGAACTGGATGCCGTGACTGGAGCCAAAGCAAACCTTTTCTCGCCTCAGTTGCTTTAGTCAGGGTGTTTCAGCACAGCCACAGGAAGAGGCCAGGCAGTAATTCAAATGAAGACTTCGCAGTAGTTTAGAGAAAGATCAAAGGGAAATTTTGCCTAGATTAAGGAAATGTCCAAGCGGCTGTGAAGCACCTTCAAGCCGGGATTTGGAAGGAGTGCCGTGGCTGCTGCTGCGCTAGCGCAGCGCAGGCCACAGCCCTCTGGAGCTTTCCCACTGACGCAGAGGAACAAGGAGCACAGCTGACTGGGAGGAGGCCACCCGGATGGTCTCCGGCCATCATAACCATCGTGCTGTGGGCACTCTCGGCCTATGAACTCGGCCTGTGCAGGACAGGGAGCCTCGACTCCCGAGCAACTCTTCCTATGCTCCGCCCCTTCCCAAACTGTGGTCACGGGGCATCTGGAAACTCGATAGAAATCTGCTGTCTCCTGTCACCCAGCAGGTTGGAGATGTAATAAATACCTAGACAAAACAACTTCTGGAAAACAGGGATTCGATTCATCTTACAATCCTAGATTCCAATCCCCCGTGGCAGGAGAGTTCTACTGGCCCCAGGAACCAAGGGAACAGAAGGAAGGACCGATGCTGCATTCTTAGCTGCTCCCTCGGCTAGTTCTCCCAGGTGCTCTCCACCTGCTAGGAATGGTCATGTCTACCATGGGCTGGGGCTTCCCATATCAATCATGTAATCAGACAGTCTCCCACAGGTGCTTGGAGGCCCACCTTCCAAGTGTGAGGCTGGCATTTGAGACTAGTCACCACAGGGGCTACCGAGCTGGGAGAAGATGCTCAGGCATTGTCTCTGGCCGCGCGCTGCATCCAGAACAGGACTAGAATATGTGCCTTTACAGCCTCGAGGAACAGGGCTGCGATGGAACTGAGCTTACTTCACGGGCACCTCAAGGACAGGGGGGCGCATGCACCCGGCCTGGCATCCAACATGGACTCGACAAATGCGGGTTGAAGACTTGGTTATGCGCAGTTTAGAAATCAACAAGCCTATGCTTGTTATTGGTTACTAATCCTATTGTATGTCAGGTAACTGCCTCAATCAACCTTTGCTAGAACCTTCAAAGGACCGGAAAAATTAGGAATCTGCACAAGGTCACACACACAGCAAGACAAGGAGTCAACATCTGAACTCAAGACTTTTCAATCCAGGTCAAGTTTTCCACACCAGGCTGCCCAGTCTCCATCCTGCCTAGTGCTTATTAACAACCCAAAGGAAGACATTCTCCTTCAAAGTCGAAGTTATAAATATGCCAGTGTCTCTCAAAAGTCTGTCCCACCCTATGGGGTGAACGTTGGGGACTCTGCCAAGTCATTTGTCCAAACCCTACAAGGTTCACTTGTACCGAAAGTCCATCTAGTTTATTTGTGCTAAACTTACCCACTTGAACTCGGAGCAGCCCGCTCCTCAGTAGCTCAGGTCCGGTGTGCCGGCTCACGCCTGCCTTCTCCATCTGGCTATGGTTTTGCAATGTGCTACCTCTGCATCCCAGCCACAGAGTCCCAGTACTTACCGCCTGTCCTCGGGGCTATTGCTTCATTCTTCCCTTCTCAGAGCTTCCCAGCCCCACTGCATCTCCTTGAAGCAAGAATAAGCAGCAGCTGTGGGACCTCAGATACAAGCCCTCGCATGGTGGCACACACAGAGCCCAAACGGACTATTCATCGATTAAAAAAAAAAAAAAAAAACTACTACGGACATCCTTAGAGAAGTAGGCATGTCTGTGAAGAGCTGTTGTGTTTACATTAATTGACATGGGAAAACCCAGCCTAAAAATGGGCGGCACCAGTCCTCGGACTTAAGGTCCTGAACTGTGTAAAACGGTGAAAGCAAGCGGAGCACCAGCAAGCATTCACGCATTCATTCACTGCTTTCTGCTCGTGCTGTGAATGCAATGCGACCAATTCTCTCCAGTTCCTGCTGCCGTGACTTCTCCGTCACGGGGATTACAACCTGGAATGTGGAGCAGGAAAAAGGCCCTTTCTACCTTAAGCTTGTTGCTTGCCCATACTTTGTCACAGCAACCAAACAGTAGGCGAGTTTGGATCAACCTTCTGCCCCACGACTCTGGACATCACAGCATACTAGGCAAAGAACAATCATTTGGAGGCACTGGAGAGGCTGTGATCCTAGGACAAAGTGGGACTAGGCAAGAGTCGTTCTTAATTGGTTTTCCTTGTGAACCCTTCTGCACAGTGAAAGAATTCTGTTCAGACAGAACATTCTAGTCTAACTGGGATGAGGAATCAGGTGAGCATTTAAGGTTGCCAGTGCAGCTGGGCACTGATGGAAGAGACCTAGAAAAGGAAGGAGAGTGAACCACAAGGCGCCCACAAGGAACGTTCTGAGCAGAACGTTAGCAACCCCCTGGCTGGGAGGACAGAACTTAACAGGAGTTTGGGGCGATCTAGCCCCTCATGGCCCTCTAGTGACATGAGTCCGTTTCCAGCTGCCTACTTCTCTTGGAGGCTCCCTACCTTTCATGGCACTCCAGTGCCATGGTCTGTTTCTTGTTCCTTGCTCCTCATAAATTCCATGCCTAGGCACCGTGAGTTCTCATGGGCTCCCTATCCCTTCATGGCACTCCGCTCTGTTTCATTTCTGCTTCTCATGGAGGCGCTCTAGCCCCTCGTGGCACTCCACGTCTGGAGTCCATGAGTTCCAACCTTTCTCTTCTCTAATAAACTCTACCTTAATCCTCAAAAACCAAAAAAACAGTAGTTTGGTAAGAACTTGATACTGCCATTGAAATTCCATGAGACTGAGAGCAATCCAAATTAGACCTCAATAAATCTTTTTTCATTGTCTTTAGATGCTTGTTTTGGTTTTTTACGGTGCTGAGAATCAAATCCACGACTTTACATATGCTAGGCAAACATTCAACCACTAAGTATACCGCCAGCCCATTTTTAGTTTTTGTTTGTTGTTTGTTTGCTCTGCCCCTTCCTCTCAGTAACCAGAAACATTTAAAAATGAATAAAATGATGTTTTTATATATCAGAAAACCATTACAACAGTCAAAATTGTAAACATGTGCATCACCCCTTAAAGTTTTCTCACGCCCTTTATATTCTCTTTCCTGCCCCTCCCCATCTCCCCTCATCATCCTGAGGAGACCCTGGCTGTGGTTCTGATTTTCTGCTGTTTGTTTGAGACAGGGTCTCACACAGCTCAGGCCTCAAACTCACTATGTAGCTGAGGGTGGTCTTGAACTTCTGATCCTCCTGCCTCCACCTCCTGAGCGGGATTAAAAAAGAGGGATTAAAAAAGAAGAAAAGTGGTGTGCCCAGACTAATACCAGAAAATGTAGATTTGCAGACAAGAAGTATTAACAGAAATAAAGAGAATCACTTCATTATGATAAAAGATACAGATGTGCCTAACACATACATGCAGCAACAAAACTTCAAAACATGTAAAGCGGAAAATGACGGGTTAATGGGAGAAAACAGACCTGTTTGGGAAAGGAAACTCGAGTCTCCTAGAAAGCAGAGTGAACAAACTCAAAGGTGAGCCAAGTGTGGTAAGCATGTGGAATCCCAGCACCCAGGGGGCTGAGGCAGGAGGAATGCCTCAAGTTCAAGGCCAGCCTAGACTACCTGGTGAGTACCAGGCCACTGCTATACAGCAAGTGAGACCCTGAATTAAAAAAAAAAAAAAAAAAGGTAATAAAATATGCAGATGGATAAGGAGGATGGTCAGGACTCAGCAGGAGGCCCAGAGTCCATCAGTCCGTGTCGTGTGAGGCACATCCTGCTCCAGATACGCTCACCCACTATCTTCTAGTTTGTGCCTCAGTTCTAAATTAACCACTTTTTGCATTGATTATTTGTAAACAGTTGCTGACAAAAAAAATAAATACTTGGTTGTGGGAAGAAAATGAATAAATTATAACTCAGATGCTGTCTGAGCTTAAGAGTGTTCAGTCATTTGGAAGAGGAAACTAAGGCAGAAAATGAAAACAAGTGGGTTAAGCAAGGCTGAAGATGGGCCCAGAGCCTTGCCGGGGTTCCCCAGAGGACCTGGTCACTAGCTTCTGGGCTGGTCGTGACTCCCTTGGGCATCAAGACAGAACTCTTGGATAGCCGAGTCCACCTTCTCAGGGGCCGAACCCCTCCACCCTCTGCCTTCTTTGCTTTCCCAAACATCTAGGCGTCCTCCATTGAGACTCAGCTCTTCAGTCACACATCATGTCTCCGCTTGGGTCACCGAGATGAGAAAGCACAGGGACAGCAGAGTTTAAAATGCTCCGTCAGTGACTCCACGCTATAGCAACACTAGATCGAAGCCCACACTGGCCCGCACAGCTAAAGACCTGAGCAGTTACTTGGGCTTCTGCACCGTCTGTCACTGTTCAAGGACTTTCGTACTGCTGAGAGAATTCAAGACCGATCTCTTGGGGACTTACACACTAATATGCCCCCAGAAACAAGTGTTTTCTGGGAGAAACTGCTCTGATATTAGTACACCCAAGAATGGTTCCAGTGGTAGTCAATTTGGTATCCTTCCAGAATATCATATGTGCTTGGGTCTATAGAAAATACAGGGTTTGTTTTGCTTTATGCACTTGGGTCTGTCTTTCTGTACAGTCTCTATTGCAGCAGCTTCATAGCTGTGCAAACATGAGTAGACTCAGATGGTGCCTCAGTAGTCCTCACACGCTCTTATACCTTGGGTTTTCCTCTGAACTGCTTCACAGTGGAAAATCCCTGGGGCCATATGGCCTCTTAGACTTTTTGTGTATGTGAAGTGGTGCAACTGGAACCAGGGCCTTGGGCACGGTGGGCAAGCACCCTACCACAAGCTACATGCCCAGTTGTCGTTTCTTTGAGACAAGGTTTCATGTATAGCCAAGTTGGCCTCAAACTCACTATACAGCTGAGGACAAACTTGACCTCTGATCTGCCTCCTCTTCCTCAGTGCTGGTATTACAGGCGTGTGCCAACACATCCATTCTCTGTGGTACTGGGCATCGAAACCAGGGTCGAGGTAGGCACTCTACTGAGCTACATTCCCAGCTCCAAAATAATGTTTTTTTTTTTAAAGGAATGATTTTTAAAAAAACATATTTAGCTACGTTGTGGAACTATACCTGAGGCAGGAGACCAGAGGTGAGTCTAGAGAAACTTGCTATTCTTCCATAAATAATGCTTTAGGACATTTGAAAAGGAAAAAGAAGACTGGTCTTTTGAAATGGCACGAAGCTGCTGACAGAAGGCAGTCTGGGCCCCAGCCGCCTGGCAGTGCCATCAGCTGTCCCTGACAGTCTATTTTTATTGGAATTTGTGAAGACAGCAGATGCATCCCAGAGCCCGGGCACTGGGACAGTGGCCCTCGCCACCACCCATTTTCCGGGATCGACACGCCAACAGTTGGAATTGTTGAATCACTGATTTCAGAAACGAGCCATCAAAAGGACAATCTTCACACCCCAGATCATAATATTGTACTCACAGAGGCGTCCACAGTAGATACCCTCTTCATGGGAAAGTCAGAGAAATGGTATTACTCAATGTAGAAGATAAAAAAAAAATTACAGTGTACTCACATGTCCTGGGGGAAATAAGCTGAAGGAAAGAGGATTAGGAAGAGGGCTGTCACACAATCCATCACTCTCCCTGCCCTGATGCCCTGGCTCCACCCACCACACACTCAAGTCTCTCCAGAGCCTACTGAACTTGATTCAGCATTCCGGGGCAACAGCTGTGCCATCCTAGACCAAGGTTAAGGGCCCCTCAAGCTGAGCTCCCCTGGGTGGCAAGCTGGGTTTTCCCTCCAGGTCCTGCTGTGATAAAGACCGAGCCATGGAAGGTCAGTGTGGCAGTGGATGGAAGGTCGCTGGGCCAACCAAGGCTCGAGCAGTGGGCACCAGGCGGGAGGCAAGAGCGCTTGACAGGTCAGGAGGGGAGGAGAGGCCTCCTCGGCCCATCTGCCCTCTCTTCTTGGCAATGTTTCTGATTCAGATTCCTCGATGAGAAATACTCTGTGTTTCAAGGCCACGATGTTCCATCCCTTCACTGCGGGTTTGTAATTATAGAAGCCTACAAGAGACTAAGCGAGCCCTCTCTCTAAACCTAATTTCCTGCCTTTAATGCTCCTCAGAATTACTTCATCAAGGGCAATTCTCTTTATAGATTCCATGCCCCTCATCCCATGTACAAATACACAAATAAACGAGTCTTTTTTTTTTTTTCCTGAGATGGAATCTTATATTTCACTAGGATGTCCGTTCCAGGACTTCAGCCTGCCTAGTAGCCAGGGGTATAAGCAAATGCCACTGAGATGAGTCTCATGAGTCGTATTCTGAGAATCATACTTTAAAATAAAAAATAAGGGCTGGAGAGATGGTTCAAGGGTTAAGACTCTGCCTTGCAAGCAAAAACAACTGAGCTCGGATCCCAGATCCTTTGTAAAAAACGCAGGGCCCAAACCACTGTGACCTGTACTTTCTGTCTTGGTGGGTGGTGCCTGGGAAATCCCAGAGTGAAGCAAAAGGATTGTAGAAGCAATCTAAGATGATTCTGGAAGTCACCCTTGGTCCTCCACAGGGACACACACTGCCCTCTGATACACACACACACACACACACACACACACAAACACACACACGCAAACACGCACACACAAATAAAATTATATAAATAAAGAAATAAATATAGCTGTGCCGGGGATGCAGTTCAGTGTAGAGCACTTGTCTAGCATGTGCACGGTCCTGATCTTGATCTTTAATACTCTACTTAAAAACAGAAATATAAAGAAACTACTGATATTTATTTTCATATAATTCACACAACTATAAAATCTTAGCATTTTTCTAAATAAAATTTTAATAGTACTTATTCTCTAAAATAGTGATAAAATCTTGTTTTTCTTTATTTTACTTTGTTTTGTTTTAAAAAGATCTCATGCAGCCCAAGATAGCCTTGAACTCCTGCACCCGCTGCTTCCATTCCTAAATGCTAGGGTTACGGGCTGTTACCAAGTCTGACTAGAGAGAAAATCTCTGTGTATGTTCCTGTGTGTGCAGGTGCACACGTGTGCGCGTGTAGAGGCCAGAAGTCAACTGTCAATCTCCAATGTTGTGGCCTCGCTTCTCCTTCTCTATTTCTTTTAAGACAAGGTGTCCAACTGCCTTGGAAGTCCCGGAGTGGGCTACACTGACCAGCCTGTAAGCCGAGGATCCAGTTATCTCTGCTTCTCTAGGGCTGGATTACAAACACACACCCCAATTAGTGGCTTTTCCTTTCCCCGCAAGGGTTATGGGGATCAAATTCAGGTCCCTCATGCATGCCTGCCAAGCTTGAGATACAGTCCCAGCCCTGGAGGTAACCTCCAGGAGACCGTTCTCCAGGAGAACATCTACTGTGAGTCAGACTCTGTTGGGAAAATACATGCTCTGATTTAAACACATTTTGCCTTTAGGTGATTCTGTGATTTCTTTCTTTTCCCCCCTTCTCTCTAACATAGTGGGGTATGATATGGGCAGAGCTTTGCAGAGGCAAGAAATGGAGGTAAAGCTTTCTGTTAAACAATGGTTTAGACTTCATCGCCTGTGCAAAAACAGAACGACAGCAACAACACTGTCTTTTCCTGGGCATCTGCAACATTCATCTCTCACAGTAGAAAGCATCGACATCTGCTGAGCGCGAGTCCTTACTCACATGCACGGAAACGGGGGCCCAGGAGTTTTTGTTTTGTTTTGGTTAGGGGAGTGTGTGCACACAGTCCCCCACTACCACAAACTGCACAGCCGAGTTCCCCGAATTTGGGGAAATCACAGGGGTCAACACATCCAAAGTATAATGGTTAAGTCTCACTCTGGGCAAACCACCTTTGTGGTCATGGTATCCTCCCCTGCCCTCTTGGAGCTGTTGATTTTTTTTCGCCCACAAAAAGCAAGTTTAATATGTTACTTTGTAGGTGTTTAGGGGAAAAATGACTTCATATAAGATATTTCCCAAATTTTAATGATGAGAATGGTTTCCTAAGACTGTGATCTTCACTTTACACACTGACAGAGGTGCAAATACCAAGTGAGTCACCACGGCTAAGCAAAGGGTCGTGCATCCTCAGCCGCCGGCCTCCAGTGCCCCCGGCCTCCAGTGCCCCCGGCCTCCAGTGCCCCTGGCGTGAGGAGCCCATCTCCTCCACTGCCCTGTCCTCAGGCTCTCAGAAATCTTTCTTCCCACAAAGCAACAAACAAAAATCTGAAGTGGAGGGGAAACAGGAAGCAGAGCTGCTGAGATCTCACACATTCAGAAGCAGGTTTGCTTCTGCTCACGTAGTTTAGTCTACTGACATCCTGTTTGCTTGTGCTCATCTGTTGCACATGCTAATTAAGTAGCAGTGCTAATTAATTCCATTATTGTATCACACAGGGCAAGGTTTGCATCTGTTTTAGCATTTAATGGTATTAACTACCTTTATGAAAACTTACTACATGAGTCAGACAGTTTTCCAGTATGTGGAGTTCATCCTGTGAACCAGTCAGTACTCTACACCCTGAGGGAGTATGAAGCAGCCACTACCCCAGGGAAAGAGCCCACGAGGACTACAGGAATACTGGACTTTCTGTGTTTCCCTGACAGTCTGATCGCTCAGTTCCACAGCCACCTATGCAACTGCTTCCTGACACTTGCAGCCGGTCTCTACAAACACATGGCTTCCTGCTGCTACAAAAGGGGGCACTAAAGAGCCACGAGCCACCTGCTCCTGAGGGTGCGCCCGGGCAACCCAACCCCATCACACCTCCTGAGATGGCCGCGTCAACAATTTGGGTCTCATTCTCTCCAGGTTTTTGTGAACTTGCAGGTTGGGTAACTGTGTTCCGTGCATCCTCTCCGCCCTAAGGACACCTGTGTCCCACCACGCCCTTTGTCTGTTCTGCCCTCCAATCTCTGCTCTATTCATTTCTTACACTGTTTACTGTTAAAATGGCTTATGTAGTTACATTTTGCTGATGCTCATGTTGACTTGATTCGTTTGAGACAGGTTCCTCCTGTCTCTGCAAACTTAGCATCCTCCCACCTCTGCCACCTTAATCCTAGGGTTCCGGCATGCACCAGCACACACTTTACTTTGCTGCAGCTAATAGAACAGGTTCTGGAATTCGCTGCAGCTGAGCTGGCACCCCAGTCCATTAAGTAGGGGTGTGTGGTAACTTTGGAAATTGTAACACACCCTTGTAGGGCCATTTTCCTCAAACACTTTTCTTTATAGAACCAACTTATATTGCATACCAATGTGCCAGGTACTGGGCTAAGGACTGAATCCAAATGGCACATCAAACAGTTCCCTGACCTTCCAGATCTTCCTTTGGTCAGATGAATTAGATGAGGAAACATAGGTTACGTACTCAGCACACAGTTAAGGACTCAGCACACTGGGACACATGGTTAGCAGCTTCCTCATGTGGCAATAACAGAGCAAAGACAAATGAGTCCTGAAGAGAGAAGAGTTTTGGTAACTGGTGTTTTTGGAAAATGGACAGCTGTCTTTTCCCAACAAGCTGAAGGCTTCAGTCAGTGATACACTAGGGATTCGCCATGGGCTGTGTTCATTCCCTCTCTGTTGGGCCCACCCAGGATTTGCCCCAGGGCATGGCCTAGCACATGGGACTAACGATGGCGCTGAGAGCTAGTGTCCTGGGCATAACCCTGATCACATTACAGAGAGCCCTAATTGGCTTTCAGGTATTGACCTGCCTTCTGTGCTGAGTTACAGTGGACTTGACCACTGGCACCTGAAGGATGTGTTGACCTTTGACATAATTGGCTGCCCGTTTGGTGCCTTGTGGTCCTTTTGTCTATATAAGCTGTCTTGTTACCCCCAATAAACTGAGATTTTGCTCTGACAAACTCCCCGTCCATGGTCGAGTCTCTGGAGGGTTGAGGCGGACGTGTGGGCGGCTGGACTTACCTTTCTTCGTCATCGCAGCCTGGAGCTGTGTGTGTGAGTGGGTGGAGAAACCCATGTCATGGGTGGTGGACTTGGCAAACTGGTGCCCTGTGTGAGGAATTCCTAAATCGGACGAAGCAAATCGGGGTCTCGAGATAAGTTTCGACTCTTAGTATGGGTAAGGCGTCTTACAAGGTTGACCCAGTGCCATCAGCACTAAAGTATGTATTAAGAAGCCGTGGTTTTGACATCCCAGATCCAGGCATTACCAAGGTGTGGGAATCAGCTCGTGAGTTGGCTCTGTGGACCCAAACTTCCCACATTTATTCATGGGACATGTGGAATAAGATAGAGAATCTAGCCAGAAAGCGAGAAAAAAATTTAAGATATCGCCTCCCCTGGAATTTTATTCCACGGTTTCTGTGCTCAAGATAGCGTTCCTTCCGGATGCAATCCAGCTCCCACTGGAGACCAAGGTGCAGGTGGAGCAGGCAGAGGGGAAGGAGGAGCCAGAGCCACTTCAGATTCGCTGCATGGCTCCAGGGTGCTTGGAGCCATCCTGGGCGCCCCGCAGGGGAGCCGCCACTGCCGCGGCAATGGCGCAGGGATTCCGCCCAGGAGCCGCAGCAGTGGGGCGAGGATTCCGCCAAAGACCCACAGCGGGGTGGGGATTTCGCTGGGCCATGGCAGAGTGCAGGAAGCCATAGGGGTGGTGGGCATGCCTGCCATTTAGAGAACTCCACATTGGATAGTACCCCAGCACTGTATGCACGCTGGGAATGGGGTGCAGAGCTGCTGGCTCTGAGGCGCACAGACAAATGGTGCAGAGAGGAGGCTGAGCCCGCGGCGAGGCGGAGCTTCACCAAAATATGGTGGCGTGCGGGGAGGCCGTGCAAGCGCAAAATGCTTGGGAGCAGAGCATAGAGCTGCGGGATCGACCTGGCGAAAGGGAGGAGTTTCGCTCCCTTCCCATCGGGAACCTCCTGAGCTCCATACAGAGCCGGGGGCACAATTTAGCTAGAGAGAGGAGCTGCCCACTCGCAAGCGCGACGGCCGGCTCAATCCAGCAGGGGAGAGAGGCCACGCGTGCAGCCCAACGCAGGAAAGTGGCTGCGACTAGAGAGCACCTGGGACGCGCGATTCTCTTCGTCAAGGGAGAAGGGGGTGGGAACGGCTTAGAGGTAGACCCCCCCCCATACGCCTTCTCAAAAACCTATCACAAATCCACGCCCGGCATGGGCCCCGGCAGGCTAGAGTGGGGGCTCTAGCCTGAGTTCCCTGTACAGGCGGGAGGGTGCTGCTTCAGTTTGTGTTCGTCTAAGCTTGATTTAAAAAAAAAAAAGCCTTTTCCACTGGGGGGGAGGGGGACCAAAAAACTGACTGTTGTTCTCTGTATGTTGCCTGGGACAATAAAGAGTTACTTTAAAAGGCTCTGACTTGTTTGGCTCTCTGAATTTCCTATAAAATATGTGTGTTTTATGTTTCATAATAACAGCTGTGGCCACTTTAGATTTTATTGCACACTTATAATCACATTTTGGTTTTGACTCTATTCATTATTTGGCATGCCCAATTTAAATGCACATACACACTTAAAACTGAACATCAAAAGGCCTGAATACGGACTGACTAAAATATCTTGTTTTATCTTGGTTTTTATGAAGCTTCACAAAAGGTGGTATTGTGTTTTTACCTAGGATCTGATAACACCACTTTTGTAATTCCTTTAAAAAAGTTTGTTTTCACACGTGTAATGTTAACATATCTAACAACCAGAAAGAAAAACTGATTTCTGAGAAATTCATTGGAATTTCTTCATTCTCCTGGTATGTATGAGCTCCCTTCCTTGGGGGACAAATCTGATTTCTAATTCCAAGTATACTCCTGTGTTCTGTTATAATCTTGCAAACTTAATTCGGATATAAGGATTTTTAAGATGAGTCTACTATTATTAAGTCTTTTAAAGGACTTTTCTTACAGAATATCTAATGTAAAGACAACAGGAAACCCTCAAGGAGGATAAAAAAAATATGAAAAAAAATGTATGGTATTTGAATGTGCAAAAGGTTTTAAATAAGATTTACAGGGTAAAAAATCTCACTTAAAAAATTAAAATGTGTACAGGAGGTTTGAGTTGGTTGCTTAAAAGGATGTTAAAGTATGCTATAAAGGTTTATGGAGTGTTGGGTTTATAAAAAGATTAAAAATTAGAGATGGTGATTAAAAGAAAATGTTATACATTATGTTTCTTTCGTGCTATAGAAGAAAAGACATTGAGCCTCAGAAATTAGGGATTAAGAATTAAGCTTCATGTATTCAAATGTATTTCAATTGTCTGTTTTGATTAAGCAGGAATTTGGTTACTCATAGGGCGTGGGGAAGCTCATTGGAGTGCCCTGTCACTCTTCCGGCCCTAGGGAAGGTCTGAGACTAGCGCCTGCAGTGGCCCAAGCAGGGCTCTGCTCAGGAAAAGTCGCCCAAATCCTGGATCTCATGGTAAAAGCGAACAGGCTTTTCCTGGAGGGGGAGGAAAAGGGCACTTTTAAAATCTGGAAGAAATGATTTAACCTCTGTGTGAATGTGTGAGTGAATGTAGGCCTGAGGTGGGAAACCTGTGAGTTTATAGTCCCACGGAAAGATCCCTAAGATCTCTTGAAGCCTAGGGATTCATTTGGGCCAGTTCTGCGTTTCCATGGTGATAACATACAGTCTAGGGTGGGATCGGATTAGAATCTAGTCACTGGGTTTAAATAGTGCTTGACAAAACTCTTGAGCCATGTGTCCTTTCCCCAAGTCCAGGTCCACTAAACTGAAGCCAAAGGAGAGATTTCCCCTTTCTGTGTCCAGGGACTAGCTAAAAAATACAAATGCTTAGTCCTACCAACCTGAAAGAGAGTCAACTTGTAGTATATTCTCGGACATGCCTTCATCTTAGACAAGAGATAACTAACCCCTTTTAAATTTATTTCTAGAACATTTTAAGGACTTTAAAATAAGACAAGTGATATAAGACTTAATGTGGAGAAAGGGAAAAAAAAAAAAGAGAAAGAATCACAAAACAAAGAAATCAAAACTTGACATTTGCCTAAGGAGATAGGTAAAAAATTAACAGGCACACCCAAGCAGACAACCCAGAACCCCTTCCGACAGGGGAGAGATGGAAAAGATGCTTTGAATATGACCAGATGGGGTGCTTTGAGACGGTTACAAGCACAGGAAGCTTTCGTGTGGCCCATGTCCCAACTATGGGAATTTCCACTAGAGGAAGATTGCCCCCTGAACCCCAGGGCCCAGGGGTCAAGCCCTCTGGTGGGGACCAATAATATGGCCTGAAGCTCTTAGCTTCCCTCTGACGGGAAAAAGGAGTTTGCCTCTGATATCCAGCGAAAGGCGGCCCAAAATGCCAGGTTGAGTATCTCATGAGAACCTTGGGTTTAACATGCTAATGGGAAGCCTCTTTGTTTCTAGACTAGGGAGCACAAAATTCTAGTGCTCAACTTCCTTCCTAGGTTTTTGTCAATCTTTGATTTTACTAAAATGTTAATGATCAAGAAAATGACAGGTTCATCAGTCTCTCACAAAGTAACTACTGAGATTCCTTATATGCTTAATGATGTTGCTTTTAGACATTCCTTCCTTTAATGAAACAAGATAGGCAGTTCACATCATTTTAAACAGGTTTTAAAATGTGATCATAGAGATTCACAGCTGCTAGAGAAAAAAGGTCTTCAGTATGTAGATTAATTCTTAGTTTTTCACCAAACTAAGACAATGACTATTTCTGGTGAGGTAACAGGTTTTCTTTACTAACTCTGGCCTATACCCACAGTAAGATTACTGAGCTTATTTGGTTGTGCCTTCCCAGTTTCAATGGTTTAATCCTTGTGTAGATCTTAAAAGTTTAACCTGCGTTTTGTCTCTTTTAAAGGGACCTTAAAGTAATAAAACCATCTGTCAAAGACTTCTCCACCATCCCAGCACTTATTAGATGAGGATAACAGGCTGTTTTCACTTTCAGCATTCCATCTCTGCAGGAAGTAGTCAGAACGGTCGTCGCCCCTCATCCCTTGAACAGCCTGGGTCCTCAAATAGATTAAGGGGTAAAGTAGGCAGGTTTAGAACGGTCTCTCAAGGTCTTTGAAGGTCTTTAAAATTCCAAAAAAGACATCCCCCTCTTCTAGATGACTCCATACCCAACCAAATTAAAGGTCCAATTTCTAAAACAAAAAGGGGGAGTAAGCCCACACCAACAGCTAGAGTTGACATTACTTACCATCAACGTTTTAAATTTTAAATTTTCAAAAAGGACAACTTGAATTGAGATTCCAAAGACACTGGGAAGCCTGTCCACCTAACCTTCTGTCAAGAAACTATCCATGGTGTGCTCTAAGAAGATGCTAACCATAATCTTTATAGGCCTGACCTAACTCAAGATGGCCTGATTGATACCTTGCCTAAACCAAGGTGGAGTTAATCTGGATTTGACCTAACGTCTAGTAAAAATTGTTCTTTTAATGACTATATCACTTAAGTGTTTTCTCAGCACATCTCTCAACAGTGCTGTATCAATGAGACCACGCTACAGACATGTATGGCCCTTGAACATCCATGCCGTGGCCCCCCCACAGACACGATTCAAGCTTGGAGGCTTATGAGGCCTTGGTCTAATAACAGACCAGGCAGGCCTGTATTGCCCGTGTAAGCCACATGCAACTTCCCCAAGCTACCTGCTGCTGTGCATGGTACTGATACCAACCTGTCTGCTTGAGAAGACCAACCAGGACAGGACAACGGCGAAAGCTCATGCTGAGACTGATGGGACACTGGACATACGTATAGTTAATTGTAAAATATAGTCTCTACTAAAACAAAAAGGGGGAGATGTTGGGCCCGTCCAGGATTTGCCCCAGGGCATGGCTGAGCACATGGGACTAACGATGGCGCTGAGAGCTAGTGTCCTGGGCGTGACCCTGATCACATTACAAAGAGCCCTAGTTGGCTTTCAGGTATTGACCTGCCTTCTGTGCTGAGTTACAGTGGACTTGACCACTAGCACCTGAAGGATGTGTTGACCTTTGACATAATTGGCTGCCCGTTTGGTGCCTTGTGGTCCTTTTGTCTATATAAGCTGTCTTGTTACCCCCAATAAACTGAGATTTTGCTCTGACAAACTCCCGGTCCATGGTCGAGTCTCTGGAGGGTTGAGGCGGACGTGTGGGCGGCTGGACTTACCTTTCTTCGTCATCGCAGCCTGGAGCTGTGTGAGTGTGTGAATGAGTGTGTGAATGGGTGGAGAGACACCATGTCATCGGTGGTGGACTCGGCACCTCTCTTTGGAGCAGGGAGAATGGGACAAAGAGTCATAAGAAGGGACAGATGCTCCAAGGCGAAGTTGTAATGCAGAGGCTTGAACTGGGCTCCAGACTGGGTACCAGGCCAGAGCGGAGGAAGACACTAGAAAGCTGTTTTCATCTCAGTTTCAGGTTACTTTGTAAAGGGAAATGTAAGAGGGTCAGACTTGCTCTTCTCTTATCATGTCCATCACTGGAAAGTACACTCACTATGGGCTGGGTTTTCTACATCAATTAAGTAAGTACCTGCAGACTTGTTCAGGGGCCTGCTCCAACCATTGATTCTCCTGTTACCCCACTAGAATCTCACCCTACCAGCGGGGAATACAGCTCAGTTGGCAGTGTTTGCCTTGCACTGTGGCCTAAATGTAAAATGCCCCTGATAGGTTTGAACACTTGGTCCTCAGAGAGTGACCTGGGAGGTGTGGCACATCACGGGGCAGGGCATCGTCAGGGGAAGGGTCCCTGGAGGCGGAACCCACTTCCTGTTCACTCACTGTCGGCTTCCTGGCCCCAGGTGCAATGTGACCAGCTGCCACCCGCTCCTGCCACCCCGCCTTTCTCGCTGTAATCCACCCTCAGACTATAAGCCAGAATAAACTCTCCTTCCTTAAGTGTGCACATATGTGTATGTCAGAAAGCCAGAGATAAACATCACATATCCAGATATCTTCTTCTATCACTCTCCACTTCATTCATTCATTCATTCATTCGCTTATTTTAAGCAGGGTTTCTCACTGATCCTGTTGCTCACTGGTTTGGCTAGACTGTGCAGAAACACACTGCCGTAACTATCTTTCACATACGTACTGGGGATCCAAACTCAGGTCCGGAGGCTTGTGTGGCAGGCACCTTGCTGACTGAGCCTCTCACCTGCCCCTTAAGGTGCTTCTTGTCAGATATTTTGTCACTATGATGAGAAAAATGACTGATGGATCTAGCATACACAAAGCCCTGGGTTCGTTCAATCCCCAGCAGTTCCTAAAACCAGGTGAAGTGGTTCACTCTCGTAACCCCAGAACCTGAGAGATTGAGGCAGGAGATCAGATGTTCAAAGTCATCCTTGACTGCACAGTGAGACTGAGGTGGGTGCTGAGTGAGACCATTTCAAAAGCAGACGAGGAGGAAGAAGAGGGCATGGGAGAAAACGATGAATTACAATTTGTCTTCCGCAGCAGGACTGTACTCCAAGAGAAGCAAAGACGTGATAAGATGGAAAAGGCCAGAATCCAAAGAGTCTCTGCTTCAGGCAAGAAAAAGCTAGAAAGAAATCCAATTTCCACACTTTGACAGAATCCTTCCTGGGCCTTTTCCTGTCTAGATATCAGGCATACTGCGACAAGGAGAGCCAGTGCTCTCACTACCATGACAGGGTTTGTGTAAAACTGCCAGGTGGCCAAATTCTTGAAAGCCACATTCATAATACTGTCTAAGTGAAAACTAAACTCTTCACCCTCAGTATTTTACTCATTTTGACACAATTATGGCCATCGAAAGTCAGGCTGAAGGAAAGCAGCCACGGGAAATTATTATTAGAAGGCCTATTCCACAGTCCTGCCCTGGGGCCTTGTTATAAGTAATTTACCATCACTGAAGAATGTCGAGTTGATAAGGCATGAAAGCCTGGAGAGTTTTATTCATAAATAAATGCCAACACTTAAACAATAAAGACAGCCTCAAACTCCAGGACGATTGAAATGAACAATATATACCACCTATATGATTTATTACGGTGTTGTTTATAGCTCAAATGGTAAGATAACTCAATTCCACCTGAGGAGTCATTATATGGCCAAGCCTAAGAGAAATACTTTGATAAGAGGCGATATTTCTCAGCTTTCCCATTTCAAACAAATTATTTCTGTATTTAGGACATCACCCAGGCAGTTCCTTTCACGAGCTGCAGCACTCCTAAGCAATTATACAAGGTGAAAGAAGTCAGGGCCAAATGCCAAATTCAAAATGATTCACAGTATACTGAAGAACCCCGGAGAACACTGATGTCCCTGGCATAAAGCAAGACAATCCCTTCTGCTCAAGAGAACTTAAAGTGAGCAGTGAGTGTGCGCACAGTGAGAACATGCTTCCCTGGCAGAAGCAGCTGTTAAATACAGACTGCATCTCTAAGCGGGGCTCCTAGCAGGAGAGACGCGAGCAAAAGGCGCCTCCTGAGGAAATGGAGAAATTTCACTTGATACAAAGTCTTCACTGGGACATGGTAGTCTTCCCCCCTTAGTCCCCTTACCAATTCACACATTCCAGCAATCAGAATAGAATCTATTTTAGGTTTTTCCAGAACAGGATATCTTTCGCAGATTGGCCTCTAACTCACTAGGTAGCCAAAGGTGGCCTTTAACATCTATCTGGTCCTCTTGCCTTCACCTCCAGTGCCGGGATTATAGGCACAAAGCCACCATGACCGGCTGCGGGGACACCCCCAGGCAGGCAAGAGCAGAGGCGCATTGACCCATGGGGCTAGCCTTTGGGATCCCTGGAGTTTACATACCATCCAGGCCATTGTGATGACTGTAGTTTCTTTTCCCCAGAATGCTGAGAGATGTGTGATTCGGAGTGGCTAGCATCCTCTTGGTAGTTGGAGTTTGCAGGCTTGGTGCAGATCGAATCACATTGGGTTTCTTTGCAGGGTGGATCTCTGACAGGATAAAAAGAGGTTTGTCAACTGAGAGCAGGGCGTCGGGAGTCTATGTGCACTTACACTAATAGGCACGCGTCTCACGCGTCTCATTTCTTAATGAGCGGAGTGTCAGCTTCTTACCAGGCGGTCATGAACTTGCATAACGAAGGAGTGTGGTTGCCATGGCTTTGCTTATCAAGTAAGCCAGCTCTTCCCTGCAGGCCAGAGCTCTGGGCCTCAGGTTGCAAATACAAACAACTGAAAAAGCCACTTCAGAAGGTCACTTAGGACATGAGATTTACTGAAGGAATAAAGCATTAGAAATCTGAAGAGTCTCTGCGGAGGCCGTCACCAGGAGCAAGGAGCATATCTGGGAGCTAGCTTTCCCCCTCCACCATAAGGGTCAAACACTGTACCTGTCCCCTGCCCAGAAATTGTTGATAATGCATGAAATCTGAAACCAAAGTTCAATACCACAGTCAAAAATACAGATGGAGGGGCTGGGGAGAAGGCTCAGGGGTTAAACTTCTGCCTCGCAAGCAGAAGGATCTGAGTTCAGATTCCAGATCCCACATAAAAATGTCAGGTAGATATGGCAGTGACCTACACTTCCAGTTCTGAAAGGCAGAGCCTGGGAAACCTCAGAGCGAACGAAACAAAGAGGTAGAACGATACAAGATGATTCCCAAAGTCACCCTTGGGCCTCCACAGGCACATACAGTGCCCTTTGATAAACACACACACACACACACACACACACACACACACACAAACATTCGCATAAAATTTTTTAAAAATACAGATAGAATGCTTTGATCAAGAACATATCACAAAATCATAATGTGTATATGATGTGTGGTTAAGTGACTTACATTATTGTGAGCTACATAGATAGCCCAGAGCTACTTTTATTTTTTTGAGCAGAATTTGTTATATTATAACAGAACTGGATTTCAGGAATTTGGTCTATTACTGGTACTAATATCTTTGCTCTGAAGCTTCACCTGACCACTGATTCTCGGGGTTCTCACCTAGCCTGTCAACTATGTGCAAACTGTCCTATCCTGCCCACACAACATGAGGACCAGGAAAGTCTGATTGACAGGGTAGGAGGAGCCTCTCGGGCTATTAGAGTCACTATACATTTTGGTCTGATCAAAATCGTACCTTATTTCAAAAAGGATATTTACATAGGACCTAACAGCAGTACTCAAAAAGCGTTTTTTTTTTTTTTCTCACCAAGGCACTGAAGTTTGCCAACTTTATTATATTCATTTTTATTATAACCTCCTGACCCTGGGCCCCCGCTAGGTGAGACAATCTGCTTCAATCAATCTGCTTTAATCTTTCAGGTCCTTGGACTCATTGAGGTCTTTGCCATCTGGTTGTCTCGGCCTTTTTCCATTTTTCCATTCAATCAAATCCTACATCACTTTCAAGGCTGAGAGTATCTACATCTGTTGCTAAGTAGGCAGTCGTAACACTCATCAGAAAAGACGGCTCCTCAGCTGGGGATACTCGGCATTGGTACGGCACTTCCTGGGTGTACATGACATGCTGTGCTCCGTCCCCGACATCCCTCAGCACATGCAAAACGTCTTCCTCCAAGTGACCAATGTACAGTAAAGCCCGTCATTTAGCACATTCAGTCCTTTGTTTTATTGCTTTTACTGTGGTTTTTTTTCTACTAAAGAGTTTTACAGGCAAGATTTATTTACTTGGTGGTCCTCAGTCATGCACTATAGTGTCTTGAACACAGCAAATGCTCAAAAATTCAGTATGTAGAGATGGAGTTCAGCTAGTAAGGACAGAACAATTGGGGTTTGTTTGGCAGAAACAGACATCACCTTGCCTATAAGAGAAACACAACTGTCCTCAAAAAGTTGGATTACTATGCAATGTTTGATTTTTTCTTTAATGACCAGAAATGTGCCCTTGTGAGAGGAGCATCTAGAAGTTGGTCCCAGAAGAGAATACAGGCCACAGTCTTCAAGGACACTATCATTATTACCTGGGGCATGTCTATGGTAACCGTGTACTATTGGGAGGAGGAGCAAAGTAACTCTTGTTTTTTTTATTTTTGGAGACAGATTCTCACATGGTCCAGGTTGGCTTTGAACTTGCCATGCAGCTGAGGCCTTGCTCTCCTGATCCTCCTTTCTGGGATTTAGAGAGAGAAGTCATTTTGTTTGGTTGGCTGGTTGGTTGGTTGGTCTGGTGTCTTTCAGATGGGTCTCAGGTAGCCCAGGCTGGCCTGGAAGTCACTATGCAGTGGAGGCTTCAAAGCAACTCTTTAGTCTTTGAGAAACCAAACAGGAAACTAAGGCATTGAAGATGGGGCACACTGATAAATAAGATCAGATCATGCACCAAGTTCGAGGCCACACTTTTAGAACAGTAGATGGCTAAAGCCTGGATGCTTCATAACTGTAAGTTCTCCTGACAGAGCTCTAAGGTTCAATGCATTGCTACGAACAGATTTCGCTGTTGCTGAGAAAATGAACACTAGAAGCACACTGATGTGCGGTTCTTGCTCTGAACTCACACCCAAGACCTCATGCACGCTAGGCAAGTGCTCCAACACTACGCTAGAGTCCTGGCCCTTAGCGATTTTTTTTTCTCTTTCTTTTGGGGATGGTGATTTGTTTTGGAGTTTTATTTTGTTTACATCAGTGTCACAAAGACCAGGCTAGCCTTGAGGTCTTTCTCTATAGTCAAGGCTGACTTTGAATACATCAACTTCTTGCTTCTATTTCCGGGGTGCTGACCTTGAATACATCAACTTCTTGCCTCTACTTCTGGGGTGCTGAGACTGCACGCGTGTGCCTTCATTCCTGGTTGCTTTTGACTTTTGAGGCAGGATCCTGAAAGTAGCCTAGGCTGGCTTTGAACTCATGGATCCCCCTGCCTCTGCTTAGTGCTGAGATTACAGGTATGTGTCAAGATGTTTAGTTTTTTTTTTTTTTAAATGTAGGCTAAAGATCAAATTGATCTTAATTTTTTAAAAAGTAAGTAAAATTGACCCTTTATTTAAATGAAAGAGTAAGGTAAACAGAGCTAAGGATCTACATAAAATATTAACTTTATTACAATTAATAGAAACATTTAGAATTTTCATAATAATTGAACATTTTTTATTCTTTTTGCTTTTTAATTTTTACTTATTTTAATTACTTCGTTTTTGAGATATGGTCTTGCTATGTAGCCCACACTGGCCATAAATTCAGAGTGATCCTCCTGCACCAGCCTTCTAAATAACAGAATTATGAGCAACAGTCAGTACAACTGGCTTTTCTTTTTGTGTAATCTGTGTCCATTAAAAGAATATACAATTATATTTAATGTTTTTTTAAACTTGTTATTTTGTGTGTGACAGGGGTACTCTATGACCCTATGGGGGACCAAGAGTGTCCTTTGGAAATCATCCTAGATTGCTTTCTACCTCCTTTTCCCTTTGCTCTGCCCACTGGGGCAGGAAGAGCAGGCCACCGTTTCCACCTGGCGTTTTTACATGGAATCTGGGATCCAAATTCAGGTCCTTCTGCTTGCGAGGAAGAGTCTTAATCCCTGAGCCACCTCTCCAGTTCTATTTAATGATTTTTTTGAAAGAAGTATACATGTATCCATAACTATGTGTGTTGGTAACAAAAGTTTCTACACCCAGACAAACTACACCTATGAACGTATCTGATTTCACCTATCCAAAAGGCTTGAATTTAGTTCAGGCATGCATTAGAAGGGCCAGATGTCTGTAACATATAGAAGTAGTAGTTTCTTGAGTTTTCCTGTAGTTAGAAAATACCCACCTAAATACCCAATGATGCATGCCAAAGGCTTCCTAGTGCTTTTGCTTTTCAGGGGGCTTCCAGATAGTTCGGCATGTCTGTCTGCATCTGAGGAGAGAAAGAAACACGGAGACAAGCAATGAGGCAGCTTTGTCTACTCTCACCGCACACATGGCAAAATAAAAGGTGCAGCAGAAAATCTGAGAACACCCACTGAGTTCCTGGTCATCCTTTGAGTTTAAGAAAACCATCTCTACTTCTGGAGCCCACTTAAAACTCCCCTGAGTGTAGCCGATACACGTCACACGCACTTTTTTTTCCCCCCTACCACTTCTGTATTATAGCAGAAATACTCATAGCACAATATGGAACCAGCCCTTGGATAAGATTGATCTGGCTTGAAAACAAAACAAAAAAAAAACAGTCGGCACATCTGCTCATCCCAGACTCTGATGGAGCAAGGACCTGACCTGTCTCCACAAAACTCAACCACTTCACACAACAGTCTGGCAAGGTAAATGACAAGTACTTGGTTTCATTAGTTCTTCTGTTCCTCTTACGCCAGGATGTTTGACAGGTCACCTACATGCAGACAGTATTTCATCCAACAGTCATGCCTGAAGATGGTTGTTAGCGCCCTGGTCTCCCCTGCTGCCTCTGCCCCACCGTGAAACATTTCAGAATGCAAAGGAAAAGTGTGCGACATAAGCATCGTGCTTTTAGTGAGCAGCTGCTGGCACTACTCACAACAGATGTAAGGCTCACTTACGGGGACAAAACAAAATGTGTCCTGAAAAGCATATTTCTAACATTCTTGGATGTTCTAACAAAGCCTAACGCTAGCTTTAGCCAGTACAGATGGACTTGGCTTGTGCACCATCTTTGCACATTTGACAAAAGTCTCCTTCGAAGTTGCATTCACTAGAGGATATTTCTTTATTGTGACCTGAAACCGTTTTTCAACGTTACACACTGAGTTGTCTTTTGACATCCACAGGAGTCCTTTGCACTGTCAGTGTTAAAATGTACAATTCAATCTGGATTCCTCAAATAATTTCAAATTTGACTTTTGTTGTGAGTTCTAGTCCTTTTTCACCAAGGGAATGTTCTTTCAGAAAACCACTTACACAAGAATGTGGAAAAAGCATTTTAAAAATGTTGAAACCGACTGAAACACATGTTGCAGGGTGCATGAAACACCAGGAATGCGAGCAAGTGTGGAATGCTGGCTCCTTACTAAGCCACCTGAGAGCTACCAATGACCGCTTTCTTTACTTTACTCCGCTAATTCTCTATGGAAAATTACTAAGCTGTGAAGCTTTTTTGCAGTGGATAGCAGTGAAGACACATGTGCTTGAGGTATAAGCTAAGATCAGAAGTGACCAAACTCTGCCAAGATCAACACCTGTCAAATCACCAAGCATTGCCATCAGAAGATTCCTTAATATCACTACTTATCTGAATTCCAATCATATTTGGGAAAAGGACAAGAGAAAATATCCTTTTTTCTCTAGTGATAATAGCACCTGTGGTGACCATCTTGATAAATCCTTCAGAATTCCGGATAGTGACAATTGTTGTGTTCCCAATTACACGTGAACTCACTCTTTCCTAGTCTGAAAGGTCCGCAGAAAATTGCCAATGTGGTTGAAGCCATGGCAACCAAAACATAAACGATTCCATCCGTGGGGCGATCAACAAAATACTCAACCATGTTTCATTTTCAATGATAGCAATTTGCTTCTAATTTCTCAGTATATTGGTAAGATTGACTAGGTGATATTAACAGTAAAATTTACAAGTCATCTCTAATTAGTGATCAAAGCTCTTTAGAAAGAGTCACATTTTACTAATCAATTTTAAATTGTATTATAAAGCAAGTAGTTTGGTGTGGAGAATTATCAGTCAATTATGAATTAGAACGAAAGGTGCTAAAATGGCCTAGTTGTTTATCTAACAGAAGAAAAATGGCAGCCATTCAGTAGGGAAAAATCATTCTGCCTGAGGAAATGACCTCAAATAGGGTTATCTGCTTCATAATGGCATAATCCTAGTCCACAGGTAAAATCAAGCCAAACTCTGAGTCACCTGTCAGTCAGGGCTCATCCCAAAATTAGCACCTTTGGCTACACAGAAAGACATGCATCGTAAGTACGTACATAAAAGAAGCAATCTGAGGGCAAAAAGATGACTCAGGTTAAGCCTTTGCTTCCCAAACAAAAGGCTCCAGTTCAGATCCTAGATCCCATGTAAACGCTGGGTGAAAATGGCAGCAGCCTGAGCTTCCAGCCCTGAAAGGTGGAGCCTGGGGAACCCCAGAGCAAAGCAATAAAGAGGCAGAACAATCCGGGATGAGTCCCGAAGTCCTGAAGTCACTTTTGGGTCTCCACAGGCATACAGTTCTCTCTCTCTCTCTCTCTCTCTCACACACACACACACACACACACAAACACACATACACACACAGGCACACGCACGAATGCACCAAAAAAGGGGGGGGGCAGGGCTTAGAGAAATGGCTCAGGGGTTAAGTCTCTGCTTCCAAAACAAAAGGTCCCGAGTTCGGATCCCAGGTCCCACATAAAAATGTCAGGTGAAAATGGTGGCAGCCTGGAAGGCAAAGTCTGAGAGAGTCCAGAGAAAAGCTAACAGGAGATAATGCAATTCAGGGTGATTCCTGAAGTCACTCTTAGGCCTCCACAGGCACAGACTACCTACCCTCTGATACACACGCACACAGACAGAAAGCAATCTGAGAACTTCCCCCAGGAAGCCAGGAAGGTCCAAATCCTGCCAGAGAGAGGGAACCAGGGGCCTCTTGCTTCAGGCACTGACTGGCCACTGGGCACTTTACTAACTGGCCGCTGGCACCTTTCCTTGGCTCCTGAAGGATGATTGCATTCCTTTGAGATAAACCCAGAAAAATGCTGACACTTTCATTTCAACTTCTATTTTTCTGCATTGTTTTGTAGACACCAAAGCATGGTGAGCGCAGGAGGGAAAAAGCTGCAAAATATATGGATGAATTAAAATTCACAAAAATCCTTTACACAGGTTTTCAAGATCCTTTTAAAATAAAACCATCAGCAGGATCTGTGCATGCAGCTGCAAGGGCAATTCCAAATAGACACAGAAACCAGGTGTCATAACGTTTTATAAAAGTATCTGGCAAATACAACATAAACAAAGCAGGGGTTGGGTATATGCATCGCACACCAGGAGGAACTCCATTAAGACATAGTTTCCACAATTAGGAAGACTTCTAATAGAAAACAGACAGCGATAAAAGCAGTTGAAAGGAAATAGAAATGACTTTCAAGTCATGAAACTCCTACGTCATTCAAAATGAAAAATACAAGCTGATCAAATTTTACTTCACCCAATAACTGGTATAAGGGCTTCAGAGCTGGGGAATGACTTTGCAGAGATTCCTGAGAAACAGGCATTCACTCTCTAAGCATGGGAGGAGGCTAAAGAAATTGGCTCTTCTCAGGGCAACTGGTTTATGATTATCAAAACTCAAAATGCACTATGACAACCATTACCTCTGCAGAAGGTAAATCAGGAATGAAGAAAGTGATGCGTAACCACCTTTAATCACTCGAAGTGCTCATCCAAAAAGAAATACCTATTAAAAGTAAACGATTAAAAACAAACTAAAACTATTCTTCCTGTTGTCTTAGAGCTTACAGAAAACCTTATACAAGTTCTAGTAGTAACTTTTGTCAAGAAATCTAAAAAAACACTTATGCGATAATTCTCATTCACAAGAAACGAGGTGTCGGAACACTTACAAAGTTAACACCTACCACTGAATAGAGCAACAGTCTTCATGAAACTCCAAGTAAGTTCATGTTGGGAAATACTGGGATGCTAATAACCACCTCTGCAAGGCTATAGACAAGTCACCTGAGCCGGGAAATTATTTCCATGAAATGCCAACACACCTCCAGTTCTATTTAAGTGTCAAACACTATGCTGACTGATGGGCCTTACAATTTCATTTGTTATTGTGTATGTATGAGGTGCACTTGGATACACGCACGCTGTGGTGTGCAAGGACACGCATGTGCCATGGTGTGATTCAGAGGTCAGAGGACAATATTGTGGACTCAGCTCTCTCCTTTCAGTCTTGCACAGGTCCAGGGATTGAACTCAGGCTTATGCAAAAAGCACCTTTAGCTGCTGAGTCATGTCGGCCCGTATGCTCAGGTTTCAAAAAACATGGTCATATATGTAACATGCATGCATTCTTTAACATTTTATGATTGTGCATGATGTGTGTGGGTACATGTGCACAGGTTCTCCCCTGCCTTAATGTGGATCTAGGGGATTAAACTAGGTCATCAGACTTGCACTGCATTTGCATTTACCCGTGGAGCATCTCCCAGCCCCGTCATATGCTGGCCATACTATATATTTCAGCTACTTTGTCGTGAGGTAGAGCCTTGTCATCAGTCCAGGCTGGCATCAAACCCACAGCAGTTTTCCTGCTTCTGTACCCTATGTTAGGATTATAGGTATGTCACCACACCTGATCTAAGTTTTCAAATTATTTCTTTAGTAAGAAACATTCCCATAAAAGATGAACAACAGTAACTCTCATTCCAGGTCCCCTCCCACAGCTACCACTATGTCGAACCCCTTTCATAACAGTGCAGGCCTTAGTATATGCTTCTTAGTGAAAATAAAGGCCAAAGAGTATTCCTATAACTAATCAAAGCAACTGCCTCAATAATGAGTTGGTCTGTTTTATTAAGTCAAGCACTTAAGAACCCAGATCTACTGGAGAGTTTACCTGCAAGCCTGGGGGCTTCGCCCCACTAATCTCAGGGATGCTGTTTGTAATGCTGATGCCAACACCAGAAGCAGTGGAAGGGGTCAACCTTACACTGCTTATAAAGACTCTCAAGCTACAGCATAAAGTACTTTTCTTGTCAATATGATGACCAATTATTTCCAATACATTCATTCACTACAGCTCAGGATCCATCAATAGTTTTAGAATCATAAGCTTTCCACCATCCGAAAGTACATCCTAGTGTTTCAATAACCCAATATGGTTTTTGGAGAAATCAGAACTGTCTTGAGAAACCAAGCAAGGCCTTCGGGGGAAAAAAGCGCGCGCACACACACACACACACACACATACACACACACCTGTTGCAGAGGATCAAACACCTAGCTGCCTATGAATATTAGATTATTAATACCTAATCACACTAACAAACCAAGAAAAATGGATCTGTTGAAGAGGCTATCACAGTGTACATTTAAGGAGGTAAAAGACACTAGGAAAAAATGAATATAGATGAAATGGGTGCAGCTTGTCTTATGGTAGAATTAATTATTCCATGAATCTGATTCTACATATACTTCAATGACCAAATGAAGCCAGACACAAAACAGAACACAGCAATATTCCATATGGAATTTCCTCACAGCAAATGACTGTTCTTTCATCAAATTTTTACAAACAAAATATAGGTAATTGGTCAAATTACCTATATTTTACATACTTGATCCTTTTTTTTAGCAGCATGGTTCTTTAATTGAGAAAGAATAAGGTAGCAGAAAGACATACTTCAATCAAGAACAATTAGAATAAAGGTAATGTGGAAATTAACTGAAAATCAACAAAGGGTCTAGGACAACAGCAGCTTCCGCAGCAGTCAATCAGGCCAGTGACGGCTTCTTTTCCATCTCTGAAAACAAAGATGATACTTGGATCCCAGTCAAGACTAGACGAGAATTCCATTCATTTTCCTTCAAATGTTTTTTTTTTTTTCTCTGAGAAATTACACAGAAATGTGTTTTAAGTCAGTTAAACAGGTTGGATGAGTATTTTTTCAGTTCCTTAAAATGGGGAGGCAAGCAGTAAGTCCATGATTTGGAAATGCAAACAAAGAACCTAAAGAGAAGCCTGAATCTTCAGGCAACAAGACGTAAAAGGAGGAGAAAACAATGCCAATTTTCACTCCTTTTGCACAACGCTCTTCTTATTTTTTTTAAGTTGCAAAGCATGTCAACTTTGTTTCTTACCACAGATTATTTTAAAAACAAGACATTTTTTAATCATCCTTTTCATGGGCATCCTCTTTAAACCAAAACAGAACCCTTCATAATGATTACTCTTAATTTTTATTCATCCATTTATTATTTCTTGAAACAGGGTCTCCCATAGCCTAGGCTGGTCTTGACCTTTCTCTGGAGCAGAGGATGACTCTGCTCCTCTACTTCCCAAGGCTTTGAGGGCCCGCCAGCGCCACCACACTGCCTTCATAAAGTCTACTTTTCTAGACAAAGCATCTGAATACACTTAAGACGTTCTACCCATTAAGCACATTTT
This sequence comes from Typhlomys cinereus, assembly GCA_023101885.1. Lineage (NCBI taxonomy): Eukaryota > Metazoa > Chordata > Mammalia > Rodentia > Platacanthomyidae > Typhlomys > Typhlomys cinereus. The sequence continues at coordinate 1,142,714 of JALPQD010000030.1, forward strand.
CTGACCCCTTAGGGAGAAAAGGCTGCCTGACTCTGCTGGCCAAGAATGTGACCCTGGAGCCAGCATACCAATTACGAACACATTTTCAGATAAACAGCAAAACAAGAGAACAATCCACAGTTCACTGCTATATATAACCTTTGCTCTAAAAAACAAAACAAAACAAACAACAAAAAAAAACCCTGAACCACAAGCCAGAGTGAATGCGTTGAAATCATGAGTTGTGGGTCATATAATGTTACGTGATATGGTATGATCATGAAATGGAAACCAAATCGGACAGACAGACTGCTGCAAATCCAGATGCAGGCTTTCAGAAAACATCTCTAAAACCCACGAGTCTTCAATTTATTTACAATATGCTCTACTGCAAGTAAATACAGCGTTCATTATGAAGCACGTGCACCGTATCATCCTATGATGATGTTCCAGGCTCCCGGGAAGATGAGAGGTTCCCCACGACATGCAATCTCTGATCAGAATAAGTTTGCAAGCTTTATTAACCCATGAGGCCGTCTGCGCAGGGAGGGTCTCTCTAGCTTCATACTCCAGGTTGCGCTATGGCACTAAGCAGGCAAAAGGGCTTCAACCCGGGCCTTTGGCAACTTGGTCAGAGCCCCACTGGGGAGGGTCACCCCGCCATCTTCACCTTGCTCTGCCCTGAGGAACATTCACAGAGATTCCAGGCTGCTTCTCATGGTGGCACGATGACAATGGAGCAGACAAAAACAATGTTTAAAAAAAAACAAAAACAAAAACAATAAAGGCCGGACACAAGAACTTATGTTTATTGCAAACAAACAAAAAGAGAGAGCGAGGGAAAGAGAGAAATGGTAAGAAAAGCACGACGTGTAAGGTTAAGAATTTAAAATCGTCTTACATTCTGCCCTAATGGCAGCATAATTTATAGCAACAAATGGCCGTCTTGCTGCTTGCCGCAACCGGAGGGTATTTTTGCAAATCTGGCGAGCAAATTTCGTGAAATACGTAGTATGGAGGAAGAAGGCTTGGCGGGTCTTCACCGCAGACTTTGAACTCCCAGTGTTCCGGACTGGCATCCCCTGGGTGGCCTGCCGGGAGAGGTGACCTCGAACACGGGGGTCCTGCCACAGCAGAAAACAACGGGCGTTACCACAGGAGAACCTGTCAATCCACATCCCCTTTTGCACTGTGCTCTGAGGGTGACTTTGAAACCATCCTCTGAAGTACCCGCATCTCAGGAACTGCCCCTCCAAGAGAATCCACAGCCCACCTTGTAGAAGGAAGGAAGAGGGCAGAGGGCACAATACAACCCAAGTCCTTACTGAGACGACAAAGCTCAGGAGGACACCAGAGCCCTCAGTTCGCGAGCCTTGTACCCAAATCATGCTGCCCCCCCACTACCTTCTTGCCCCACACGTCAGCCAGTACGGGGAAAACACTTCATGCCTGATTATTGTCTTATGTAATAAGATGTTTTCAACAGCATCTAAAGGTTACAAACTGCTTTCGAAAACAAAACATTTTGTAGAAAGCTCTCCACTTAGCTAGCACCTCCCACACACATTATTCTGTGTCTGGGAAGCTCTAAGATCAATATTTTGAATACCTGAAACAATGTGACTGTCTCTGCTTCTAGCCCCATTCCTCCCTCAACGCTGCAATGTTTAATATACAAAACTGCTTTGCTTATTTTCAAACTGTATTGCAGTTGGGCTTCCAAAGAGTGAGCCAGCCACTGAAAAACATGACATTTTGTTTCTTTATTTTTTAAAAAGTATTTTTCTCTGTTTTTCTTTTAAAATTTATTTTTATTGCTCTGGAGTTTCACCCAGGAGCACAATGAAACAATGCTATTTTCAATGCTTTTTATTTTATATTTTGTGTGTTGGGGAGGGAGTGGGCATGCACGTGATGGAGGACAACTTTAGGGAGTTGGTGCTCTTCTATCGTGTGGGTTCTGGGGATTGAACTTGGGTTATCAGCTTGTGCAGCAAACTTTACCTGCGAGCCACCTCACTAGCCAGCATTTTACACACACACACACACACACACACACACACACACACACACACACACACTGCTCACGCACCTCTGCAGCAGGGCTGGGAGGTAACTTCTCTTCTTCTGATTGTGTGGGCATCTTCAGACCTCCATATTTTTTCCAATACAGCCAACATGTTGCACATAGTCTACACTGCATATTAGGTGGGCCCCAAGAATACCACTGGTGAGACTGTGTAGCTAAAAACAGGAGCAAAAGGAATCCTATGAGATTTAAGCCATTAATATAAATACAAGCAAACATCTCAAAAATGTTCCAAAGTTACAACTGGTTTGCAATTACTTTCTTCCCAAAGTTACAGATCAAAGGTTAAGTGGTATGCAAATGTGTTTTCTATACTAGAATACATTGAAACACTTGCTACACAGAAAGTGCTTGTGGCGCCCATCCCATAAAATGCTGTGTGGCTGTGGCTGCACTTCTGGCCCTGGAAGGCAGAGCCTGGGAAACCCTAAAGTAAAATAATGAGGAGATAAAGCAATCTAAGATGATTCCTGAAGCCAACCTCAGGTCTTTGCAGGCACATACACTTAAGTGCAGTCTCTCTCACACACACACATATACACGAATACTTTTATTGTGCACATTCTAGAAATAGGTTTCCAGAAAGATATTATTATGATCATTGCCAGAGTTTGAAGTCTGAATCCAAGTTTCCAGACTTATGGTTTAGAAGCCTCTAGGGACTGTTTAGGTCCCTAACGGGCCAGAAATTTGTTTACCATTCCTTTAACCAATAAAGAAGATACTCATTTCAGATGTTTTCCCTTAAAAAATGTGTATCATGCTATCACAACATGTTTAAGCACAACTAGAACACAGCTGACTTATAAGTTGACTGAACACTCAAGCTTGTGTTGAGTTTGTTCTACAGCTTAAACTCCTGCACATGACAATGAAGTGTAATTCGCAGGATGGAGCCATGTTAGGATAGAAATCACTAATTTTGAAACATTAAGTAAACAAAGTGGGCAACAAAAAACTATTGCAACTGTACCTTTAAGTGGAATAGTCTCCCAAAGTCAAGAAGCCCTTCCTTACTATGTTCCCTACTCTCAAAGTGCTACTGACCAAAGGCTGGACACAGCAGACTGAATAAATATTCCTTCTCCCTCCTCAGGCCGCCACATGATGGGAAGAAATGTATGTAGTGCTGTTAGTGTCCTACTTAGAAATTATATTGTTGGAACTTACCTTGCAAGCACAAAGACCATGCAAACAAACAAACAAAATTGGTAATCCCAGCTCAGAAGGCAGAGACAGGTAAAGACTTGGGACTCACTGGCCCTACTCAATGAGTGAGTTCTAGCCCAGTGAGAGACTCCGTCCTCCCCAGTGAGGGAAGAAAAAGGGTGGACAGTACCCAAGGAATACTATCTGAGGTTGTCCACTGGTCTACACACGCATGCACGCACGCGTGCATTCACATGTGCACAGCAAGTACAAACATGCATGTATATCCATGCACACATGAACTGCACATGCATGTTCATCACACACAAGAAACTATACTGCTGCTAAAACTTGGAGGCCAGCCCAGGCTATAGGTAGACCTGTCTCAAAAAGCCAAACCAAAACAACTGTAACAGAAAAGATAGATCCTTTTGCTGTTGCAGATAAATATTTAAGGTGCATCAACTCTTATCAGATTTTCGCACCAATCCCGCTTAACACCAGGACATATAAAATATGATCCTGCAAGCACAGGTAAATACAGCTGGACCTGAGACCAAAAGCAAATATCATAAAACAGTATTTCCCAAACTGGTGCCCCAAGGGAGCCTTTGTGAGGAATCTAAGCAGTTTATCCACACACCAGTCTTTCCTCCAGAGTTACTGGGCAAATTTAATTTGTCAAAGGACACTAAGGAACTGCAAATGGGATTTGGTAGGTACCACAAGACCGTGGTGTGGAAAAAAACTAATACAACTGTACATAGAGGTGAACAAACATGGCCATCAAACAACAGAGAGCCCAAGGAGAAAAATTGCAGGAACACATGCTACCTTGCTGTGGAGAACATGAGCCCCTTGTTCCCAGCAGAGGACCAACACCCATTCACTTCCGTAGGAGAGCCCTCCCGCCCCCACAGTACTACCCACACCGCCCAATCCTCGCCAGCTCTGCCCACACAGACCAGGAACAGGTCTCAAAAGGAAAAAACGCAGGCAAACTTACCGTAGCAACTCTCACAGGCGCGTCCTAAGAGGGGGTTTTGGGCTTGGAACGTGGCCCCCACCGCTCCATTCACGGCGCCAGGCTTGCCATTGCTGCTGGATATTTGGTTGGGATTTGGTTTGCTGCTTTCAATGAAATGTAAAGTGAGGTGGTGAAAATGATTTGAAGGACACGGCTGAGCCGCCGCTTCCTTACCAGACCTAACAAACAAACACGCGAGAGACTTGGCCGAGGAGGGAAGGGCGCGGGGAGAGCAGAGCGCAGCGCAGATGAACCCCGGCACCTACGTCTACTGCGAGGCACTAGTCCAGCAACCTGTGCAAGGACACAAGCCAGGGAGCGACAAGAAGTTTACACTGCAAGATCCTGCACAACCAGCCTCTTGTGCCTGACACTCCGCATGTCTTTCCTGTCCCCTCAAGTGCAATTTTCTCAGAGCACAGCTGGTGCTTTCGAAAGACCACAGTTATTAGACTTTATCCTCATCATAAATTCTCCTGAGAAAATAAATGAAGCTAAAGTTGGCTCCTGCCTGGTAGCATCCGCCGCTGAGGGCTACGCACGCCCCAGCACCGAGGAGCGGCAGCAAGATGCCCCGTGGGCTTCGGGGGCTTCTCCTGCAGCAGTGCGCCGGGGCTCCAGACCATCTGGCCTCAGATACAATCTGCAATATTCTCACTTGTTAGGAGGATGATTAGCATTTACAATGAGGAAAAACCCCATGAATTTTAAGGGTTTTTTTTCTTTTTAATAAACACTTTTTTAGAAGGAAAATAAGAAATAGTAATTATAAGTCTAAATGCAAATTTCTCAGAGACCAAATCAACACAGTAGCTAATTCTTTAAAAACAGGCAGCCCAGACCTATCTTGGTGCTCACTGCACAACACAAAATGTCATAGCTTATTTCCAGCTATAAATAGTCTAACTCCTTGCTTAGAGCTATGGCTAAGCACACAACACAGGGGGCACATAGTCTAATGGTCATCTTAGCTGACATTGTTCAATGCTCTTGAGGAGCTTCTTTCTATGGGACCTTTCATGTTTATTTGCTATGCAGAAAAGAAGCTAAATTAGGACTAGTGAGATAGCTCAATGGATAAAGGCATCTGTGCACAGATCTAGCAACCAAAGTTCAATTCCCAGAAATCCACGTGGTGAAAAGAGAATTTGTTTCTGCAAGATGTCCTTTGACTGTCTTCACCTTTCAAATTAACAAATATTTTGTAAAAAGAAAATAAGCTAAAATAATTAGGAAATTCAGAAATGCTCGCTGAATAACTACATAGGCCGGCTTTTCCTCTTGACACAATTCCACTTAACAAAAGCCTCAGGTATCGACTCGGCTTGGCCTGAGAATAAAGACCCTATTTAACACCTCTACTTCCAGAAGAAATCATTAACTCTGTAAGCATAAGGTCTGTATTCTGTACAGCAAGGTTATCACATCTATCCTGTGGCAGGAATATACTTTCAAAACAAATTGGTTATTATTTTCTTTCTCACTCTTTCTAAGAACAAGCCCAGGACGGTCTAGATGTTTCTTAAAGAGCCCCAACACTGAGCTACACCCCAGCACTTGGTTTTAAAAGCTTAAGTTAAAGAGAAGGGTGTTTTTTAATATAAAATGAAGAGCAGTAGTTCACAATGACTAAAGTCTCCTAGGATGCATAGTATTGTCAACCTTTGAAGAAATCTACTGTGTAGAGATAGAAGCGACTGTGTTTGAAGTCAAATGGATGACTAGAAGGTTCCCAGAAAGACGGCAACTTCTGACATTTAAATGTGTTTAACAAGAGCTGTTAAGCATTTTCAGTTGAGTCCTCTGGAAAGAGAGCGACAACAAGTGCAAACTACACAAATGAATCTAGAATACCATCTGATTGAATAAGTCGCTGGTGTTAATTAAAATAATCCAGAAAAAGAAACGTGTGCTGAGAAGGACTACACGCGGACACTAGAATTACAAAAAAAAAAAAAAAGGCTTCTACAAGCCTGCGTACCTAAAGATTAATATCTCACGTGCTACGCAACTGATGGCCTTGAAAACTGTGAGACAAATACTAAAAAGTGTTTAAGGACTCATACAACTACCCTTCCTTTAGTCCAGTGCCCAGCAGTTCCCAAGAACTCTGCAGCCGCCATTACTTCCCAGGGCCTTCTCTCCTCAGCGCCAACACATCCTCCCTGCTGTTCAGTGCGGTCCTCACAGCTCGACTCCAGATCACAGAGGTCTCTCTGTTGCTCAGCTCCTGGTTCTACGTCTCCAGCATCTGACCATGTTCATCTCCCTCTTCCTTTAAAACACTCCTCTCGGTTTCTGTGCATACAGCTGCCGACCATCCGTTTGGTGCTCCATATTCTACATGCTCTATATTACTGCACTGATTCAAAGCATGGTGCAAGACCCTTTTCCTGTTACCCTTCCTTGGAAAACTACCTCCTTACCCAACCCATTTTCAGGTGCCCATATCGCACATAAACATGCCACTGGAGATGGCAGCGGCCTGTAGTTTCAGCCCTGGGAAGGCAGAACTGGGAATCCCCACAGCAAAATGGCCGGCAGGAATGGTCCTGACGTCATGCTCTGGGTTTAATTAGAGCCCCAGGTCACAGCAACAGAGTGGAAGAGTAATTGAATATGATTCCCAATATCACCCCTAGGCCTCCACAAACACACACGCTCAAGTGCACTAGTGTACATACAGAAGAACACACGTGCACCCACCCACATGAATGCCCCCATACATGAAAAGAAAAAAAGTACAAATCTGATCATGTCACTACTTTGTTTACAGTGTCACTGTTTCATTTCCACTGTTCGAGATGCGGGGGATACAGGCACCCCGTATTATTAGCCACACCCCCTTCCTCTGGGCTCCTGTTCCTCCTAAGGACCAGTAGCCCAGAAGGCCTCTAGCTGCTCGATCTTTCTCCTCCTGCAGAGGGCACTATTTCCTCGGAGACTTTTTAGGGACAGCAGGGAAACCTGGTCCCCCAGAAAAAGCCAAAGCCATCCTTCTGGACTAGATCTGGATAGTAATCTAGCATCTCTCCTGACACTGGAATGCAAATGCCCGAGAACCGCTGCACTGGCCCTGGGCCTCCGGAGCAACAGTCAGCTTCCACCATAGGAGAACCTCAGGCTTAAAATATGACACAGATCATTCTTGATCTGTTCATCTGTTTTTAAACCTCTATTCAAAGTTAATTTGGAAATTCAGCAATATGACACATACATTTTTTAAATGATTACAAACTACTTCATCTCCAAGAATCACTTAAATCAAGGTTTTTTTTTTTTTGTAAAGTTCTAGAAAGTTAAGAATTCTAAGTTTTGGGATAATACAATTTCTATCACAACCAGAATTCTGCCCCTGTAGCCTAAAAACAGGCTTATAGTACATACTGAATAAATGTGTCTATATACTAATAACACTTCATTACAAAGCAAGTGCTTTGCCCGCTGACCAGTGTGCGGCTCCCTGGCCTGACTAAGTGAAGACAGTCACTGGGCACCGAGCCAGAGTGGGCCAGGAGCGCCGGTGCTGAGCGCAGAAACAGCAGAGTCTCCCAAGCAGCTGAAACGAGCTGCGCTTCAGAACTAGTCAGGGGTAAATACACATCACTCGAAAGGATTCCAAAACGATTCTGCAGAAGAGCTATACTAATTACAGCCCCTGTAAATGACATGTGTTTAAAAGGAAACTAGCTATCTGCCTTGAGGTAAAAGATTACTATGAAAGGCCACGATTCATCTCCATGAGGCCTCCTAAATAAAAATATGTATTGTGAAATATATCAAAAGTCAGTAAAAAAAAAAAAAAAAAGAGAGAGAGAGAAAAGTCTTGGAACAGCAGAAAGAAATTTATAATAAATTTCATCTCAATACTAAAAGAATCTAGGACAGTACTTCAGTGGTACTAAGTAAGTTCATTTTTCCTGAGACCACAACAGTGTGATTCACTTAAAACATGGCAAATGAAAACTGATGTTTATCCATTCCTGTATGGTGATGAATTGCAGACCCAAAGGATTAACAGAACACCAGGTCCCTGAAGCCAGATACCCGCTGGGCATCTACAGAAGATGGTCCAAGAAAACCACAAAATTCTCAGATGATGTGAACATTTGTCAGGGCAGCAAGGTGCATTTACCAAACAAAATTCATTCTACAATACAAAAGTTTCAAACCCTGTTAACTCTTTGAAGTGCATCTGCTTCACAAAATACAGAGCTAGTTTCTTTCACTGATAACCTTCCTAGCACTTTCCCTGTAGTTTGGTGGAAGCACATACTAGGTGGTGTTTATACACTCTACTAAGGGTTTCTCTCTCTCTCCCGTTTCTCCCAAAACAGTGGTAGTGTAACAGAAACAAGTCTTGAGCTTTGAAGAAGAGTAAGACACAAAGAAACTGAAGTTCGTCCAAAGTGAACAAAATGACATACTTTGTACTGACAGAATTAAGACCAAGACAGGTATCTTATAAGACTCCGATTACTTACTAAGTTGGGATATATACTTGCTTCAGCTTGCTCTCAGCTTCTGCTGCTTTGAGGCGTTTCTAATGCAAAAGATGGAGAAAATAAATATTTCACATGAAATGTCCATGAACTATTAACACTTCCTTGCTTTAATAAATACCACATACTTCAATTGCTATCTTAAGAGTTCTTTCACATTCATCTTTTTTCCCCAGCCCTCTGCCACAGAGCTAAATCCCTAACCCTCACATGACTATTCTAAACTGTGATAACATTAAGAACATTAGATTTTGAGCTACAGAACTGTAAATATAAATACTTTACACATAGATTTTAAAAGTAAAGTAATGAAAGAGTCCACTTCCCGATCCTATGTAAACAAATTAAAAAGAACCTTGTTGGGTCTCACAGGTGCTAAGCATGCACTCTAGTGAAGTGGTGGTGCTAACCACACCTCCAGGACCAGAAGGACATTTAAAATAGCTGTTTCACTTTTGCAAATTTAGTTTCTATTTAATTTCTTACTTATCTTTCTGGAAAGAAACACACATACACATACATATATATACATCCCACACACAAACCTTTGCCTTTAAAAAAATATGCAGAGAGAGCTTTCAAAGTCTATACAAAAGAAGTGATTTTAGCTAGTGTAAGAAGAATTACATGAGGCTTTTTATCTTTGTCAAATGATGTACACAACATATAGTAATTTAGCTGACTTTGCTGTAAGACATGGTTTCTCTATGTAGATGAAATTGACCTGGAACTCACTATGTTGTCCGGGTTTTGCCTCAAACTCACAATCCTACCTCCCAAGATCAAAAGTGTGTACCATCACATCTACTTCGTATAACTTTAAATTTTGATTGAACTTATATAAGACAGTACTAAAACCAACTAGCAGTCAAAGGCCAGAAAAGAAACAAGGAGATTACATCATCATATCTAGACACTTATCCACACAATAATGAAGGGAAAAGGGCAGCCACTGTCCAAAAGCAGACCAAGTAGATTATAAACCTATGGTCCATTTTCTCAGTTAGATCAGAGCAGAAACAAGTAGGGGACAATTTACATGTGAATGGAGTTGATGTCTTGGGAAATAACTTAAACTATCTCTAGTGCCAGTTGATGCTTTTTGATTTAAATGAACAGCATACATTTCCAGACTGCATAGCCTTCATTTCTACCCAAATTGTTTAAAATGCACACTTTCTGATTTGCATATGGTGTTGACACTGGAATTTGTTCAACGGGTGGTAGACTGTCACTATACCACTGCAGCAACTGAAGGCACTTTTAAAAGTGACCCTTAGAAAGTATCTGAATGGGACTGGAGAGACGACTCAGAGGTTAAGCCTCTGCCTCAACAGCAAAAGGACCTGACTTTGGATCCCAGACCCCACATAAAATGTCAGGCAGATATGGATGCATCCTGTACTTCTGGCCCTGGAAGGTGGAGCCTGGAAACCCCAGAGCAAAGCAATAGGAGGCAGGACAATCTAGGATGGTTTCCAATGTTAGTGCCTCCACAGGCACACACAGTGAATGTCCTTTGGTGCACACACATATAAAAAAGTATCTGAACAACGCACAATGCGTGCTACTGGACAGCCTATACACATAGTTAAAATTCTGTCTGTTTAAAATCTATTTGCCTTTCTTCCCCAGTTCTGTCATGTGACTATAAAAATATTAAAAAAGTTTTCGCTGGGTCATTTCAGGAATATACCTTTCCCCAAAGGTGGTATTTTTCAGAGTAAGTAATCAGGAGTTACCTGAGTTTAGGACACTTGGGAACTGTTCAGAAATGAATGATTCCCTACTTTCAGTTGGCCCTGGACAAAACAATGGTATGGGATCAAAACATGAAGCTGGTAGACTTTTAACACCAGTACAGCATGGCTTGGTGGCACACGCGTAAAAACTCAGCACCACAGCAACACGCTGAACTGCGCCAAAAGCTGAGGAGAGGCCTGGACACGGGGCTCCACAGTGGAGCACCTTCCCGCCACGCCAAGGCCCCAGGGGACTTCCCTGCACCTGGAGCAGGAACCCCAAACAAGAGAGAAGGAAAGCAGGAAGAAGGGGGGGGGAGCAGAACTCAGGAAATATCCACAAAAGTATCATGTAGGGAAGTTTCATTAAAGAATCTCAAATAACTAAGGGTGATTGCATGGGTTTTAATTTTTAAATTTTACAAGAATAAAGTGATCAGGAGGTTCGTGGCAATGCTGTATCTCCAGTAATTCCTATCCATGACAAGGAAATGACACACCGGCCACATGCAAGGAAAATAATGTCTCTCTAGTGATTTCTCTTATCAACTTCCTAAAATATCACAATGAACGCTGGAGACAATGAAATGTTAAAATGGAAATCTTAAAAATAATATCCTAGAGACATGAAATCATGAAATTTAAAATAATCCAGAAGCGATAAAAACAAATTTAAAATTAGTACATCGCTGCCAAATGCTGAAACACAAACATGAAGTCCCCTGTGTGCAGTCGTGGGGTGGCAAGATGGAAACTTACCTGCTGCACGTATCTGTCAGTAGTTTTCCACATGTAATAGTATTCAATGATGCTAGTCAAGGATTTCCATGGCAGCTGGAAAACATTGCATTCAACTAGTAAGACTTTGAACACCAATACAGCAGGGCTTGGGCACAAACCTACAAACTCAGCACTTCACCACGCCAAGGCGGCCTACTAGATGGCTGCACCCCACACACCAAGGCGGCCTACTAGATGGCTGCACCTCACACGCCAAGGCGGCCCACTAGATGGCTGCACCCCACACACCAAGATGGCCTACTAGATGTATACTTTCCTTCACCACCACTTCACCAAAGTAACAGGTGTGTGTGTGTGTGTGTGTGTGCGCGCATGCGTTAGATTCAACCTTTGGCAAAATTTTCTGAGAAAATGGAAATGAGTTTTTAAAAGGTGCTCCAGACATGCTATACTTAAAAAGAGATTCTAATACAAAAAATTCCACTTCTCACCTATTATGTGTTAAAAATGATAAACATTATCACTGGGAATGTTTCCTTTTTTGACAAAGTTCTCAATCCGGGCAACAGTGACAAGTGGAATCGAAGCACAATTAATTAAACAATGCTCACTGTATAGAGCTGGGTGTTAACCCAGGGATTTTTCACATGCCAGGCAATTGCCCCACCAGTGAACATACCTTTGGCCCTGCGGCACAGTTCCGAGATGTTTTTTAAATAGCTGGAGCCTATTACTTTAACTTTCAAATGCTGCTACAATGGACGCCATTTAATCTCGGCAAAACACTTGTCATCATTTTCACAGCCACCCCTTAGTTTATTATAAATAAAACACCAAGCTGCAGCTCTGAAAAATGACAAAGCTACGTGTGCTCCCATTAGAATAACAGTAAACCTGCCTTTGTCATTTTCATAAATATTCCAGTATGGCCAAAGGAAATCCCACTCATGTGACTTATAACCAAGCAATATACTCATCAGACCCTAGATGGGGACTGGCAGTTACCCAAGGCGAAATGAGGGCACTTTTGCAGCGATGGGAAGGTTTATAAAACCAACTGGTGTTATGGCAGATTTTTGCAAAGAAACTTGGCCCTCAAACTCCCACCAGGTTCCCCTACCATCCCAGAGGATTGGCAGGTTACAGTACTTCCTGGACCTCTTACAGGAAGGGGTCTGCTTGTGACCCACCTGGACAACTTCCATGCTATTTCTTCCACCTTCCCAGAGAAAAGTGTGGCAGAGAAAGGAAAACTATTTTAAGGTTTGGATGGCAACATGAACTATAGTTAGTTTTACAAGTGTGGCTTCCTTACAGGGCCAGAACTGCACGGACACTACTTTGAACTGCAACTAGAGCAAATAGCTTTTCTGATTATTTTTTTTAACTCAGTGCATTTTTCTAATGGAGTTAAGTGCCTGAAAGATGATGTAAGAGGCCTTCAGCAAGACGTCACGGCAAAGTCAAGATACAGTGTCCAAGCAAGACAGGTCTTCTCATCTTCTATTCTTAGAAAATTAAGAATCTGGGGGGTGGAGAGTGGCTCAGGGGTTAAGCCTCTGCCTTGCAGGTGAAAGGTCCTGAGTTCGGATCCTAGACCCCAGGTATAGACACTGGGCGGAAGTGGGGGCGGCCTGCGTTTCTGGTCCTGGTAGGGCGAAGCCTGTGAATCCTGGGGCAGAGTAAACAAGGAGGAGGTGGAGATATCCATGATGGTTCCCAAATTCGTCCATGGTTCTACACACACACATACATACACGCACGCGCGCACACACACGCACAATTAAATAATAAAAAAGAAAAGAAAAAAAGAATCTGAAATGCATTTAGATGGAAAGCTGAGAAAAGGCAGCCAAGTGACCATGTAAGCTAGTTGCATCACAAACTACATTTTATGCATCTACTAAGCTCCCCACCCACAGCTGTACCCAGCATCACCACCTTTCGACAAGGGAGTGAAAGGCAGAGAGGCCACTACACTAGAGGAGTCAGCCCGCCAGAGGGTTTAGTCCAGGTTTGGGAGGCTTCCCTGTGACAAACAGGCCCCAAAGACAGAAAAATGTGGCTGTGGCAAATGGTTTTCACAGAATATAGAATTACACAGCATAATGAAGCATAATGAAGGTAGGTTCCAGTCTACACTTTTTTTTTTTTCCAGTCTACACTTTTGAGGAGAAGAAAAAAGCAGCATCTTTCGATCACCATCTACTCCAGAAAAACAGCACATGGTTACATGCCTGTAACACCAGCACTCGGAGCTGAAGCAGGAGGATCTCGTCACAAAAAAGAACTGGAGTCTACGCTCGGGTGATCATCTTATCCACCACTGCCCGAGGCAGAACAACTGGCCAAATGTTTAAGACGTAACAAAGGAGAACCGCGGCCACTGATGCTGCCCCAGCTCCTGGACACTCTGTTTCTCTAGTTTTACTGTCTGGGTTTTTAGTGTTCATAATTCTCGCACTTCTTTAATTTTAAAATTCAAATGACCTCATCATGCATCAATGGGACCCCAGTAGAGCAAATGAAAAATATTGGGAACAAAATGCTGGGCTGGGCATGGAGCTCGGGGGTGGGATGCCGGCCTTCCCAGCACGCATGAGGTCCTGGGCTCAACCCACAAAACTATTAAAAATAAAAAAAAAAAGAGTATAGACAGCATATTATGAACAACTTTACAACAGAATTACACAATTAATAGGAGAATGGACAAATTCAACATACAATACCAAAACTAATACAAGAATATCAGAAAAAAATGAAATCTACAATATCTGTTTTCAGTTTATTATGTTTTTAAGAGTTACTATTAGACCTTTACAAAATAAAAGGTCTTCCTAGTCTAAAAACCTCCCAACAAGAGATGACTTTGGTAGTATGGAAGTCTACACAGATGGTTCCAGGAAAAGGAAAACAAGGGAGCACTCCTCAATGAATCTCAAGAAGCCAGAATTACCCTGAAATAAAACCAAACATACTATAAGTGAAGAAAACTAAAAGCTAACATAGAATGCATATTTCACAACAACATATTATGCAGGGCAAATACATGCAAATTGATCAACTTAAAAGAACAAGACAAAGAAATGAAAATCCTTAACACCACATCAACGAAGTGCAGCAAGTAAGTGGCTCTGGGCTGCAGTACAAAATGAACACCTGTGCCACAGGAACATGGCAGAACAGGGCGGGGAAAGGCGCTGCCCAACAGTGTCTTCCTGAGCCCGCTGCAGCTGCACAGGATTTGGCCTATTTCAACATTTCATCATGGAAGGGGAAGACCTCAAAGAGGCCCACACCACCCTGAGAGACTAGTTGAAAGTTAAAGCTGGAGAGGGGGCTGGGAAGAACCTTCTTCAATGATACACCACCCACTAGCATATCGCCCACGCTCCAGCAAGTGCTCAGCCAGGCACATGCTACTGCAGACAACCTTGACAAGATCTCAGTGGGCCACACAGGAAAAAAGACATGAGGGAGCTTGGGTGGGAAAAAGGTCTTCAGTGAGAGCAGGAGAGTAGACAGACATGGGTAATAGGGGATGAGGCCTTAAAATCATTGTGTGCGTGTATGAAACTATCAAAGAGTTAAAAACAAATGAAAAAATTAGTAAATCAAATCCAGTATTGTAATGAAACAAGTACAGCGCACAATAAGTGGAATTGATAACCAGATATACAAGTTAGCTCAAATTTTAACTATCAAAATTTCAAATGATCAAAAATTAACAATGTTGTGCTTGGGATATAGCCCAATGGTAGACACCACTAGCTCTACCATGTTGAAGCCCTGGTGTTCTATCTCTAGTACTACAAAAAACACAGAAACAAAAAATGAACTAACAAGAAAATCTCTTACCATGGCAAGAGAAAGAAAACCATAACAACCGATACATAAAACATAGTGTACAAAATATAACTTCCATTTGTGATGGAAATTTTCAGGAAATTGGACAGAGAACAATTTGCTCAGCTAAATACAAAGCATACACAAAAATCCCGTAAGCTGATCCCGATCTGTTAAAATAGTGAAAGAAGAATGATTTCCAGGCGGCCAGGCGGGTGCATCCCTGCAGTCCCAGCAGGGTGAGAGGTGGGCCCATCTAGAGTTAGGGACCAGCCTGAGCTATTACAAATAGCAGACCCAGTCTCAGACAGAGTGGGGAAGACAACACATGGGTGGAAACTAAAACAACAAAACTTTGTTTTTATTTGTGAAAGGATCATTTATGTAAAATCTTTAAAGATTCCTGTAAAAAGCATACGACTACATGAGACTAACGAGACTGGAGAATCTAATTGTGACAGGAAAAGTAATTCCAACATAAAAGATTTCCGGCCGGGCATGGTGGTGTGTATGCAGAACACCAGCACTAAGAGGCTGGATGGAGAATTTCCTGCCCGAGGACAGCGCGGGCTACAAAAAGCTGAGGTAGCCCTGAATATACTGGTGAGACACTGTCCACATACATCTGGGCGTGAAAGGCGGGGAAGGATGGAGGGATAAAACAAACAAACAAACAAAAATCTTGAAATTAACTAAAAGCTTTTTAAATGGTCTTACGTCATTTATCACGAAGGCAATGAAACCCATGTAAAGATGTTTGTTATCATTCACCTACACTAGAAGTTAAAAATGTGATGGCCCCACAGCCCCAAAACAGGAATGAAAATCCCACATACTTCACAGTGAGATGCTGTTAAAAACCCACCGAAGTGACCTTAACTCTTATCACAGCAAACATTCAAGATGTGAAGCAACTGCAAATGGTAGTTTTCAGTCTCTTGATCTTGACTGTAAACTACTTCCCTGGCATGTTACAGATGCTGAGAATTGCTCTAACATGAAGAGTGTTTCATCTGAGCATGGTGATTTACAATTCCCCTGTTCATGACACTGCACTGTGTTGTAAATTCTCAGCTGTGCAGTCTATTGAAAAGGGTCTCACTATGTACCCCAGGCTGGTCTGGATCTTCCAGCCTCAGCCTTCTAACTACTGGGATTACAGGGATGTGTCACCATATCTGGATGGCACGCTACAGATAGAAATCTCAGGATGTAACAACTTGGGTATGGATAAGGTTTCATCTTACAAAATTCTGTGATAATAACAGCTTTTTTGAACATGGAATTTAATATATTAGACCACATGGATAAGTAATAACTTTGGTACAGAACTAATTCAAGAAATGAACAACAATATAAAAGGCAGGATACTAGCTGTTATCAAATGTACACTAATCCACAAGGATTCTATTTGAGTATGGCAACATTCACCTTTCATAGATATAGATGTCAACTTGACAGTTGAGGGTTCGAACTCTGGGTACATTTATAGAGAATTAGTAGTTGAGTTAAGCCCAGAGTGAACCTGCAGGAGATCGTCTGGCTGATGGGAAGAAAGGCCCAGCTCATGGTGGACAGGCCCAGCTCTTAGGCAGGGTGAGAAAGCCGGCACCCTTCTGTTCACTTGGCCTGACACTCTCTCAGCCATTATGTGCATACGGTGCGACCGGTCCCCTCGATCCCTTGGTGATGATGTGAGCTCTCCTGCCAAGCTGGACAGGGACTGTAACCAGGAACCCTAAGAGAAAGTAAAATCCCTGTTCCCTTAAGCTCTCTTGTCATGATCTTATCAGCAACATAGAGGTGAACTGCAATACCACCTATAATCCTAGCATCAGGAGGCAAGACAAAGAGGAATTGTCCCATGTTTGATGCAGTTTAAGATACACAGTCTAGGGTTACACAGTAAGAACTTGTCTTAAAAGGGGGAAGGAGGGCTGGAGACATGGCTCATGGGTTAAGATTCTGAGTTCGGATCCCAAGTACCATGTAAAAATAAATGCCAGGTGGAAATGGCAGTGGCCTGCACTTCTAACTCTAACCCAGAGCAAAGTCAAAAGGAGGTAGAAGCTCGGGGCTGGAGGTTAAGCCGCTGCCTTGCAGGCAGAAGGTCCTGAGTTCGGATCCTAGACCCCATGTATAGATGCCGGGCGGAAGCAGGGGCGGCCTGCGTTTCTGGTCCTGGTAGGGCGGAGCCTGTGAATCCCAGGGCAGAGTAAACAAGGAGGAGGTGGAGGCGTCCATGGTAGTTCCTGAATTCACCTGTGGTTCTACACACGCACACACGCACAATGAATAAATAATAAATAAAAATATAAATAAATAAATAAATAAATAAATAAATAAATAAATAAATAAATAAGGAGGTAGAAGCAATCCAGGGTGACTCCTGAAATCATCCTTGGTCCTCCATAGACATATGCAGTATCCCCCCATCCCACCCTTAGTAACAGTGCCTGTGTGCAAATCTGGTACCCTAAGTTCAGGCCCCAGAAGTTCACACAGGGCAGAGATCAACTGCTGAAAGCGAATGCCATCTTCTGACTGCCACTCACACCTTCTCTCTCTCCCCACTCTCATAAAAATAAATATTTTAAAAATGATAATATAAAGGATGGTTTCTAAAGAAAACTATTAAGTTCTCAAAATTTTTGTTTTAAAGACTCAACTAAGAACAGTGTGCACACTTGTGCACACTTGCAATCCAGCTACTCAGAAGGTAGCAGGATCTCAAACCAAGGTCAGCCTGGGCAACTAAGCAAAACTCTGTTTCAAAAGAGGGCTAAGAGGTGAGGGGTACAGTTGAGTAGTTGAGCACTTGCCTATCGTGTATAAGTCATTGAGTTTGACCTCAAAGTAAAGGAAAATAAGGAAAAAAAAGGAGGAAGAGAGGCCATGCATACAAATTTTTTAAAAAGTACACAGAATAGCTGACTAGATAACCTAGAATTTAAAATAAAAAAGTAATTCATGTGTCAATTTATAAAGTAGGTCTTAACCTTCCCCAATACACACAAATAGTAAGTCTGAAAATAACTGTATTGTTTTCTGAAGGAAACCAGAAACAAATGGGCTTTCCTGCCCTGTGAGAGTCACTGCTTCACTGAAAGTGGATATCACACTAGGTTCAACAATTAGTCAGACAACTGCAACAGAGAAGCAGCTTCAGAGGAGACCACAGCCTATGGCAGAAACCAGGGAGATTTACACAAACGCGAAGACTGTCAGCATTGAGTTGAAACCAGAAAGTGAGAGATGGAGACATTCTGCCAAGGTTTAAACCACGAACTCTAGGCCTCTGGACCCTGGGTCAGATAACAATTCTGTTCAAAACCATTTCAATGTCAAGTTCTTTCTCTGTAAAGTAATCTTCATTCTATTTTGAGCAAAAAAACAATTACTTTGTCAGTGGCCAAGGGCACAGATCAGTGGCAGAACACATGCTCAGGACCCTGAGTTGATCCCAGGCACCAACGAAAACACTCACTATGTCAAAGGCATGCTAAATATATGGCTCTTACTAGACAGATAATTTTTTCTAAAATAACAACTCCATCACAATATTTTAGTTTATTCACATTTCTACTTACAAAGTCCTGGCGTATGTCATTAAAGTCTTTGCCATATTTTTCCAGTGCTTCTTCAAATAAGCTCGCTTCAGAGGCCGACCACTCTTCCATTTCATCTCTGCACAGAACAGGCCCTCCAAGAGGTACCAAGACACTGATGGCACTGCTCAGGTCACAGCCGTGTCTGTACAACGTGTCCATGGCGTGGAACTGCAGCGGAAGCGAGAGACAGACAACGTCAAGTACACACGTGAGTCAGTCAGAATCAGAAGCACTGAAATATGTGATGGGCACTTGTTTGTAAAGAACTAGCACCAAATAAGATTACTTACACTAGCATTTGTTGCTGACTTAGGTATGTGGGGTGTGTGTGTGTGTGTGTGTGTGTGTGTGTGTGTGTGTGTGTGTGCGCGCGTGTGTTTCTGTGAGTATATCTGAGGGCACTGTGCATACCTATGGAAGCCCAAGGATAACTTTGGGTTCAGGATTCACACTGGATTGTTCTACTTCCTCCTTGCCTTGCTCTGGAGTTTCCCAGGCTCCAGCTTCCAGTGCTCCCAGTGTTTTGACATGGGATCCGAACTCAGGACCTTCTGCTTGTGAGGCAAAGGCTCAACCCCTGAGCCATCTCTCCAGCCCATGTTTTAAAAAGGCATCCATTTGTAAAGGCAATCTAACCATGAAGGTCTCAGATGCTTAAAACATTAAACAGAACAAAATGAATTTCACTTCAAAATTCCATTTTAGTTAAAAATATCAATGTCATTTCAGGTATTACATAAGACTGGCATTAACTTCCTTGGCCAGGAAAACAGATAATTGGTTAAAGTTGAAAAAGTGTCATACTGAAAGCATTGCTCTATCAAGAAAATAATATACTAAGAACAAGAGACAAAAGAAAATGGCATGAAGTATGACTGAAAGAAAATTACATAGCCCTGTTAAAATAGTGTGACCAGACTTGCTTAGAACATTGGGTCTGTGCCAACTTCGTTCAGTAAATCCCAGGAAAGAGTGATTTGAAGAATAATTTGAAAAGAGGAAAGGCAGATGAAGGCATACAATTGGCATTTTGCAAAGGTATCTCACTTTGAAAGCATTTTATGGGGCTGTAATAGTATGGCAGGGTACTTACCTGGCATGCAGATTTAATTCCTAGCAACCTGCCCTGCAAAAGGGCTTTCTGCCCTCTAATCAGCAATGGATATAAAATTGCAAGTCTGATGTTTTTTCCAGTGGAGGGAAGGAAATCATCTCATGCATGTGCAAATAGCTGTATGCATAGAAGGAAAACTGCAGAACAGGACACTTGGTCCTGCGCGTGTGCAGATCCACACATGGGTTTAGCAGATTGGTTGGCAAGGTGAGCCTAGTTCTGTGTCTGTCACTCCCCCACCCTGCTTCCTAGTACATAAGTGCCAAGTCTTACATCTTATACAAAGCACCTTGTGCTGCTCATTTAAATTTTACAAATGTGGAGAGTTTTGCTTCTAATTAACAGTTAGGATCTTGAAAACTTACCTTCTACATGTTCCTAACTATATGGTACCATGGAAAGTTCCCTGCCAATCCAACAGCATAGCATAAACTTCAAATATTAACTAACACCTATTCAAAGAAAAACTTTAAGCAAAGCATGCATTAAAGGTTATCTATTTATATAGATGGACATGGCAGAGTGTCTCTAAATCCAACACTCAGGAGTCTAAGATAGGTGGGGCCAGTCTGAGAGACGGCCTATCTCCAACAACAGCACAACAGGAAGAATATGTCTATAATGTGCGAGGTTAAACCAAGACATCCAGTAAGGGTATAGAAAACAAATTTGTCAAAGGCAGTACCTGGTACAGATCTATTTAGATACAGGAAATAACTGATTGAAGAAGGGTTGACATCCTACTTATAAATCACTGGATTCACAGAACAAAGCTAATTAAGAGATTTCAAAATCAATTTCCTAGCTATAATCATAGCCAAGGCCCCTGACAGAGGTACTCTGTTGCTGCATGGGTCCAAATCATGGATAATAATTTCAAGTGAACATCTCACCTCCAGCAGCATGGCTTGAAAAACACTACAACTGATCTTGACTCCTTTGCCTACACTCTAAAATTTCAGAATCAACTAATCTTTTCTTTCTTGGCTAACTCACTAAACAGACTCTGCAATGCAGCTGTTTAGGTTCTATCTAAACTAAATACAAATAACTAACCCACAACAGCAAAAAGATCAGTAGCATTTAGACATACTTTCAATTAACAATATATCCATAAACTATTGCTTTGTAACTTCCTGAATTTACAATGGGAAACAAAACTAAAAGACTGACTGACTGGTATTCAAAGTCACTATTCCTCTGACATGTAACAGCAGTCTGTCATTCCAGTACCTGGGGGAGTCGGGGCAAGAGGCTAGTGAGATAAGGGCATTCTCAGCTACAAGAGACCCTGACTCAAAAGTCAGCAATTACACTTGCCTGAATTTAGATGAGATTTCAGGTTTAATTCCCAGTACCCCTTTCAAAAAATTTAAAGAAATTGTTCTCCTCAAAAGATAAAAGCGATGCTTTCTTTTTAATTAAATGGAGTTCTGAAATCAAAAGCCAATAGATTTAAACCTTTGTTTTCAGCATCTACTTAAAATCTCCAAAGTCCACATTTAAATCAATCAAGGGCCACATGCAAGGATGCACACGCGGCCCGGCGCTAGGAGGCCCGGATGGGAGGCTGGTGACCAGGACAATCTGTGTAACGCAAGAGACGGCATCTCTAGATAAACAAAGTGCAGCCTAGTGCGCGCAGGAAGCAGGCATGCCCCCAGGCATATGCGCCAGGAATATCTAGGCGCAGCTTCACAAAAGAGACCCGAGAGTGGTATTTACTGAAAGTCCGTATTACCACCATCTTTCTCATGTATACAGAAATTTCTTTTGAATGAACTTTGGGCAGTTTAACAGAATTTTTCAAAGCTTTAAGTAAAAATACATAGTTTCTACACAAGAGACAACACTCACTATAGAAAATCCAGGTCCATGGAAGAAGTGAGCTACGAAGTGATTTAACATATAACCAACGCTTTAGTTTATCACTAGAATAATACAAATTTGAAGAAAAGGTGTGAACCTTCTTCTATCTTCCAGAATACTGCTGGAAGGTTCTCTGAGCCTGGTGGTTACCTTGCTGTATGTCTACGTAAAAACTTGTATGGTGCAATTAAGTGAAGACACTCCAACACATTACTGTGTATGCCTCAATTTAAAATAAAACTAAAAGTCTTCCTACCAGATAAGTACTCTGCACAGATAACATCATCTCAACAGATACATATACACAATGCCAGACTCATTCAAATCTGAATTTTAAAAATCATAACTGAGCACAAGCTGTTCTCTCTGCCAAAAAGCAAAGAAGGTGTTGTCACATTTCATCTCATTCATAACAGATGGAAATGACAAACAGAAGTATTTTAGGAGAAAGAGTGACAAGGAAATCTTGGCAGAGGAATTCTCATCTTTTGTTCATTAAGCAGAATCACACTGCAGAGAGAACTTGGTGGTTGTTCAGCAAATATTCACTCCCTCCCTCCCCTGGGCTGCCACGGGAAGCTCCTCTTCCACACGGTATTGCGACTCTGCCATGTGACTTGTCTGGCTAAGAGGGTGCCCCAACGGATCTTTGGGGTGTGTTCGTGCACTGGGCCTTGTCCTCTTAGGCTACTGACATTTGTTTTCACAGGATGACATACATGGGGCAAGACCAGCTTAGCAAGCAGCCTGGCACAGGGTCAAGTTCACCATGATCCTGAATGAGCTAAGGTTGAGTGCGTGATAATTAGAGGTTTCCCGTAATACGCTACTGCAAGGTGGGACAGTGCGTGAAGATGTTGTCTGTGAGAACAGAGAACTTGCTCATTGGCTGCTAGAGCGGCTATAAGCCTTCATGGGTTGGTCTATTATGGCATAAGGATGCAAAGGCCCTGATTTGAGACAAAGCTCCTGGCATCCCATGAGACGCGTGACACACACCCAGTGATCCTCCCGTTTGCCAGTCCTGCTTCCTACCCCATAGGTGCTGATCCCACAGGAATTCCTAACAAATTTTTGCATAAAAATAATCAGAATCTACTTCCAGGAGAACCCCTTTACAAGCACCATAATTTTGATAAACACTAGTGGATACACACAAGTACATATTTAATACTATTGATTTTCTCAGAAACAACTTTATAAAAACTTTATATTTCTAACTTTAGAACAAACTATGGCATTCAAAACATTATTTAAAAATGACTGAACATAAGCTTCTTTTTTCGCCAAGCAGAAGGTGTACCAAACCTCTTATAAATAAGCATCTACTGGATACTCTAAGTGCCTGATTTAATTTTCAGTACCTGCTTGCTAAACTCAACTGCAACAACCAGTAAACTTGCAAACTCCATTGTAACAGTGTAAACTTTGTGAATCGGTCGCAATTACTAAGGTATTACAAAAGAAAAATAATAATTTTCATTTTCAAATATTTGATAAAGAGACATCCACCACATCAAGTCACCAAATCACTTCTACTAACGCAACATGATCAGGAGAGACCCCCTTCAAGCGACCCAGAATAAGAAAACAGTCTCTTCTTTCAACCTTATAAAAAGCATAATTTTGAAATGACCAGTCTGTTTTTTGTTCCTGCTTCAGAGCTTGTTAGTCCTTTTTTTGTCTATAAATAAGCCAACCTCTGCTCAGCTTGTCTGAACAATCATTCTATTTTATAGAATGAAATGCTTTCTGATTCTAGAAATGTAGATAGAGCCAATTAGATCTTTACATTTGATATGTTGTAATTTTGTCTTCTTTGTCTCATAATAATAGAAAGAAGGGTAAAACAAATGCGGTACAATGGTAGCAAATGGGGAACTGAGCTGAAAAGAACACAGGGAAGTCTGCGAATTATTTTTATATTATTTCAAAACACAAGTATCTACTTTTAAGAAATCATGGACATATTCTGTTATCAATTCACATTTGTAAACCCAAATCTCTTCAACAATAACCTAAAGTAGTTTAAACAGCTTTTATTATATTCTATCAAGTTTAGGTACAGTGATTTTCTGAAGTTTCCTGTATTAATACTGACTTCAAGAAGAAACAGTAGAAGGCAGAGGATGTGACTGAGATGAAGGGGTGCCTGCCTAGCTCTCACAGAGCCATGGGTTCAATTCCTAGCACCACATAAACTGGATAGGGCAGAACATGCCTGCAATCCCAATATTCATGAGGTAAAGGCAGGAGGATTTTATGATGAAGATCGCGCTTGGCTACCCTACAAGTTCTATACTGGCCTGGGATACTCTGTCTCTAAAACAAACAATTAATTGAGGATTGATAAACAAAAAGGCATAATCTCTGCCCCAAAGATACAAATTCACATCTAAATTTAAGGGAAAGATGGACAGATACACCATCACACACAAGGCAGTGCGCTAAGGACAGTCGGCAGTGCATTCATGCTCTGCACACACACATGCTCTGCACACACACGCTCTGCACACACACGTGCTCATGTACACACGTGCTCTGCACACACGTGCTCATGCACACACGTGCTCTGCACACACACATGTTCTGCACACACATCAGATGGAAGATGTATCCCTAATGTGACTATCACTTTGAGAACCTTCAGGCAAAGGAACCAAACAAGCAAAGGTCCTGTGGCATGAAATGAAAGGAGGAAGTCGGCTGTGCTGGGATCCAGAGGACACAGTGTTTCAGAAGGGGCCAGGGCCAGGGAGGTAAAACCCTGCAGTCTTTCAGCTGGTAACAGGACCTGAGTCTTCTCACCGTGCAACCATGAAGACAGAACAAGGATATAAAGTAGGAGACAGAGAAAGGAGTTGCCTTTCCGAAGACCGGCCAGGACATGGGACTGAGAGGTTGCAGGAGGGGATTCTGCCTGCCGAGTGAGCACAGCAAGCTCCCCAGTCACACGTGCATCACAACATCTCATCTCCAAGTGAGTCCTTGTGCAGCGTCCTCTGTCCCGTGCCCTGGACTCATTCCCGAGCTGCTCTATCCCAGGTTCTAAGGCTCCGACACGAACCCATCTTCTTTGATTTAGTTAGTCTCAGAGTCCAGGCAGAAGACAAGGGCCAGTCCTGCTGTTCCCGGGACAAAGGCTCTGCGTGGCAAAGGTCCCTAAGGAAGCCCTGGGTCACCACCAACAGGAAGGAGGAACAGGCTAGACCTTGCGCCACCTCCGGCCATGCACAGCCCAGCAATATGTCAGACAAAGACACAGGGAACATGTCACAGGTCATGTGCGATGGTGGCTCACGAGCTTGCAGTGCCCCGGGACATCACAGCCATCTCAGTCTGTGTTAGAACATAAACAGGAACAAAACGGCCTAGCATCAAGCAAGGTGACTATACTACCCACCAATTTGGGATTCCCTATTTAAATTATGATCCCCCCCCCCCGTGTGAATGCAGTTCATATCGACTTTTCCCCTCTCTGCTCCACAGTGCAAAGCATACGTACATTTTGTGAAATGCAGGTGAAATCTACACAACTTACGAGGCGTCAAGGTTTTGTCTGTCAGTCTCATGCACCTTAGGCTGGGCTCCACATGCCAGGTACAGAGGGCAGGGGCGAGCCCAGTGACTTCAAAGCTTTTAACCATCTAAATCTAGGTTCCATATCTTAGATTAGCAAAACTTGAAATTCACAGTCAGGCTGTATTCATAACAGACCTCAAAATGGTGAATTCAGAATCAGTGATGTGTAAATTACCTGCTCCCAAAATATTATCAGTGCTGTGACTACAGGCATAAGGTTTCTTGTATAAACAGCACTGATTAGGAATGCTAAAAGCCCTGTAGCTTCTTCAGTAAAAATCACAAGGAAAATTACCAACAAAACGCCAGGGTTGCAGCCCAGCCCCATTGTGCCCTCTGCCCTTAGCAGCAAGAGCTCCCTGAGTCGGGTTTGGTCTCAGTTACAGAAAGGTGCTATAGAATTTTCATTTAAATGCATCTAATAAGCTGCAACCCTTCCAGTGAGCAACTCCCAACTCATCATGTGTGTCATCAATGTTAATCATGCTCCTTCACTTGCACAAATGCCCAGGGTGCTCTGGGGACTGAGACAGGAAGACTGCCAGCCTCACCTTAGGTTCAGTGAGAGACCTGATCTAAGGGAGTATGAGGGAAAGTGATGGAGTAGGACACCGCACATTTTCCTCAGACTTCTGTGCATATGCCCACCCCACAAATGTGCAGATACACACATGATTAAAATAAAAAATGTCTAGGATCTTTTTTAAATTTTTTTATTCAATTGTGCATGTGTGTGTATGTGTGTGTAGAACTACAGGCGAATTTGGGAATCACCATGGACGCCTCCACCTCCTCCTTGTTTACTCTGCCCCGGGATTCACAGGCTTCACCCACCAGGACCAGAAGCGCAGGCCTCCCCCCCCTCCTTTCCCCCTCCCCCCCATCCGCTTCCGCCCGGCATCTACGCGTGGGATTTAGGATCCGAACCCAGGATCCTCCACCTGCAAGGCAGAGGCTTAACCCCTGAGCCATCTCTTCAGCACCAAAAATGTCTAGGATCTTAAAAGAGCAGTTTGAGCATAAAAACAAAACAAAAAAACACTATGTCTTCTTCAATACCATCTAACCAAAGCAAGACAGCAATGAATAGTGTTATTTAAACCCAGCCATGCCAAGGGAAAGGAAGCAGAAGGTGGGAAGCAGAAGGTGGAATAGAGAGGGGCCCTCTGCAGGGGTCAAGAGCAGATCTCAAACATGCCTTAAAATTACTTTTGCTTAAAAATGATCACAGTAACAAGTAAAAATGGTCTCCATGATACAAAGTGGACTCCAAATTACCAACTGACAAAGACAAGAGACGGAGAAGAAAACCCTGCACAGCAGGAAGGAAGATGAGTGTTGGACCTGGTCTGTAGTGACTCTGGTATAAGGAGTCAAGGCCAGCCTCGGTCCTCGGCCAGGTGTGCTGACACACATACCTGCAGACCCCCAGAGCTGAGGGAGGCTCCCCTGAACCCGAGGGTCCTTGTGTTCTGAACAAGTGCCCAGCCACTGACCCACCACCAGAAGCAGGCTCAAGAGTTTCACACTGTCCTACACAAAATAGATGCTAGCCTTTATTTAGAAGAAAATTAAAAATAGTTTCCAGAGGCAGAAGCAAATGCTGACCTCTTGTTCTCTTCCTAAAGAGGTCCACAGGTGGTCCTACTACAAGCAATGGGAAGCAGAGAGTCACTATGGGCTTTTTTTAATGTGTGTGTATGTGTACATGCATGTGTGTCTGTGCATGTCTATGTTTGTCAGAAGCCACTACATGTGCCTGTGGAGGCCCAAGGGTGACTTCAGGAATCACCTGGATTGTTCTGCCTCCTTTTTGCTTTGTTCTGGGGGTTCCCAGGCTTGTATTCAAGTGATGGAAGCACAGCCGTGGCCTTTTCTGCCCAGCATTTTTACATGGGCACCAGGATGTGAACTCAGGACCTTCTGCTTTGGAGGCAGAGCCTTAATCCCTCAGCCATCTCTCTAGCCCAGCTGCAGCTTCTAACTCCTCCCCCACCATACATACATACACACACACACACACACACACACACACACACACACACACACACGCTCAATACCCCTTGCACCATTTTCAGGCAAATGAGCCTCACTACCAACTGCCAAACAGGGTTTAAAGGGATCAGGAACAGGCTTGCCTAATCTCCCTCCCAGACAAGATAATCCCAGAAGCCATCTCTCATAAGAATGCTGTGGAACCACAAAGACTGGTTACACAGATAACACTTAATCTATTCAAAGCAAGAGCAGGAAACATCAGAAAAAAATAAAAACAAAAACACTTCTCAGGTTCTCAAAATGGTAAGTGTTAGCTATAGCTGGAGAGAGAACACTGTGTTTACCAATCTCTACCACCTACACTATCAATACCTTATAAAAAGCAAACAGCAGGAAAGTAAAAGTTTATGTCATACAGATAAGAAATAGGGGGAGAGAACTACAGAATTGCCTACTTCGAATGATCTCAACTCTTTTAAAAACAAACGCAGGGAACTAGGAACTAGGCTTGGTGACAGAATCCTGCCTAGAGTGCCCCAGGCCCAGCTCCAATTCCTAGGACAGCAACAAACAAAGCAAAAATCAGACACTGTCTTCCCAGCACATGATGTAAAACAAATCAACAAGAAGAAAGACAACAGATTAAGAATCAAGAACGACCTGGGAATGTATAAATCCTTAAAACTGACTCAGATCATGAAGCGACAGGAAACTCAACGCAGGGCATCGGGATGGTTAATTTAACATATGGGGCTGGGGGGAGATTTAGGTCCTTATCTCACACCACTCATAAACCCCAAATGAGTTTATAATCTTAAATATGGCAAACACATTGAAATTGTTAAGGGAAAAAAAATGGATCCCAGGCTGCACTGTGCATGACCAGTGGCTCAGGCTGGACTCGCAGATCTGAGGCGAGCCAGCTGCCAGCCTCCTTGCCAGGGAAAGGCAGCACACCTGCTGGAGAAAGCATAGTTCTGCCGATACCCTGAATTTGACTTTCAGCCACCAGGACCAAGAGGGGAGATGTCTACCACTTTAGGAAAATCAAACACTATAAAAATAGAAATGTCTAACAAGTGAGAAACAGACAGGTTAAGTACAAGGAAGAAAAATCTTCAAGAGTCAATGTACATGAAATAAGAGACAAAGAATAAGCAGGAAGATAGCAAAGATTGAAATTTGGAAAATAACTAGAAAACAATGTGAAGCTGTGGATGAAGGTGGATCGGTGACAGAACACGTGCTTCCCTTTGTTGTTTTTACACTTCGACTTTTGTGAGTTGTTCCTCACATTCCTGATCCTCCTGTCTTGACTTCCTATGTGATAGGATTACAGCTATGCACTACACAACAGCTGCATGTACAAGGCCCTGGGTTTGAGACATAGCACTGCCAGGAAAAAAAAAAAATGCATGTGGGATTATAGATTCCTACCGTGTGTGCAGAATGTGGCCAAATCTTAATGAGCTCTTGCCTGAGTCACCACC
This sequence comes from Typhlomys cinereus, assembly GCA_023101885.1. Classification (NCBI taxonomy): domain Eukaryota; kingdom Metazoa; phylum Chordata; class Mammalia; order Rodentia; family Platacanthomyidae; genus Typhlomys; species Typhlomys cinereus. The sequence continues at coordinate 1,171,453 of JALPQD010000030.1, forward strand.
CGAACACTAACTACAGCCTAGAATAGTTCTGCTCATCCTCACGAAGAGATATGGCAGAATTTTAAATGCAATGTAGAGTAATAAGCAAAAAAAATTTTTATTCTATGTACCCTGATGTTCAAGAGTAATAGAATGTACATAAGTAACGTGACCAGGCACGGTAGCATGTTCCAGTATATTCCACCAACAAGGAAGGTTAAGGGAAGGGCATCGCTTGAGCCTAGAGTTCAGGTCATTCTCACCCTGGGCCACAATAAAAGAGACCCCCGCTCTCTAAGAGAACTACTACTACTACTACTACTACTACTACTACTACTACTACTACTACTAGCAGTATGAATAACGGTGCAGTACAGATCACGGTGCCAGTGACACAACATACAAACATTCCAGGGAGTTAGCAGGGGATTAGCTGTGGTGCTAATATGGCTCCATCCCACTAACAAGACAGAGCTCCACATCCACATAGTAAATTCAAGTTCACGCAACATGAGTAAGTACCCAGGAGAGCCATAATTCAGACTGCACTCACGGCAGATGGCCTGGCAGTACCCTGGAATCAGGGGCCACGAGAATGGGGGGTCCAGATGGAAAAGGCTTAGGAGGCAGCATTCACTGCAATGGTCAGGAAAAGCTTAATCTCAAGAAATCAAATATTAGCATCTTTTCAATATGTTTTTACTCATTATTTACATGAAGACGAAAGACAGATAAGACACAGAAAGAGACTGAGTGTGTCGATGCGTGCTGGTCAGAGATGATCTTCAGATCTCTTTCTACCACCTACGCCTTTGGGCTCGAGCTCAAGACACCTTTACTTGCTGAGCTATTTCACGGGCCTTAAACATTAAGCTTATACCCTCTGTACTGTTCTGTAATCTGCTGTCATCATATATGTATAATGCATGAAACGGCTGAAATGCAGGACAACCAAAGTGTAAAATTATTCTACCTGGGGAATAAGAAAGCTCTGACTACCAATAAACCATTTTTCAATTTTTCATAATAGACATACATTAATTTTATTTTTTTTTAATTTTTTATTATTTTTATTCAATTGTGTGTGTGTGTGTATGTGTGTGTGTGTGTGTGTGTGTGTGTGTGTGTAGAACCACGGGTGAATTCGGGAACCACCCTGGACCGGGATTCACAGGCTCCACCCTACCAGGACCAGAAACGCAGGCTGCCCCTGCTTCCGCCCGGCGTCTATACATGGGGTCTAGGATCCGAACTCAGGACCTTCCGCCTGCAAGGCAGAGGCTTAACCCGAGCCACCTCTCCAGCCCCGAGATACATTAATTTTAAAATTGGAAAAAAGTACCTTAGCGCAAAATGTACAAGTGGTGATTAGATTCCATGTACCTTTAGTTCGTAACAATATCTAAGTCTGGAGGTAAATACACACGTGACATAAGCACTTTGTTTCTATAATACAAGATTCTCCTAATTGTAAGCAAATTACAAAGCTGTTTTGGAACTCCTAAGCTTTTGCACAATGGATCACCGTGCTGATAATGGAAAAACAAAACTGTCTTCTACAAAGAACATTCTAGCTTGGTGTGATGGCACCAGGAGTCCAAATTCACTGCCAGCCTAGGCCCTACAGCCAGACATGGCATGTGACGGTCGACACCTATAATGCTGGGACAGGACAGGACAAGATGCAGAGTCAGCAACATGGCAGGTCGCCTTAGCTACCGGTGGGTCATCCTGAGCTACATGGTGGGTCTTCAGCTGCGTGACAAGTCATCTTCAGACCAGGTAAGTCTGATGGCCTATCTCAAAAACAAAGAGGGTAACGGGAGAATGCAAGAACAGGGGCAAAATAAAATGGCATTTATGCATGCAAATATCATAATCAAGTCTGTTAAACACTAAAAATTAGAAATTCACCCCAAAACTGATATATAATAAACAGGCTAGTAACTCTAGCAATAGTCCCAAGAAGTTGTCACCAACATGAAAACAAATGCAAACCTGCAAGCACTCTACACCTGGGTGTGTACTAGGAGATCCAACAGGCTGGAGGGTGAACAGCAACGTGAGCACAATGCTGTGTCCCAACTGGTTTCCTTGCATGCTAAGCCCCCTTCCGGAAACCTCCTGTCCAGCTCACAAGCAAGAGGTGACTTGGGCATCCAGTTAACCAGCTGGCCAGCCCAAAATCAACCTAGTAGTCAAGGTCTATGAGTCGCAAATCTTCCAAGTCTCTAATATTGTTACAACATGCTTATGTTATTATGAAACCAACAGGAAAACCTCAAAAGACCAGAAAGCATCTTACCAAGGTGATGTCCCGGGAAGCTGCCGCTGCGCTCATGTGCAGGCTGGGCTGCCTCACTGAACTGCTGCAATCCAGGGCTCGAGCAAATGTCCCGACAGCACTGTATGACGGAACACAGAAACAGTGAGCCTTTTGCGTCTGCTGGAGTTTGGTGGGCTTTCTTCCAATTTGTGCACGTGAGTAGTATGTGTGCTTTCTGAGGTAGGTGTGTGTGTGCGCGCGCGTGCACGCTCGAGCATTTTTACCATCTCAGCCATCTCCCCACTTTTATGCTTAAGAAACACTTTTGGGTGGTGAATAAAAAACTATAAAAAAAAAGGTTAACGACAGTTGTTAGATGTTTGAAAATAATAAAAAAAATCAACTGAAAAATACTTCTCTTTTAAGACTTAATTCACTACAGCAATCCTAATCTGAAAAGGTAAAATTTCCTGAAACTTGAAAGCAACTGCACAGAACTTGTTTCCAGCTGTATTGATGCAGAGTCTTTCTGCACGTAAGTAACTTAAACCCACAAGGTGCAGCATGAAGAGAAGAGACAGTCTGCACTCAGATATGACAACTGAGGAAAACAATTCTTATCATTTTTAATTAAAACACAATACATGCTCCCAAGTAGTGCTATTTAACTATCACAAAGTGAACATGCGCAGATTACAATCAACGTCCAAGTAAGGACATAAAAGTTTGACAACTCTTGCCAAGCTCCTTCTTACAAGGAACCACTGTTTTGGATTTCTTCAAACAGGGTCTAAGTATACAGCTGAAGCTGGTGGGTGGTTCGCTACCCAACCTGGGCAGGCCTCTAACCTGGGATCGTCCCTCCTGCCTCAGCTCCCAAGCTAAGTGCCGCATGCAAGACCTGTACCACCCTGATTCTAACACCACAGATTATTTCTGCTGACGTGAGCCACCTGTGACAGATGTGCTGCTGTTGTTCTGAGGTAGCGTTTCTTTCACTCTGTAGTGCCCAGAATGGAGGGAACTAGTAGCCCGGACTCCTTTCTAATTCCAGTCCTTCTGCCTCAGCCTCCCAAATACTGGCATGACAGGTGTCACCCCTGCATGTAGCTGGATACTTTTTCTTCCTTTTCTTTTTCTTTTTAAATGTCTAGCTTATCAGTAGTATTTTCAAAACCCCCCAAGCTGTCAGCTGAATGATACTCATATTTTGTCCTTGCTTGGCGCCTTTTTTTTTTTTTTGATTCATCACCCACCTACTACTAATCAACACTATGTGTTGTTTTCCATTTGGAGATCCTACTACTAATCCACTTGTATACACACTTTAGGCACACATGTTTGCATTTCTCCTGATGCAATGTTCAGAAGTATGCAATTAAAAAGTTGTGCGAGACGGCAGCATCCATTTACATTCACTTAACTAGATATGAGAATGCTGACTTGTCTCGTATTTGCTAATTCTTAGCACATTAAAATTTGAGGACTGAGGATATGACTTAGTGGTAGAGCACTTGCTGGGCATGTCTGAAGCCACTGGTTCAATCCCCAGAACCATCAAAAAGAAAACGATAACTGCAATAAGGGGCTGTCATGTGCAGGTGTCAGCTCAACAGAGGAGAAACAGGTCTTTAACCACACCCATGAAGAACTATTCCGTGAAAGCAGCCTCAGAGCACGACTGTAGGAGGCACATTTCCTACACTGATGCTGACGTGGGAAGGACCAGCTCATGGCAGGTAGGATCATTCCCTGGACAGTGATCACTACGTGGAGAGAATTCTCTCCGCTCCTCTGGGGATAAGGTGTGGCCGGTTCCCTTGGCCCTGCCCGCAACTATCCTTATGTAACAGACTATACCCTGAAATTATAAGCTGAATAAAATCCCTTTGTTCCCAAAATTGTTTTGAGTCATGTATTCATTATAGCAATGGAAGAGAAGACTCAGATAGGACAGGAGAGAAACTTTGAGCTGGACTGGTGGCTCACATAGTAGTCCTAGAAATCAGAGGCTGAGATAGCAGAATTGCTACAGCTTTGGGAACAGTTCAGACTACGCAGAATGAGATCCTGCCTTTAAAAATAAACAAATAAATAGATCTTAATTTATATTTAAGTATTTTTAAACAGATGATTTTTATTTTAAAAAATGCTAAGTATAATTCCTTAATGACCTTCATTCTCAATTCAAAGCAATGGGAAACATACAGCAAGTAGGAAAAAAAAAAAAACTAGAATGTACATTAAATTTGAAAACTACAAGTTTCCCAAATAACTCACAATCTGGAGAGCTTGGGGCATCTAGACAAGGGCTCATGGATGAGTCACTTCTATTTCCAAATCTTCCTGAGTGGCTGCTGTGTGACAGGGACCCTCCATGCCTGATTCAATCACTTGGCATCGGGCACAGGGCTCTGGATCAAGTGCACGGCCACCAACGCAGTGCCACTCTACATGGTGACTGCTTATACAAACACTGTTGTCTAAGGATGGGCTCCACCTTACACCTACTGTCCAGAATGAATGGATTCTAATGCTGCGTGCTATGTCTGTTCACTCAAGGAAATAAACATTACAAACTTGATTAAGCCCCTTTCTGTGTGTTCCCAGATCAACTATGCTGTGCTTATGTCAATAATGTAGCATAGACATACCATTAATGAAATAAACAATGTCTCGTAAACTGCACAACTTTTTATAAAAGAATGATATATTCACACGAATAATCATACAGTATAGATCTACATGCAGCATTACTTTGGAGATTTATTTCTTTACTACACAGAGTTCTAATTCTCTCATTTAATTGGTACAAAGTGATACCCCATTGTATGAGTACAGCTCAATTCATTCATAAATTGCTTGGTGATGTATTTTCAGGTTTTCCCAATTTATTCACTGTTGCAACATTATGTTAATCTCATTTACTTTCTGCTTTGTAGCAATTTTCCTCATGAGCATCACTTGCATTTATAATTGTGAAATAAAAGCAAAATTCTGCCCCATTCATTTTCTTAGAAAACAGGCAGGGGAATAAGCATGGCAGACAAGATGAAAACCCTCAAGGGAAACCCTACAGCAGCAGGCCTCACCCATGCGTACATGCTATGAGAAGAAGCGACCACTTTTGGGGGTGGAGGGATAGAAGAGGGAAAACAGGGTCTTCATGTAGCCCAGGCTACCCTCAAACTCAGCAAATAGCAGAGCCTAGCTTGGAACTCCAGATCCTTCCGCTTCTCCCTTACAAGCACTGGGGCTACTGGCATGAGCCATCATGTCTAGCATGAGTAGCAGGTTTCTACCGACCCTCAATAAGCCAGCTTTGTGCAGGGCATGCCAGGGTGCCGGACAGCCTCGTGCAGGGCATGCCAGGGTGCCAGACAGCCTCGTGCAGGGCATGCCAGGGTGCCGGACAGACTCGTGCAGGGCATGCCAGGGTGCAGGACAGCCTCGTGCAGGGCATGCCAGGGTGCAGGACAGCCTCGTGCAGGGCATGCCAGGGTGCAGGACTGTCCAGAATATAGGATTTTGCTTCCATTCATGACAGGAATTCAGGTGTTCCACTTCTTATTTATGCTTTTATTTTCTTAATCAGTGAAAATTAATAAATCTACTTTCATTTATAACAAATTAATGACAAAAATCATTATTTAGGAGACAATGTAAGCATATATTTATTACTAGAAAAAGAATAATACAACTGAAAGGGGAAATACAATATGAAGAATATATATATGCCTAGAAATTCTTTCATAAAAAGAAACTTCATGACTCAATAATATCATACTCACCGGGCTACAACTAAAAACTGGTCAATCTGCCGATCAGTAAGTGGGCTGTTGGGATCCCAAACTTTAACTTCCAATTTTGACTGTTCCCTCTCATCTGAGTCTCCTGCCCAAAAAATAAAGGAAAGGGAATCTAGTTATCACAAAACATACTGCCGCGGAAGGTTGTTGATTACCATCGCAATGTGTCAGGTAAATGCTTGTCCTTTGGGCACATCCTTTGACAGCAGATGCACACTGGTGGTGATCATGGCATAGCGTGCACTTCCTGAGACCCCAGGTATATGAGGCCCCATGCCCAGTACAGCGATGAAACAAACCAACTCCACCAGCCATAAGATACTTGGATTACAATAAAACATATGCATAGCCACTTACAGCACGAATCAAAGAAACAGATACCATGAGACACACATAAACATGACCAGAAGCAGTAAGAATCTGAAGACCAACCATTTCAGAGTGGCCAAGCAATGTGTCTCTGCTATAAACTGAAGCGTGTGAATGCCCTAGGAAATAAGAGGACAAAGTTGTGGGTATAAAAATGTGACAGAAGGGCTGGAGAGGTGGCTCAGGGGTTAAGCCTCTGCCTTGCAGGCGGAAGGTCCTGAGTTCGGATCCCAGATCCCACGTATAGACGCCAGGCAGAAGCGGGGGCGGCCTGCGCTTCTGGTCCTGGTAGGGCGGAGCCTGTGAATCCCGGGGCAGAAGGAGGTGGAGGCATCCATGGTGGTTCGTGAATTCATCCATGGTTCTACACATACACAGACACACGCGCGCACACACACACAGACACACACACGCGCGCGCACATACACACCCACATGTGCACAGTTGAATAAATAATAATAATAAAAAAAATTTAAAAATGTGACAGAAAAATTGCTTATTCTATCTGGAATAAGGGACAGCAAGGAGAATGAAAAGAGATCGCTAGAAGAAGGGATTTAACCCAGTACTAAAGATTCTTCCGGGATTTTATTTGAAGGCAACAAGAAGCCCTTGAATTTCACATAAGATAAGAAACCAAACTTCAAACTCCACACTTAGCAGTGGCTTGTATGATCGGCTCTGCAGAGATTCCTGGTGAAGTCAGGGCTGCACCCACCAGCCAGCACTGAGGCCAAGGCTTGACGGTGAGAGGAGACAGGGCAAAGGGATGACTATGCCAGTGACACGAGAGGTGGGGCACAGATTTCAAGTCCCAGGAGTTGTGCAAATACTGGTCAGGAAAAAGGAACATGAACACTCAGTGAGGACGAAGAGAAAACTCCACGATACAGAGGGCTTACTTTAGAACATCGCCCAAGGAAACACCTGGGCAGGACGCGATGCCCACAGCAAGGGAAAGCAGCTTACAGTCAACCAGAACCAACTCACGGCTGTGGGCTCACTTGGCTGAAAGGCGTGGGTTGCACTGCTTGCAATATCAAGTGCCTCACACTCACTGACATCCCAGTGACCAGCGAACCCTGACTCGGGAACTCTGAGGCAAAGAACAAGTGGGTATCTGTGGACCGGGAGAGGGCAGAACTGGGTGATGCTTGGCTGAGTCTCTTGAGTCACTGACTGCTGCTCTTGAGTTGAGGATTTGTTCAGATGCAACTGAACAAGTTGCACATGGCCAACTGCCACTTCACCACCACACAGCTCATGCAGGGCACAGCTAGTACTGGATCAGAGACAGCTAAAAATTTTGAAAAAGTTTCATTTTATCACAGGCTTATAGTAGCCTGCTCGAAAATCTGGTGACCTGAGTTCAATTCCTGGAAGCCCACATGGTGGGTGGAAAGCACTGACTTCTGAAGGTCGTCCTCTGACCTTATGTGGAAACTCTCCCTCCTCCCTCCTTCCCTCCCTGCCTTCCTCCCTCTCTCTCTCTCTCTCTCTTTCTGCCCCCACTCCCTTTCCTCCCATCTTGTCCCCAAGGAGGAAATGGATAAATCTGTAAGTGAATGAATTAGGCAGCAGAAACATTTAGTGGCTCTATACATGCTGGTATGAATTGCACAGCCTCATCATGGTCCTTCCGGTCATTGTAACCATCTCACATCTCCCTCCACTTGTAATAATCCAGCCAATTCTAATCTGCTCGGGCACTCCGCAGTCAAACAATATGGCCTAGGCTAGGGGTCAGCTCAGTTGGTAAAATGTTTGCCACCAAGCATGGGGATTGAGTCTGGTGCTAGAACCCACGACCACACAGGGAAGAGCATGTTTGTAACCACTGCTGAGGAGACAGAGGCAGACAGCTCTCTGGGGCTTGCTGGCCAGCCAGTTAGCCTTCTTGGCAAGCCCCAGGCCAGTGAGAGACGCTGTCTCTAAAAACAAAGTAGGCAATACCAGAGGAAGAATACCCAAGTTGTCCTCTGACTTCTATATGTGCGCGCACACGCGCACACGCGCGCACACACACACACACACACACACACACAAATCAGTTATTTTTCTCTTTTGCTATAGACACGCTTTGAGGCTTAAACAACTTAAAGGGAGAAAACGGAGATTTGTTTAGCTTGCGGTTACAGAGGGAAGATACATCCTTCATGCCAGGAAAGGCACTGCTGGCTGGCAGAAGCCAGAGGAGATCATGAGGCTGAGAGCTCGAGAGGAGACTCACTCGCTCAAGCAGGGCGGGGCTCCCCAACCTCAAGGCCCACTCCTGTGACTGCCTTCTTCCAACAAGACCCCAACTCCTAAAGGTGCCATAACTTTCCCAAATAACTGAAGATTCAAACACATGAGCCTGTCGGGGACAATTCACATGAAAATCTCTCTAACCACTGAACTCCCACAACTGCATCTATGTGAGGGCTGGGTGTGGTGGCGGATGCCTGTGATCACACCACTGGGGGTTGGGGAGGGATGAGGCAGGAGGACCACCACGAGTTCTAGGACAGCCAGGGCTACAAAGCAAGGCTTAACCTCAAAACATCAAAACTAATCACACGATTGTGCAGCTTTCCTACTTTTGTTTCACATAGGCTGAGGAAATGAAGACGGGAAAATAATCCTAGACGTCAATACTAATCCTCAAGCCATGCTCTAGGATCTTTAGAAAGCACAAATTACTTCTCCAGCATATTCCTCACCAGCACCAAGCTGTCCATGTGCCCGACGAGCTTGGGGTGCACGGTCACCCTCGAGGCCTTTCCAGGGCAAGTGGGAATATTATTCTTCCTAATAAAACTCCTCTCACTTGCACCAGCTGCCACAGTACTACGCTTTTATGTTATGTTTAATTCAGAAATGCGCAAAGATGTCATTTATCACCATTTTTGTTCAACACTGTTCAGAAATGTATTAAGATATGAATCCAAGGAATAATAAGTTACTAGAATGGCATCATAAATATGAATAAAAAAGCTCAGTGGTACTCAAAAGAAAATAGAATGTAACAAAAAATCTCATTCGTTGTGACAATAAAAATATGAAACACAAAACTGGCAGCAGGTTTATAGAATTATTGAAACTCCTAAGAAAAGATGACTTGAATAAACAAACAGTAAAGATTTAAATCTGGCTGCATTTTCTTTGAGTGTCTGAGTTGATTAAATTCATTAAGAACTTAGTTTTGGAAGTAGATTAATCATTTTTAATAGCTACAAATCCAATAGTATTGTTATTAAACTAAAACAGATTAACTAAACTGAATGGGATTGCAATACAAAGCAACAGTAATCAAAACAAAGTTGAGCTCTGAGGTAAAGCACTTGGTTAGCATTAGGACCCTAGCGTGATCCTTAAAGCCACAAAAAAGGGAAGTTGATTACAAGTATAGAAACGGACTGGAGAAGGCAGCTCCGTTGCTAGCATAGAACCACCATCAAGCCCTGGGTTCAATTCCCAGCACTGCATTTAAAACAAAAAGCATGGTGACTCATCTGGAATCCCAGCACTCAGGAGATAAAGGCAGGAGGATCGGAGACTGAAGGTCACGTTGGGTGGGGAAACGCCTCAGCGCAAAGCACTCATCAAACAAGTATGCAGACCTGAGTCTGAATCCCAGAACCACATGAAAAGCTGAGCAAGTCGTGCGAGCATTCACAACCACCTGTGTGCTACCAGGAGATGGCAGGGGCGATACAGAAGCCTCGAACCTCCTGGGCCGTTAGCCTGATGTATGCAGCAGAAAAACAAAGAGACTCTGATTCAAATGAGGCAGAAGGCAAAGACTGACACTTAAGACACACACACACACACACACACACACACACACACACACACACACACACACACACACGTTCAAGGCCAGCCTGGGCTATACAAGATCCTAGTCCCCCCCCAAAAATACACTAGAGCACTGAATAATATATATTTGAATTGTTAAACAACAACACTTACTGAACACTTACTACATTCCAAGAACGCATTACAGCAGGTTTTCTCCCTAAATACTACCGACACTTGGGCTGATACATTTTGGGCATTGTACCGATGTTTGGCAGTGGCCTACAACCAGGCTGTGTCAGCAGCATTTCACCCACCTAAGACCCTTCACCAACTGTGACAAACGAAATGCCTTTATAGTACCTAAAGTTCCTGGAGAACAACGTTTCCTTGGTGCCAAGGATTAGTGTTCTACAGGTCTCCAGTCAGTACCTCCCTATACTTAATTATTATAAGCTGGTGGGGTTTTTATTTTAGTTTATTTTGGGGGGTGCATGTGTATGGGTGTGTGTATCAGAGAGCACTATGTGTCCTTGTGGAGGACCAAGGGTGACTTTTTGCTTCACTCTGGGATTTTTCAGGCTCCACCTATCAGAGCCAGAAGTGTACATCACTGCATTTTCTTCCTGGTGTTTTTACGTGGAACCTGGGATCTGAACTAGGACCTTCTGCCTATGAAGCACAGTGTTAACTCTAAGCTAATAGCACCTACCACATTACTGAGACACTTGCATTTTATAAAGTAGACATTGAAAATAAGATTTGCAGCTCAATGGGTGAACACTTGCCTAGTATGTAAGGTCTTGGGTTCAATTCTCAGTATGATGGGAGGGGAGGAAAATACATTAGGAGGGTGCGGCTTATGGGAAAATAAAATCTAAGGAACTTATACTCAGAGCATTTAAATAAACAGCAGCAATCACATCTAACAACAGAGCTTGATCTCTCTCCCCTGACCAAGCGCAAAGGTCGGTGGATCTTTACCGCCTTAAACCTGCAGCCTGTCTCGTGCTGCCTCGTGGAGGTGGGGCTCCTGGCCACGGTCCCACTGGAATTGAAGGCTGAATCCACACGCAGGTCTATGTCTCCTGTAGCTCCTTAGTCTAAAAGTCAAAGCTTCCCCACATGGCCATGACAGAAAGTACAACAGATGTGGAGGCCGCTCAGTCAGTCAGGGAGAGACCTGTGCTGGGGAAAGATGCTTCTAGACTCTTGCACACTCTCTTCCCACAAGAATACACTTTCCCGGCTGCTGGCAAAGCTTGCTATAGAGTGCTTACTGACTACAGATAGGCCAATTTCTGCTTTGCAAGCATACTAGAAGATACACAAATTAATTCTTAAACTCTCAAAAGAAAGACACACTGAAATTCCCAGTTAAGTATTACCTAATTAGAGGCAGAGTTGGCCAGGGGAGAAGTGACAGTTTGCTAACAGGTGTTGGGCTCTGTGCTAAGAGCTCCATGAGAAAGACGTCACTCAAGTCCCCACAAGGTCCACTCTCATGTTGGAGGGAGAAGAGGAGAGTCAGAAAAGTATAACTTTGTCCAAGTTTATAATTAAGATACATCAGCCAGGTTCTACCCAAATGTGTGAATCTAAGAACAATTCTAGTTTAATCACTTAATATCATCAAAACACAATAAAAAATGTCATATATAAACTGGATTTTTCTTAAAATTCAATATCATATACAAACAATCATTTAAAATGTCCCATAATGATACCTTTTTTCTGTACGAAAATCTTTAGGTGTCTTATTTGTAGAATTTAAAATCTCTAATCTTTACCTTCACTTGAAAACCACATGTGCATCAGTCTAGATCTCAAGCATTTGCTATGAGATAGGGAGTCATAGTGAATTTTAAATTCCAAGCCTACAAAAAATTCACAAGCATGAAAACACCACAGCGATCTTTTAGAATCCATCAGGACGTGTTTGCAAAGAAACCAAGCCTGCAACAATCCTGACCCAGCTTGGGCTGCCACCTACCCGGGATATGACTTCCAGCTCTACCTCCCATGCCAATGCAAACTGCGATCTGGCCACTGGTCAGAATGCGCACTCACAGAGTATCAAAAGGCTTAATAAAAGCACAGTGTTAGGGTAATAAGCCCTAAACACTTGTTTTTGAATACAATGTATTCTACCGTTTAACTGTCCTGCAAGTAGATGTTATACTTAGCTACATATTTAGTGCTTCTGGAGTGGCAATGTCTGTGGTTTGCTTGGTACTTGTTGCTTTTTATTTTTTGAGACCTAGACTTGCATATATAGCCCACGATGAAACAAACCTCGCGGACGCTAGGTCTACAAGTGGGCACTCACATCAGATTCATCATGTATTCCAAATGTGGTTTAACTGTTGGCGTAGGTCTACTGTAGGCTTAAGCCTTCACCCCATAAAATATATCAATTAGAAAAAAAGTGGGGACACTTTATACCTTACGCTTATTTATTGCCAAATTACAAGTAAGAAGAAACATTGTGTTTCTTCACATGTGAAGTGCTTAAAATTATAATAAGATTCCAAGATGACTTCATTTATGATTTTTAAAAATGGGTCTTTCTTTTTTGTAAAGATGAACATACAGAAATAAAGCTAACAATAAATCTAAAAATAAACCTAGGAAGAAATTTATAAAACGTTTGTCGCTAAAACTGTATTTAAAAAAAGATAGAGATTGGCAGAGACAGAGAGAGAGAGAGAAACTCTTGCTCCCACAATATGCTATGTGGCCTATAGCAAAAGGGCAAAACTAGCCATCATCAAGTGTGTCATTGCCCTAGGTTAACTTAAAAACACAATAAAAATAGGAACGAGGGGAACCTTTTCTTTGGTTGATAGTCAAACTAATGATAAACTTCATCTAAAAAAATCAACACACAGGGGCTGGAGAGCTGGCTCAGGGGTTAAGCCTCTGCCTTGCAGGTGGAAGGTCCTGAGTTCGGATCCTAGACCCCACGTATAGACGCCAGGCGGAAGCGGGGGCGGCCTGCATTTCTGGGCCTGGTACAGAGCCTGTGAATCCCGGGGCAGAGTAAACAAGGAGGAGGTGGGTTCCCGAATTCGCCCGTGGTTCTACACACACACACACACACACACACACACAGGCACACATGCACAATTGAATAATAATAAAAAAAATCAACACACAGTAATTACTCCCTAAAAAAATTTTCAAAAAACCTGTGAGGGAACTATGGCTTACCACAAACTTCCATATACAACCAATCCTGTTATTAAAAAGTGAAGCAAAATATGAACCAACAAACCAATATCAACAGAACGAAAATCTCAGAACCAACTTCACATATGTTCAGTGTAAAGAGTGATCAGCATCATCCAATCAAATAGAACCCTAATAAATCTGAGAGGAACAACTAGCAAGGTAATGATAAACTTTACCTAAGGAAACAAAAAACTCTTGCGATAAGAATCAGTCTCATGATTTTTGAAAAGTAGTAAAAAGGAAGACTTTGTCCTTCCATAAAACTTCAGTGCTAGGTAATAGCCCTGCGTCTCACAGAACACCGGGCAGAGCCTTCATGTGGCTCTGCATGTAATAGAGATCAGAGCTTCTTAAACTTTTGCCACTCTCGGGCTCTTTTTACCCAAGAAATGAGTTATGCAAAAAAATAAATTCAGATAAAAAAACCCTAGGTATATAAAATAAGTATGCAAATATAAATACAAATGAAAAAACCCTAGGCATATAAAAATATATGAAAAACTATGTAAACCAAACATTTACTGATAAAATAAATATTTGTGTGTATGTGTGCATGCACGCACGCACGTGTGCATATGTATGCGTGTGTATCAGAGAGTACTGTGTGTTCTGGTGGAGGACCAAGGGTAACTTTTGGAACCATCCTGGATTGCTTCTACCTCCTTTTTGTTTTGCTCTGGGATTAACCAGACTCCACCCACCAAGGCAGGACGTATAAACCGAAGCAGTTTCCACCTGGCTTTTTTACATGGGACCTGGGACCTGAACTCAGGTCCTTCTGCTTACATGGAAGAGTCTTAACCCCTGAGTCATCTCTCCAGCCCTACTGATAATAAATCATACAGAAATATATTTTTAAAAAGTTATTTGGTTTTCCATTTATTATACATGAAAGTAAATTTTTATACTAGTGAGAGGAAATAGTCTTCTTTATTTCTACATGAAGAATTAAAGGTTGGCTGCATATCTGATACTTCAGTACACAGAATACTTGTGTTTTTCTGAGTTACTGATATTTTAATTTTATAATAATCGACAATGAGAATGCCATTTCACATAAACATGCATTACAGCATGGAAGTATGTTTAGAACTCTCTCAAAAATTGTAAATTCTGTCCTAATCTCAACCCAAAATTCATGGAATTTTTTTATGAAACTCAAATCAAAAACAAACATTCTAACACAATCAAAAGATATACTAATTCAACACTTACATGCTGAGGAATGACAGTGGGAAAATATTAAAAGTCTTTGCTTTCTGAATGAAACCATATCTAGAGATATGAAACGACGTATCTAGAAGAGCAGAAACTGCAGCTTCCTGCAGAGTAAAAACACTGCAATTCATAGCCCACAATGGTCTAGAATCTGAGCCGAGCTGTTTCAGGCAACATTCAGTGGTACCATGCGGTATGACGGCAGGCACAGGCGAAGCACATGTGTTGCCATGGTTTGAAATCTGTGTTGTCCCCCACAGGACCTTATGTTTGAAGTTTTAGTTGTTTGGGAAGGTCATGCGCCTTTAGAGACGGTGCCTTGCTGGAGGAAGGCAGTCACAGGGGGTGGGCCTTGAGGTGGATTAGCTCCACCCTCCTACTGGGACAAGTCCGCTCTTGCAGTTGGCAGTTTAGCAGCTCTCAGCCTCTTTGCCTGGCATAAAGGACTGTATCTCCTCTGGAACAGTAAGCTGAGTAAATCTGTCTTTTCTCCCTTAAGTTGCTTGACTTTAAGTGTCTCACAGCAATAGAGAAGAGTAATTGGTACATACATATCCATCAATCAATCAATAAATAAAAATATTTTGCAAAAAGAGTCACTCTTGAGCTGGAGAGATGGCTCAGGGGTTAATATTCGGCCCTGTAAGCCCCCAGGTCCCATGTAAAAACAAAAGGCAGAACCTGCGGCAGCCTGCACTTCCGGCACTGATGGACAGAGCCTGGGAAATCCCAGAGTAAAACAAGAAGGTGACAGAAGTAATCCAGGATAAATCCTGCACTTGGTCCTCTATAGGAACACAAAGTGCCTTTTCACACACACACGCACACACACATATTAAAATTTTGTTTAAAAAAGAGTCACTCTTACCTATATCATTTAAGTAGTTTTAAATAAATGTGAAGTTGTGAAATTATGTGGTCTGAATTTTACTTTTTTATGAGTTCTTATCTGGTTTGTTTTTATTTCCATTATCATTTGGTACAATATCTGACTTAACCAAAAGAAGTGATAAATCAAGTATCTATACCAGCAATAAGCAAACTGCAGCACTGCAAGAGGAAGACATGGCAGCTCAGGGAAGAGTGGTGAAAGGCTTCTTGAGAAACACAGGGCTGAGCGCAACACAGCAAGAGAGACCACACATCCGTCTAGTCAGCATTGGGAGCCAGAAGGGTGAGGGTCATCACAACCAAGTTACAAGTTAACAGAAGTGAAATAAATATCCATACGGAAATGACAACTTGGAAGATAACATCTTTAACTCTTAAAACACACTCAACACTGGGTAAGAGAACAAGGCAAATCGCTGCAGCGCAGCGGCCACCACCTAGCTAACCTACTTGGGAAGCCTCAGGCCAGTGAGAGGCCCTGTCTCAAAAAACAAAGTAGCGGGTTCCTGAGGAGAACACCTGAGCTTGTCTGACCTCTGACCTCTGTACTGCATACACACAATATATATTTTTTAAAAACTTAAAACACATGTGCTTTATGACAGCAATTTCACATCAGGAGTGCATTTTTTAGTTATATCTGTAGGGCATAAGCCTTCTCACTATAAAAGATGATACTCATTTCAGGTCTATTTACATAATTTAAAAGTCAAGTTTTAACTTTTAATATCACTCAGGCACACTGATAATCCAATGTTAAACACGAAGGACTATAAACATCGAAACTATTTCTGGAAGACAAGCTGATCCGCACAGACCACAGCATCAACAAGCTGTCTCAACCTATAAGAAACTGACTGTACAAATGGCTCCCAAAGCAGGTGGCCAGACATTCTGCCCTAGGCTCCATCACAGGCTGCCTTCCAGGAATGTGAGTTCGTGAGAATAGGGAGGGGTCACATTCATTTATTCTGACATGACGCACAACCACGGCATTCACCCTCCAAGGGCCACAGCTCTACCTGGGGAGAGAGGAAAGAGAAACAGAAGCCCCTACGGAAGACAGTATGTGCTTTAATAAAGTCAGACAATGCTTTTGTTTGAACAAAAATGACAAAGGATTTCAAGGAAAAGACTACAAAATTATAAACTATGTGGGAAAAAAAGTTAAGCAATCACTATTCAATTTTTAAAACAAATGCAAAAGCTAAGAAATACTTCCAATACTTGTTAATAAAAGATGAATGTTTTTAATAGTCAAAGAGCTTTTGCTAATAAATAATGAAAAGAACAGAAACAAAATAAACAAATTTACAGAAGAGCTAAACATACCCGCGGCAACATAATCACAACGTACAAAGGAAAACAGGAGGGGGCTCTCTGGAGGTCTCTGGGGAGGGTCATCACTGGCACAGGTGAGCTGGCTGCCTGAGCCCCAGGACACTGCTCACACGTGAGCTCGTGGGGCTGCCCCGGTGAAACCCAGGGGTCAAAAAATGAAGACATGACAGTGCAATGCCCAGGAAGGACATTGCCAGGAGTGGGAAGGGGGTGAAGGAGGGTGGGGTAGCGTAATTAAAATGCATTACATACATATAGAAAAATTTTTTAAAAAGCAAAACAACAAAAAATGTATCTAGAAAATAAAAGGAAGTCAAAATCATGAGTAATAATTCAACCATTTGGGGGGGGGCATTTTCAATCATTATCCTGTATAGCAAGGCTGGAGCCTAGCTCGGGGCAGAGCTTGCACATACACATGAGGGTCTGGGTTAGATGCCCAGCAACACGGAAAGGAAAAAATGTGTAGGTACTAATTCACCTCAAAGAAATTATGTTCGAAAAAGGATTTTACGGTATAAACATAAATGTAGATTTCCTGCCAGAATCACTTACAATATTAAAAAAAAAACATTCTGGCTGGCTCCGTGTGTACAGCCATTTGCTGGTAATCCTGATGATTCGAGTTTGATCTCTGGAACCCACATAAAGGAAGGAGGAGAGAACCAACTCCATGGAGGTGTACTCTGCCCGCCACACAAGCACTAGACACACAGGTGCCTGCCTGTACAGGCGCGCACACACACGCACACACACACACACACACACACTCTCACACACACACTCACACACACACAGAGGCACACACATACACATACGAATAATAATCACTAATTTAAATAAATGTAAGCCAGCCATAGAGGCGTACAACTGTAATTCCGGTCATGGGAGGCAGAAGCAGGAGGATCACCTGGTCTCAAAAACAAGAAAAGTAAAATCAAGACAGTAAAGGCCAAGTAGTCTCTGGTGTCGACTTAAAATGAACATTTTCCTCTTCGGGCATCCGGGTCTCCAAATGGAGGCGTGAGTCTCATCCCACTCGTGATGCATCCTTGCTGGGTGACACGGCACACGCAGTACTTCCAGCACTTGGCAGGTCCATACCTGCCAAATGTTCGCTGACAAATGACCATCAAACGGCTCAAGGGAACAAGGGATTTATTTTCTTACTGATAGTCTGGTTACAGTCTAATAGTCCAGCTTGACGGGACTACCAATTCTCCACAAATGTGCCCAGAGCTCAACCCTCAACTGTGCCTAACTATGGCAAGGGGAGTTCAAGATCATCTTCAGTTCTGTGGCAAATTCCAATGCAGCTATCAAAACAATAGCAACAAAAAGACAAACTTAATGTCTGTCTAATGTGATAAAGAAAGAAGGAAGGAGGGACAGAGGGAAGGGGAAGGTAGGAAGGAAGAAAGAAGAAAGGAAGGAGGAAGGAGGAAGGAGGGAAGGAGGGAAGGATGGAAGGAGGGAATAATGAAGGAGAGAAGGAGAAGAGGAGGGAAGGGGAAAGGAAGAAGAATGGAAAGGAATAAGGGAGGGGGGAGGGAGAGAGAAAGAAAGAGAAAAAGAAAAGAAAAAGAAAGAAAAAGAGAGAGAAAGAAAGAGAAAGAAAAAGAGAGAGAAAAAGACGGACAGAGAGAGAGAAAGAAAGAGAAAGAAAAGAGAGAGAAAAAGACAGAGAGAGAGAAAGAAAGAGAGAGAAAGAAAAGAGAGAAAAAGAGAGAGAAAAAGAAAGAGAGAGAAAGAAAAGAGAGAGAAAAAGACAGAGAGAGAGAAAGAGAGAGACACACACACACCCTTGTCTCTGTGCCGGGAGGAGACAGGAAGACCCGCTGGCCTTGCTGACCATGAACAGCCCATCTAGACAAACCAGCAAACTCCAGGTTCGGTGAGAGACCCTGTCTCAGAGCCAGAGAAGGTGAGTGAAGACACGCTACACTGACCCCTGGCCTCCACGCATACAGACAGGCACAACTCGGTGCACACACATTTGCACACACACACCACAGTCATAAAACTCAAAAAGTGCAGCCACAAATGAATAACTGAAAATGCAAATGACTCTTCTGTGCACTTCTAAAATCAGAAGGGCTCATCACTTTTAAACGGCCTGTAAATTCCCATTGAGGACAAGATATTCTCAAAGATCTTGAACCCCACATACCTTCTAGGAGCATTTCTGGAATATCCGCTTGATATCGAGGACCCACTCTGATCTCGCCCTTGTCAGCTAATAGTGTTTTCACTGACGGGTCATACACCAGCGAGTAGAAAAAGGTATCCTGAAAAAAAGGCAGAAGATACCTAGGTAAGCTCCAGTCCTTCGGAGTATATGAAATTTCATTTCTGTGAATGAATTCATAAATCAAGGACAGCATGGTGGTAGTTTTGTCTGTGATAGCACAAAATTACATGAAGTTAAAAGAAATAGCTTTAAATAGATTGATGTTTTAGAACTTTTATTAACCTAAAAGAAAACCACTAGCTATCCTGAAACAGTTCCGAGAAGCTGGCAAGCTGGCCACCGTGGTGCACACTGGTAACCGCAGCAACAGGAGGCAGAGCCACGAATATGAGCTGTAACCAGCCTGAGCTACATAGCAAGACCCTATCTCCAGAGCAAAAATAAAACAACATGTACGTTCTGGTCAAAATATTAAGCACTGCAAGCATATGGATTAAACTATTCGGGAGCTAAATTTACATGTGGGTTATCAGTATCACTATAGAAATCCAGTTAAATATTAACTATAATTCTGCAATTTCCTTTAAGTTTTGAAGCTCAGACATGTACAGAAATAAATGCACAGACGTAACTAAACACACCAATACCACTGCCTACACACCAGACATCCCAACGGTCACTAAAGAACCTCAAGTGCCCAAGAGTTATAGAGCCTAAAGTGACCTGCCCCCAGACTCCCAGGCCCCCAGGCCTCTGAGTACCAGCCAGCAAGCCCCTACATCTGCTTCCCCCAGGACCCCGTGGTCCTCTACTCCACAATCTGACATTCTAACTCTGAGGGGACTACCCTACCAGCCGCATGCTACCAAGACCAATCAAGCAAACTGCAAGGAAGAGGTATGTGTCAGACTGTAAAGCTCTCTTTGTAAGCTTCTATGATAAAAATGGAAAAGCAAAAAATGTTAGCCATTGAAAAATTCTGATCTAAGAAGTAACAGAAGGGGGCCTGGAGAGGTGGCTCAGGGGTTAAGCCTCTGCCTTGCAGGCGGAAGGTCCTGAGTTCGGATCCTAGACCCCACTTATAGACGCCAGGCGGAAGCGGGGGCGGCCTGCGCTTCTGGTCCTGGTAGGGCGGAGTTTGTGAATCCCCGGGCAGAGTAAACGAGGAGGAGGTGGAGGCGTCCATGGTGGTTCCTGAATTCGTCCGTGGTTCTACACACCCACACATACTCACATGCGCACACACATACATGCACAATTGAATAAATAATAAAAAATTAAAAAAAAAAAAGAAGTAACAGAAGGGGGGCTGGAGAGGTGGCTCAGTGGTTAAGCCTCTGCGTTGCAGGCAGAAGGTCCAGAGTTCGGATCCCAGACCCCACGTATAGACACCAGGCGGAAGGAGAGGACTGCGTTTCTGGTCCTGGTAGGGTGGAGTAGTTCCTGAATTCGTCCGTGGTTCTACACACACACATACACACATATACACACACATGCATATGCACAATTGAATAAATAATTAAAAAAATTAAAAAAAAAGAAGTAACAGAAGGGGCTGGAGAGGTGGCTCAGGGGTTAAGCCTCTGCCTTGCAGGCAGGAGGTCCTGAGTTCAGATCCTAGACCCCACATATAGACGCTATAGACGCGGGCGGAAGCAGGAGCGGCCTGCATTTCCGGTCCTGGTAGGGCGGAGCCTGTGAATCCCCGGGGCAGAGTAAACAAGGAGGAGGTGGAGGCGTCCATGGTGGTTCCCGAATTTGTCCGTGGTTCTACACACACACACACACACATACACATACACACACACACACACACACCCAAGCACAATTGAATAAATAATAAAAAAAGAAGTGACAGTAAATTATATTTGCCCATTTTTAAAAAAAATTGTTTATCATTAATAATATGTGTGTGTGTGTGTGTGTGTGTGTGTGTGTGTAAACTATGCACTATGGCATGCATATGGAAGTCAGAAGACAGTCTCGTGGAGTCCATTCCTTCCACTTTAACATGGGTTCCAGGGATCAAACAGGTTCCAGATTGTCAGGCTTTCACACAAAATCACTGTTCACTGAACCATATTGGCCCTATTGCACATATTTTAAGATGCTACCTAAAAAGAACATCCAAGCCCTTCTCCTTAACTGGGTTGGAGGGGTGAGCAACCATACTTAGTTATTTTGGATTGCTTTTAATATGTAAAATGTGGGTTGGAGAGATGTCTCAGGGATTAAGACTCTGCCTCACAAGCAGAAGGTCCTGAGTTTGGATCCCAGGTCCCATGTGAAAATGCCAGGCAGAAACAGTGGCAGCCTGCACTTCGGATATGGTGAGTGATGTTTCGGAAATCCCAGAGCAATGCAAGGAGGAGATAGAAGCAATCAAGGATGATTCCTGAAGTCATCACCGGTCTTCCACAAGGATAGACAGTGCCTTCTAATACACACACACACACACACACACACACACACACACACACACACACACACACACACACAGGACAGACAGACAGATAGATAGACAGACAGATAGATGGAGATTCTGCCATAATCAACAGAAAAAGAAATGATTACTTAGGGTCAAATTGTTGTTTAGAATTCTTTGATTTGCATGTATTGATAAGAGAAAATCTTTGAAATATGTTTAATTCTCAAAAGCTCAAAAGGATAAAATCTTAAGAGTATTTAAGCTGGGCACAATGATATATATTAATAATCCCAGCACTCAGGACGCAGAGGCAGGATGATCAGGAGTTCAAGACCAGCCTCAGCTACACAGCAAGTTTAAGGTCTATATGAAGAAAGGGAGAGGGAGAGGGGCAGGGAGGGAGAATGAGAAAGGGGGAGGGGACAGAGGAGGAGAAGGGAAGAGGGAGAGGGGAGACAGGGAAGAGGAAGAGGGAGAGGGGGAGGGGAAGAGGGGGAGGGGGAGGGGGAGAAAGGGAGAAAGGAGGAGGGAGAAAGGGAGAAGGGGAGAAAGAAGGAGAAAGAGGGAGAAAGAGGGAGGGAGGAAAGGACGGAGGGAAAGACAGAGGGATGGCCAGTATGCTTCCATGTAAAATGATGCTATATCCTTTTTTTTTTTAACTTTATATGTGTTGTGTGCATGTGTGTGTGTGAGAGTGTGGGCACCTCTGGAAGCCCAAGGGTGACTCTAGAAATCACCCTGGATTGTTCTACCTCCTCTTTGCTTTGCTCTGGAGTTTCCCAGGCTCTGCCTTCCACTGACACAAACTGCCATCATTTCCGCCTGGCATAGATGGGATCTGGGATCTGAACTCAGGACCTTCTGCTTTTGAGACAGAAGCTTAACCCCTGAGCCACCTCTCCAGTCCTTGATGCTAATTTCCAAGCATCAGCAATCATTGTGTTGTTATGGCATAATAATCAAAATCCACCTCCTCTAAATTTCACCAGCAGAGTTATAAACAATAGTAACCTTTTACCTTCTCACCTGCCCTGAATTATTTTGTAGTTCTTTTTTCTTTTAAATTAGACTTTCTCCTAATAGCAGGCTTTCCAATAAATATGTCTTTATCAATATTTTCCTGCGGTGTTTACTTAATTTGAGATAAAGGGTCAACTTTTTAGTATAGTTACTAAAGATACTTTGGAGGGATTAGTGATATGGGTCGGCAGGTAAGGGTGTTTATTATGTAAACATGAATTCAATCCCAAGAACCCACAAGGTGAAAGGAGTGAACCAACTCCCAAAAGTTGCCCTGTGATCTACATGTGTACCACACACACACACACACACACCACACACACACACACACACTCTTTCTCTCTCTCTCTCTCTCTCTCTCTCTCTCCATTTTTTAAAAAATTAAAGAAATACTTCTTTAAAAACAAAGTGTATCATTTTAATAAATTCTAACTGGGGTGGGACCAAACATTTATGTAATCAAGAATTTGTAGGGAAGATTTGGTTTCTAGCACTGGACTATAATCCCAGCACTGGCTGATTATGACAGGAGGATCTGAGTTCAAAGGCATCCTGGATGTACACGCTATCTCAGAAATAAATCAGCGAATAAAGATTAAGTACAAAGATTAAGGAATAAATCTCTCTGTCACACACACACACACACACACACACACACACACACACACACACACACACACGGGGTGGGGGGAGCATGAGGAAACCAATCCTGAGTCAAAAAACAAAAATAACAAGAAAAAGAATGTGTTTATTTTACAAGTATTAATTTTACGAAGGCAAAAATGTTACTCAAGCGCTGTCCATTAGAAAGTCTTTCACCGTCGAGTGAAAAGGCTTGTTAACTCTTACCTAGCCAGGATGATGACACTACCCAAATGTATTCTAATTGTTACCCCTACCGCACAGCTGCTGTCACGGCACAGTAGTGCTTTGGTACAGAAAGAAACACATCCAAGGTGTAGTGGGCTTTGCATGGCGTAATGGGAGGAAAACCAAAGCACAAAGCTTACCTCCTTATCCAGGTAGGACAGCACGGACTCTGTTTCATTCAGCAGGGCAACACTGCATTTCCCCCTGTTGAAAGAAAAAAAAAAAAAAAGAGTGTCCGCCAGGCATCATCTTTACACTGATGACAACTTAGGAGTATTCAAAATCTGTACATAAGAGTCAAACCTACAGGACAATCAGGGACACATTAGTGCCCATATTTACACACTTGAGGCCTGCTCTACAGCCCTGACTTTGGCTAACCCACAATAAAACTGTCTGTACAGTCAGTCAGCTGGAGGTATGGAACGCTAAGAGACTGTCAATTCACATTTTACAGTATTTACTAATTACTCACCGGGAAAGGAAAGAGTCCAATTTAGCCTCCACACTAGCACTGAGATTCTCAATCTATAAATGGGATAATGCGTTAACTGGATACAAAGAATCTTCAGACAAAGTCTCCCCACATAAATCAGCACCTAAAACAATATTCTGATTTCCTAGGTGTAACTGCATATGAGAACCCACAATGCGACAGCAGGGATTCGACACAGGGCCCCGCTTCCTCCAACAAGGCCCCTTTCACCACCTCCGATAATACCACTGTAAGCCCATCAAGGGAAGAGTCCACTGAGTCCATGGAATGACTTCTCAAAGTCCCAAGAATTGGGGTCTTGGAATATGAGTATAACAGGAGTAAAAATGGCCATTCCAAAGTAAAAACACCATAAACACAACACTCAAGAAGAGTATGCTAAGAGGTGGGGGCAAACCTCAGAGACAAGCTCAGCAGGTGAAGCTGCAGGAATAGGGGGGATGGAGAGTAACCGCCGGAAGTTCAATTTTAACTTGTGAACTGAGTTTTCTCCGCTTACTATACAACTAAAGCCCTCCTTCTACTTACAATCCTAAGAGCCCAATTCAGCACACTACTAACTTACTAATGCCAAAATAATTTCTTAAGTAGCACTACTATTGTTATCGATGGCACCCTTACAGCTAATTCAAATTTCATTTACAGAAAATTGTAAAAACATAATTCCTTACAGCCATACGAGGAAGAAATTATCTTAGAGCTTCTTTAATGCTAACAGTCCAACAAACATGAGACTGAACTCCACAGTGCAGCTGTTTATGATTTATATGAAGACGGACATGTAAAATACAGAAAACTATTGGAACATTTTTAATGTTTTTATTACTTTTTTATTCCTTGAGAGAGACTGCAACCACAGTGCACAGGTGGAATTCAGATAGCAAACTTCTAAGCCCATCCTCTCCTTCCACCATGTGGGCTTCTAGGAACTGAACTCAGTTCAAAGGGTTGGCCAGCAGGCCAGGGCCTTACTGCTAAGCCATCTCACAACCCTGATTGGGATATGCGAAGGTTTGTTTGTTACGATTTTGCAGGTATACTCAATTACACATGTAAAATGGCCTATGCAAATATTTAGTCTTCACAGTATTATTTTTAACAGCAAAAAAACCAAAATGAACTAAATGCCCTTTATCTGGCTCTAAATATATTAGCGGTTAAAATGGCCAGGGTAAGGACAGTGGCTGCTGGACCGGGTGGGACAGTACTGCAATTCCTGTCACTTGGAAGGCTGAGGTAGTAGAATCACAAATTTAAGCCCTCTTAACCCTCAAAGTGAGTCCTACCTAAGCCAGTGAGGAAAACTCAATGAGACCCTACTGTCAAAACTGAAAGTAAAAGCAGTGAAGGTAGAGCTCACAGAGTGCTTATCTAGTGTATGCAAAGCCTTAGGTTCAATCCCAAGTACTAGAAGAAAACTGAGGATGTGAGTCCACATAGATAGAGTGCATCCACAGCACACGTGGGACTCTAGGTCTGATTCACCAGCACTGGAGAGAAAGGTAGAGGTCGAGCAATACAGAGCTATCCTTGAACTTCAGTTAAAAAGCCCAACAGAACACCACCGCAGTGTACTCTGCGATTTTTACGCAACATACCTTGTTGATTCTATATGCAGAGTATTTCTGACAATATACACGAGATTTTAGAAACAATAGTAGTACTGCAAGAATGAGATATTTGGGACTAGAGCGATGGCTAAGGGGTTAAGATTGTCTCTCAAACAGAAGGACCTGAGTTTGGATCCTGGGTCCTGGATCTGGATCCTGGACATATTTCTAACACAGCTACCCATCCATGTCTATATACTACATATAGTCATACACAGTATGAGATATTCTTGTTTCTAGATATTTCAAGTATTTAATAGTTTCTTAGATCCAGACAGACAGACAGACAGATTCTACCTTCAAACATTAATTGCTCTGCATAAAATATGGATTAAAAAACAGAGTTCAGAAAACAGTCTTAGGAGATGTATGGCAATGCTTCATGTGAGTAACGTGATCACAAGGTATTTCCAAGCAATCAGATAACTTGGCTTCATAGAGAGATACAAAGAGATAAATCCTAGGATGTCAAGTTGTCTTTTTTTTGGAGGGGAGGAGATGCTGGGAACCAAACCCAGGGCCTCAAGCAAGCTCACTAGCCCCACATTCTACGCCAAGCTATAACCCTGGCCCACTGTATAATATTTTAATTCACCGATCTAACATCTCAATGGGAAATTTTAGAATATTAATGAGGTAATGAATTAAAATGACAAACGACAGGCAAAACCCACGAGTCTTCGACAGGCAAAACCCATGAGTCTTCACTAAGATGCTTTTAAAATCCCAAAACCATCACCAAGAGGATGCCCTAGGGAGCCTTCAGCAGATGAAAAGCTTCAGACGCCATATTTGTAAAACAAAAGCAGGATGCACTGAAAAAGCACATTGGAAAAATAAAAAAAAAAGCTTTTGCAATTTTAAAATCTGATTATCAAAAAGAGTAAGAAAAATCCTAGAAAGATTACAGAGCAAAATACAGATAGTTGCATAATGAGGACTTTCTATGGTATATTCGGTGACAACAGTTGTTTGTAAGATGTGAAAATTGGGCTGGAGAGATGGCTCAGGGGCTAGGACTCTGTCTCACAAACAGAAGGTCTTGAGTTCAGATCCCAGGTCCCACATAAAAACACCAGGCAGAAATGGAAAAAAAAAAGATGTGAAAATTGAGGGCTGGAGAGGTGGCTCAGGGGTTAAGCCTCTGCCTTGCAGGTGAAAGGTCCTGAGTTCAAATCCTAGACCCCACATATAGACGCTATAGACTCGGGCGGAAGCAGGAGCGGCCTGCGTTTCTGGTCCTGGTAGGGCGGAGCCTGTGAATCCTGGGGCAGAGTAAACAAGGAGGTGGAGGTGGTCCATAGTGGTTCCCGAATTCGTCCGTGGTTCTACACACACACACACACACACACACACACACACACACGCACGCGCGCGCACACACACACACAATTAAAAAAAAAAAAAAAGATGTAAAATCTTCAAGGTCTTCTAGGAAAACCACTTCCATCTTGACATTCAATACAAAGTCAAATGATGTATCTGGGAAGTAAAACCTGTCTATGAATTTCATTCCAGAATAGGATAGTAAAATGTGAAATAAGTAGGAGCAACTGATCTGATAAAGCTAAAGGCCTCTATTATAACTTAATATCAATTAAGCCATAAATCCACACTGCCAAAACTTATTTTAAATTTTCTAATCTTTAAGTAACTGAATTTTGTGGAAATACAAACATTATCAAAATACTTAACAAAAGGGAGTATTTACTTGTATATACATGTGTGTGCGTGCACATATATTTGCGAAAGAGTTTTACAAGTGAATGGGTATTCATGTGTGTGCAGCTGTGTGCCTGTGGAGGCCCAAGAGTAACACCAGGAATCACCCTGGATTGCTTTACCTCCTTATTGATTTGCTCTGCATTTTCCCAGATTCTACCTTCCAGGGCCAGAATTTTAAAAATGCCAGGCATTTTTAAGATCCAAAGTTAGTCGTAACTTAGCTAATGCTACGGAAGAAGGTTCTGACCTTTCTAGAAGATTGAAAAAGAATTAGCTTTCTAACTGTCTTTAAAATCTAATGACACATAATATAAACCATCTGGTCTATTTGTTCAAGATTGATAATGGCTCTCAAACTTTCTGATCTGAAAATTCATTCAGATTGAGAACCCCAAATTCTATGTGTGTGTGTTGGGGGTATATTTGGACTAGTTTTTGAATGTGTTCTCTCTGGGTAACAAACTAGTCTTACATTTCACACTGCTCTTCAATTTTGGAGGTGTTCATTTGTTCCTAATGATTTTGTAGCTCAGGATGACCTTCAACTTCTGATCCTCCCGCCGCCTCCTCCTGAACGCTGGGATTACACGCATGACCACCACACACGGGGTTAGGTGGCACTGGAGATCAAGCAGTGCTTCAGCATGGTGGGTGAACATTCCACCAAGGTCGTTTTTACAGGGCCAGGAATTGAACCTGGCACCTGACTCACACAGAGCAAGTGCTCTATTCCGAGCTATGATCCCCAACCCTATCGACTTCTAAAGAATGGGATTCCCCAGACTGTACACGCTCTTTCCTCTTGAGCTGCATCATCTGTTCCGTAACCGTCCGTCCAGCCTATAACAAGATGCACAGCTGCACAAGAAGAGCAGGTGGCAAGGCGGGCAGCAGGGCTCCAGGCACTTGAGTAAACTGCAGCAGCGCCGTGGCCCAAGCCTAGCAGTGAGCTTAGGACTAAACAAGGAAAATGTCCTGGTGGGGTGGCACACACCTGCAACCCCAGAACTTGGAAAGCAGGGGAAGGAAGGAGGATCCACAGTTCAGGACCAGCCTAGGGTACATGAGACGCTGTCTCAAAAAAGGTAAATAAATGATGGAGTACACAGCCCCTATTAAAAGAAAATGATGATATATAGATGACAGACAGGCAGAAAGATAGTTAGTGACAACGAATAGGCATTAACATAACAAAATATTAGCAGAGGCTGGATATGGTAATACAGGTCTGTAATACAGGTCTATAATCTCTGCATTTGGGAGTTGAGGGCTAAAGGATCGGAAGCGCAAGGCCAGAGCTAACTACATAGGGTTCTAGGTCAGCCTATGCTGTGACGGGCTAAAGAGTGAGATCCTGCCCTGCAGCTGCTTCACTCCCACGCCACCCCTCCAAAATAACAGGGCCAAGGGCTTTGCACCAGATGATAGGAAAAACGCCTTGAGAGCATTTCAGGAATTAGCAAAACCACATCCAAAGGCTCCACACCGTAAGATCCAAGTACTAGCAAACTGCTCGGGACTAACAACGCAGAAGCCGGAGAGCCAGAAGTCTCTGAGCTCACTCTGCTAAAGGAACGCTTGCCAGCACTGGAACGGGTGCCAAAGAAGCAGAGTCAATACAATGATCACACTTGATGATCTGACTCAGAAGCTATCAGAACTGGTTCACAGGAGAGGTTTGGAGAGGTTTGGAGCAACCCAACAGAGTATGTCTAGTACTGTAAGCAAAGCTTAGTGGGCAACTCTGGTGCAGACCAGAAAGCTCCGTGGAATATGGTCTCTGGAGGCCAGGCTGATAAGATAACAAGGTTTTAGATGGAAACAAGATTCTACAAGGCACCAGAAGCCGCTCATGTTCCGCTGTGGCAAAATGTCGCCAAGTCCCAAGATATATGAGAAGTTGAATTTTGAAATAATGAACTAGGGAGGTGACTCAGTTGGTAACAGTCTTGCCAGACAAGTAAGTGGAGGCCCAGAATCCATGCAGAGAGGAGCACGTGTCTTTCATCTCAAGAGTTGCTACAGTGAGATGGGGGCAGAGATATCGAATCCAAGAGCTCATGGACCAGCTAGCCTGGTATATACAGAGGCTCAAAAAACAGCAGAGTGCTCCTGTGTCAGACAAGGTAGAAACAGGGACTGACACCCAAAGCCATCCTGTGACCTCCACATGTGCACCATGGCATGGGCACTGCACTCGCGCGCACACACACACACATTCACATACACATACACACACACACATACACTCACATTCACACATACTCACACTCAAATAATGGGGAAAGTGATGAACTAGTTTACTAGGTAGCTTCAAAAGAGAAAGTGCTCACACTGCAGCATGGTACTCCTGGCTACTTTTAGCCAAATTTACTGTCTAGGTCTGAAGCAAAGAGGAGCAGAGCGGCAGAGCTAGAAAACTTGCAATCTGACCCAGAGGAGTGCGCTCAAAGCACAGGAGTGATACCGGGGCCAGAGAATGTAACACCAGTAAAGAAAAGAGAAAGAGACGTGGAGATGGCACCCATGGTGTGGTGAGTGCTTAATACATATACCTAGTACCACCACTCAGGACAAAACCAAGCCAGGCAAGATGCCAAGGACACAGGTGAAGTGGTTTTGCGAGTGTCCTGGGCTACACGGTGAGATCCTGTCTGTCTGTCTGTCTGTCTGTCTGTCTGTCTGTCTGTCTGTCTATACATATATATATAGAGAGAGAGAAGAAAACAAGGGCTTTGCACCAGGATGACAAGAAGCCACAACTAGTGTGCATTTTAGGAATTAGCAAGACCTGTCCAAAGGCTGTGCACAGTAAAAATACAAACTTATTTCAAAGATTTTTCCAGGGGACTTTTTGTTGATGATGCTGTTGTTTTGTGTTTAACACTAGTCTTTCTATGTACTCCAAAGCCACGAGTTCCTTGAACCTCTTCTCTCCACAGACAGCTGCCACCACACTTGATTTCAGAGTAAAGGCTGACGCAGGACTGCCTGGGGCAGAAAAACATTCAGAAGTCACTAGGCCCGGTTCAAACCAGCAGCCGCTGACGTCGTCATCTGCACGCACAGAACATCAGCGTTCAGGGCATCACAGAGACTCTGCTGACACTGTCAAAGAAAAGCCTGGACGTGAGTTTTGACAACCTCCTCGTGAAAATTTCTTAAATGAGTACTGGTTTGTAAAGAATTATGACCATTATCCATTCCATTTATGAGAAAGAGGAGAACAACTAATAAACTTTATTGTAAAATCAAAAAAAAAAAAAAAAAAAAAAGAAAAAGAAAAGAAAAGAAAAAAAAAGCCTGGAATCTGGCAATGTGTCACCAGGGCAAATTCCTTAAAAGAAGCCCCTCTAAGGGGCGACATGGAGCTGTGACAGTGAGGCTAAACCGCAGCTGAGATGCTAGGAAGAGATGCCCGGAACATTGACGTCCACCAAGTGCTTCAGTGTATGCCGAGATGCAAACGTGTGTGTGTGTGTATGTGTGTGTGTGTGTGTGTGTGTCTGGGGATGTGTCTGTCTGTCTGTCTGTCTTCTGTCTGTCTGGGGACTGGTCTACCACCAGGCTTTATCTCCAGCTCCTAAGATTTCCATCGTGGTTTAGTCCAGTCTCTCTCAGATATTTTCCTGCCCCTCCCTTTTGAAACAGGAATATCTGCACTATGTTATTTTACACTGAAAGAATATAATTTCTTATTAGCTTTTTACAAGGACTCACAACTAGTTTGCCTTAAATCTTGGAAAAGTGATTTGACTCATATATTTGAGCAATGTTTGAACAGTTAGGAGTTGGTAACTCTTGTAGATAAACTGAATGTATTTTGCACTGTGGAGAAAAACAAGCCTTCAGGACATGTGATGAAATGCTGTAGTTTGAGTCTGGAATGTCCTATGAAGGTCCGTAGTTAAAGGTTTGGTCTCCAGCTTCCTGCCATTGGAAGGGAGGGGTGTGAAATCAAGAAAATCTTAAGATGCATATATTTTTGGCAAAATATTCTAAGTTTGGCATGATGACACATACCTAAAATCCCAACACTTGAAAAATGGAGGTAAAAGATCAGGAGTCTCAGAGGCACGCATGCCTACATACTGAGTTCAAAGCCAAACTAGTTGTATATGACACCCTACCTCCAAACAAGCAAACAAAACCTTCTATATTATAGTTTTCAAAAAGAGAACCTGAATTGAACCCCCAGGACCCACATAAAAAGCTGAGTATGGTAGCAGGCATTGTAATCCCAGCACAGGGGAGACAGAGGAGTGGACCCTGGATTCACTGGCCGGCCAGCCTACCTACAAGATGAACCCCAGATCCTAGTAAGAAACCCTATTTCAAAAAAACAAGGTAGATGTCACCTGAGAATGTATACACGTGCATGTACACCTGTACACACAAACACACAAAACATGTAATTCCTATCACATATGCATAGTATATTACATGTATTTGTTTAGGAAAGCCAGGCATGGTGGCTTACTTCTCTGTAATCCTAGGAGTCGGGAGGTTGAGGCCTACCAACTACTTTGTTAGCTCTAAGGCACGAGGTTTTTTTAACTAGCTGCTCAGAAGACTCTCAAAGCTTAATTAGGAAAGAATTCTGCCAGAGAGAGAAGCCAACACCGAGGTGTTGTAGGCCTGTGTCTGTGGCAAAATTTTCTCTCAAGCACCTTCCCACTAGCAGACTGTGCACCTACCGCTGTCTTTAAAGACTTACCCTCCTGCTGAGAGCAAATAGCTTTGAAAGCGCTTCTCTGGTCTTTTAATAGGCAGAGTAGGGCTGGGAGAGGTGGTTCATGACTGTAATCCCAGCACTTGGGAAGCTGAGGTAGGAGGATTGATAAGAGTTACAGGCCAGCCTGTAAGAGACTCTCAAAAAAAAAAAAAAGAAAAAAATCAAGGCTAACACCAGTGCACAGGGTCCCTGATCCAGGGCAAGGTCCACAAGCATCAATCACTGGGTGTGTCTACCACTAAATCACACCTCCACACAAGATTAGCTTAGAGAACAAATAATCAGGTCCAAAACCCACTACTATAAGACATGCTGAGGCCAATTATCAGGCACCTACGGAAATGTTTTTAAGACAATCTGAAGCCTAACTTCAAAGACCGTGGACCAGATCTCAAGGTTGGCAAAAAAGGCGAAAATTGGCTCTTTCTAATTATTACTGACTAGCTGCACCACGGGTTAGGAAGAGGCAAAATCGTTATCTCCACCAATGCTGTAATTAGCAGCTTTTAAAAAGCCAGGCTTTAAGTACTAGAGATGTGGATCATACACAGAACACACACGTCCACACGCAGCAACAATCCCTCCGCATGTAGGAAGGTTACTTCCCAGCTTTTAATACAACTAGCATCCTGATGTCACCTTGAATCTGCACAGAAGAATTATGTGAAGTTGACCCTGAGACTCAACAAATCAATAGCTTTCATTGTGTCTGATCTTTTTTAACTCTTGTAGTTGTATATAATCACTAACATTATATATCTGCAACCAGCAAGACAAACATACAACTTCTGAATACACAATTTCTTTTTTTTAAATTTATTTTATTATTTATTCAATTGTGTGTGTGCATGTGTGTGTGTGTGTGTGTGTGAGTGTGTAGAACCACGGACGAATTTGGGAACCGCCATGGACCGCCTCTACCTCCGCCCTACCAGGACCAGAAACGCAGGCTGCCCCCGCTTCCGCCTGGCGTCTATACATGGGGTCTAGGATCCAAAC
Organism: Typhlomys cinereus; assembly: GCA_023101885.1. NCBI lineage: Eukaryota > Metazoa > Chordata > Mammalia > Rodentia > Platacanthomyidae > Typhlomys > Typhlomys cinereus. The sequence continues at coordinate 1,204,414 of JALPQD010000030.1, forward strand.
TCAGGACCTTCCACCTGCAAGGCAGAGGCTTAACCCCTGAACCACCTCTCCAGCCCCCTGAATATGCAATTTCTGACTGGCAAGTACTTCACCATTTTATGCTTTAGTTTCCTCATCTGTAAAGTGGGAACATACAATTTATAGGGTTATTGTGAAGATTAAATACATATAATGCAACTCTATCATGAAAAGTTCAATAAATGTCAGAAGTTTTAAAGTCAGATTGAATACCCATGAGCTAAATATAAACCTGGAATTGATAAGATTGAATACAAACTGAATAGAGTCCCAGCATCAGCAAGCAGACAACCGAGGCTGTTTAGAAGGAAGGGAAGGGGTAGATCGCAGCACATGAGTCTTCTCCAATGATAACCATGCTGCCCTCCTCAGCTTACAAACTTTCAGTCTACTTACACATGGAAGGACGGACGTTTGTAAATCACAGCATTCCGACTTAAAGAGCATGCGACTGTTGTGTCTTTCAAGAAAGAGGGCTGGAGAGATGGTTCCAGGGTTAAGAAAGCAGAAGGACCTGATTTCTGAACACGGATCCCACATAAAAACCTCAGGCAGACATGGCAGTGAGACAGAGCCTGGGAAATCCCAGAGCGAAGCGAAAAGGAGGTAGAAGTAATCCAGGATGAATCCCGAGGTCTGTTTGTGCCTCCACAGGCACATAGAGTGTGCCCTCTGACACACACACACACACACACACACACACACACACAAATGAATTTTCTTAAAAAGGCATTAGACATATACATAAAGATTAAACATAGTAATATATAATAACAGCTGGAAAAACAATAAATTCAACAATGCTTTATACTTGGTGCCACATATTAAATGAACAGAAAACCTCTTCTGTCCTCCTCCCTCACCCCCAGCAATGTACCGCCTCACACTCATGCTCTGCCCCACGCATGGGGTCAATCACTAACTCTACCCAGAACAAGCCTGGGTCACTTGCAATGAGTCGGAAGGAACAAAAAGTTGCCCCCCTACTACACTGGGAAGCTTTAGGCAAGTAAGTATTAAAGTTCAAGAATGCCTCTCTGTCAGGTTTTCTCCTGTGTTCCGTATAGTAATAAGGAAATTCTGGGCACTTGGTGGTGTCCCTGAGAATGAAAAGTCAGTATTCACCAAATTACCCCTCTTTGCTGCCAAAGAACAATGGGGCTTCAGTCATTTTCTCCTTTCAAAGCTGAAGCAAAGAGGGCATGACTTCAGACCAGCAAAATGTCAGGACCACTCCCCTGTGCGCTGGTTTCACAAGCTGTGGAGGCTGCTTGGCCCCGGCGGCCCCATCCCTTCAGCTGTTTGCAGAGAGAGTGGTGCTTGGCGGATGAGCACGCACGACTCTGCACTGCTCCCTGCCCACTAAGAAGATGCAAACACAGAATGCCCTGCCGGTCTACGCCTCTTCATCAAAATTCAAAGGACTGTTTCAAGTAGAGACCTTGCATTTACAAGTCCACACAGAAGGGCCTTGATAATTATATTCCAGTACATTCTCTCAGGCCTTATGGATGATGAAAATACATCACTAACTTTTCCATTCTAGGCAATCTGTTAAAGGAAACCAACATTACTTATAAACAGATTCCAAGCTATCAGAAGGGTAAATTAAAAATACACTTCTGTGTTTTGGATACATTCTTTAAACCATTTGTCAGATTCTTGTTCTGGAAAAATCTTATGATTCAAAATGAATCTTTACATCCCAGCTTTTTCCAATAAAATAATAAATGTATATGGCTTGTTACCACTTATTATCTACAATACATCTTTAAGGAAATCTCAGCAAGGATGGGGTGGCCTGTAACCCCAGTACCTGAAAGGTGGAGGCAGAGGACCAGAGTTGGAAGGCCATTCTCAGCTACATACAAGTTTGAGGCAAGTGTGGGCTACATGAGACCCTATCTCAAAAGAAAATACCAATTTAAAAAATGTGGAAATATAAAAATGAAACCCATTATTATGTATAATTAATACACACTAATAAAAAAACTAATGTCACACTAGGTTTTCATCTTTTACTCTTTGGGTGAAATTATTATCTAATTTTGCCTAGATTTCTTTCTTAATACAGCTCTACTGGTAAGAGAGAGAGAGAGAGAGAGAGAATGAATCAAGACTTTCACATCACTAGCCTGATTATAGGTTCTAGCAGAGGACTTAAATGCAGAACATATTAACTCTAACCCATGTAACCACAGCAAAACCCTCAAAAAACAAAAACCCTCCTAAACACAGCAATAGCAACACCACCATTGGGGAAACCATGTTATTTTTTTTTTTTAATTTATTCAATTGTGCGTGTGCGTGTGCGTGTGCGTGTGTAGAACCACAGGCAAATTCGGGAACCACCATGCCACCTCCACTTCCTCCTTGTTTACTCTGCCCTGGGATTCACAGGCTCCGCCCTACCAGGACCAGAAACGCAGGGCGCCCCTGCTTCCGCCCGGCGTCTATACATGGGGTCTAGGATCCGAACTCAGGACCTTCTGCCTGCAAGGCAGAGGCTTAACCCCTGAGCCACCTCTCCAGCCCCATATTTCTTAAATGACCTGCAGAAAAAGGAACTCCAGTGTCTTCCATCTACATGTTATTATGGAAGCTGTGTTCACTTCTGAAAAATGACGTTAAATAACTAGGTCCGTAGAGAAAGAGAGAGAGAGAAAGAAAGAGAGAGAGAGGGAGAGAGAGACAGGGAGAGAGGGAGAGAGAAAGAGAGTATGCAGGTATGAGGACCAAACTTAGAATTCAGACTATCAATCCTTCACTAGAAACAAAGACTTAAATTTAATCCTAACATTGGAGTTAAACAAGAGGGAACAATTGTTAAAATATTTACAATATTTTTTTCTGTAAATGGTTTTTATAGATATAATCAGCAAAGTACCAAAAAAGGGGGGGGGACTGTGAACTGAAGCTGAAGGAGTTTCTCTAAGCACCTAAACACTAAATTCCCTCCTGGATTTCTGCTGCTCCCACACACAGCTGATGACCTGTCCCTCTGCCTGACATGTATCTCATATGTTCTTGAAAGGCTGTGAAACCAGACAACTCCCCAAGTGTTACTGACCCAAAGGGAAAGAATCTGTGCTGTGTTTGTTTTGCTGAGACAGAGTCTCATGTAGCCCAGGCTAATCTGGAATTTGATGTGTAGTCAGTGACGACCTTGAACTTCTGATCCTCCTATCTGCACAGTGCACCAGCACACCTGGTTTTATGTAGTGCTGGGGGTCAAACACAGGGCTTCAGTGCCCGAGGGCAAGCACTCTACCACTGAATTACATAGACAGCCTGGAACCCACCTGTCTTCGAGTTCAGGCGTTCTCGCTCTTTTATACCTCCAAGATGTACCTATCATAAACTACACTGAAAAATAGCTCTACTGTACCCACCCTTCATTTCTACTAGTGGATCATAAAAGACTATCACCACAATCTCCAATTATGAAGCGAGTGCAGGTTCTCAAAACCACTTTTAGGTCCTGCCAATACCAGAGCAAAGTGCTGGGATGTAGCTCCGTGGGAGAGCACTCGCGGAGCACGTGCGGGCCTGTGCTCAATTTCTAGCACTGCAAAATGAATCAATAAAAACTTTAAAATAAATCAATACACAGAGCTGATGCTGGTAAACGAGCAATAAGGAACCTAAAGTTTTCATCCTAAAGAACCTCAGAATTAAAGAAAAAGCCAGAAATCCTACAAGGTCAAGAAGCACATGCCTGCAGACCAAATCTGGGGTTCTGGTTCTATAAACTTAGCATTTAATTTGTAATTTCCATTACATTCATAATTTGCTAGGAATCTGGAGAAGACTAGTATTTCCTAAGAGTATGTGTTGGCATCCTCACTCGTGATACCAACAGGCACAAAAAAATTGTCAGTGATAAAGTTTAATGTGGCTATAGCCCGAGCACTAGTGCGGGGCTCTCCTAGTTAATGTGCACCATAAATTTCAACAGTCACTTTTAGTACGAAGTTTGTAGTATAGCACTAGGCTGAGCAAGACCCTGAGGAATGTCTGGGAAGCAGGAGCACAGCTGCCTTCAGAAGCCTTGCTTTGGGTTCTGGTATAGGAGGTGAACTTCCAAGAGGTCTTACCTGATGTGCGTTGCGGGCAGAGATTCGTACTGGCGAGACAAAAAGAGCTCCCTATGTTTCAATTGATGTTTCTGTTTATCAGTCAAGTCAGCCTCAACTGTGGTTTCAGATTCTTCCTCAATTTCTTCTACACAAATAAAATTCAAAGAGTTCATTATTACAAAGCATGCTGCCTTTGTGGATATTAAGAATTAAAAGAATTAAAAGATGGCTCAAATTAGCATTTCATTTCACACTAATCACTTTTACACTCACACGTTAAGTTTGTCATCTCGATTACTACCATAAAATTAAAATTCTTTGAGGTGCCACAGAAGGCAAGCACTATTTTAACACAGCAGCTGCACCAGACATGGGGGTGCACACCTGTGATCCCAGCACTCCGGAAGAGAACCCTCAGGTCAAAGCCACCCTGGACTACACAGTGAGGCCTTAAAAAAACAAGTTAAATAAAAGTGGACCAATCACTAGTGCCTGCATCCTTCACATTATCCTGGGCTACAGAACAAAACCAGTCTCTACATTAATTACTCGATTAAAATATAAACAGCAGAGGGTTGGGGTGCAAGTGAGTGACAGACACACGTAGGCCCAGCAGACACGCGTCTGAGGTTCAAGCGCCAGGATCACAAAACAACTTAATAAATAAAAAGCAGAAGCGGCACAGAGCCATCCTCTTTTCCTCAAATAAAACCACGTTAAACACCAACATGGCAACTAAGGAAGGAAAAGATTTCAACCAAAAGAAAAAAAGTTTAGAAGATGAAAATCAGATGATTAAAAAAAAACAACAGTGAGGAAGGAATAAGCCGGCTAGGCCAGGCTGGTGGCACACACGTCTTGTCACTCAAGAGCCTGAGGCAGGAGGACAGTCACAAGCCTGAAGCCAGCCTGGGTCAGAGAACAAGATTCTCCTCAATAAATAAAGGAGGGAAGTGGAGAGTAAACAACCAAAGCGTGTACAGAAGCCGGCGGGTTCTGGGCTGGGGTTGGAGTGGATTCCCCAGAGGAGGCACAAACCCTCTACTGACAGCCTTGAAGATAACAAGCACTGAGAAAAGGAAGAGAACCCCAACAGAAAAACTGAACTCCAGAACACTGCATCGAAAGGGAGGCTCAGCAGTTGGGAGGCAAAGGCAAGAAGATGGAGCTGGGGCTACCCGCAGCTGCAGGCGAATCCGAAATCTCCCCGGGCTAGAGGATCCAGCTCTACGAGGACAACCAGCTAGAAAACAAGGGACAGGACGACCATCTAGCAACACTAGAAGGCGATGCTGCGGAAAGATTCCAAGGAAGGGAGAGGAGGAGACAGGAAGAGGAAGAGGAGGAAAGGGAAGGAGAGGAAGGAGGGGAGAAAAGGAAGGTTCCAGCACTCAGTAGGCAGAGTTCAAGTCAGCCTAGGCTTTTTAGAAAGGACCCAAGGTCTCCAAAAGCACAGAAACAAAAACAAAATTCCATGAAGGTCAACATCCCAGCGATAAAAGTTCCAAACAAAAAATAGAGACAAAAACAGATGTTTCTTCCCCTTTACAGGCAGAGAGGTAGAAAAGCTAGCAAGGAGACTCTTCTTCCTGAGTGAAATTCACCTCCAAAGCCTCACGCGGACACACACACTTAACTTTTAAAGTGACCACACAAGAACGTCATAAAAGCTGAGGAAAAGGTAAAGCGCATAGAAGCCAGATGCAAACAGTCTATGGCGCTGCGGCTCTCCGGCACAAAGCCTCCAGCAGCGAACACAACCCTCCACCTCAACTGTACAGAACCAACCCGGCCTGTCACTCGCTCCACCAGCATTTGTTAGGAGCGACATCAGGTGCTTCTGAGCAGTCACCCCTCCCTGCAGGCTGAAGGGAGGCCTGTCCGTCTTTCCATGTCCCAGGTGATCGGAGATTTTGTCAAGTTCACGATCACTAGTGACTATCAACAGAAGGAAAGGGAGGAAAGCAAGCGAGCTGTGTACTCTGTTGTTTCTATTTTGCTGTGCCATGGTCTGTGTGTGTTTCTTCAGACAGCCTCTCTGAGGTGCCCACGCTGCTCTTGAACTGTCTCCCCAGGACATTCAAGTCCATGCCACCATAGCTACACACTCCTTTTTAATCCTGTTGAAGGAAAAGCCCGGTATCATTAGAGACATAATTCCAATTCACTTGAGCTACACCATCTCTAGAAATACAACGGCCTGAGGCCTCCGCCTCCGCAGGAGCAGACGGAGGCTCTGCCAGGGCAGGCTGGCACTTCACACAGCAAACAACTAGAGACAAGCCTAGAACATCTGAATTTGTCCAGAGACGGTAACTGCAGTGTGTCTGAGTGCCTCTCTGTTCAGCACAGCTCTTAATCCAGGACCCCAGACCAAAGGGATCGCACCCCATCAAGTGCAATCCCTTCCGGTTGTTTCTTAACTGCACGAGGGCAATAAGTATGTCAAGTATTATCCCCCGTTTTCAGACTTTTAAAACTCTAAACTGAAAAGCTGAAAAACTGATTTGAAAGCCTCACCTAGCTCAAACAAAGAAACAAGGCAATTTCAGGCTCCTTGAATGTTCTCTGTAATGAACTCCTCAAAGGGAAATAGAACTAAAGGAGCCATTTAGTTGCAAGTCTAATAACATTTCACCAGTGGAGATCGATAAAGCTATTGCTGCACTGGCACTGTTAGCACAAGCAAATATCACATATAAAATTATGCTCTTTATCTAATTGAAATTTAATAAATCATTGCTCTAAAAGGCACAGCTAAAGGAATCCTAACAGGTACCCTACAGAGCAAAGAACATTATTCATATGGTAAATCTTTTGGACCCTGAAAATACAGAAAATCTTTTGGACCCTGAGTGAGTATGAGTGTGTCTTTGTTTGTTTGTTTGTTTTGAGAACACTGCAGCCCAGGCTGGCCTAGAACTTACCACACAAACCAGGCAGACCTCGAACCTTAAGGTCCTCCTACCTCAGCCTTCCAAAGACTGATTTTCATTCTTTGTGGTGGTGCTGGGGACTAAACCCAGGACCTGGGCTCAGTCACACAAGCAGAAGGACAGCACCCACTAAAAAGCCAAGCATGGGGCCAGCGAGATGGCCCAGAGGGTACAAGTGCCTGCCATAGAACCCTGCCAACCTGACTTCAATCCCCAGAGCCTACTAAAAGCCAGATAGGTGACACATATCTGCAATCCCAGGAAGTCCTACAGTGAGACAGAAAATGAACATTCTCCTGCAAACTCCAGGATCAACTAGCCTGGTGCTAACAGAACAGCAGAAACAAGAGAGACATTGCCTTAATAGCTGGAAAGAGTTCATCAACTCCTAAACACACACACACACTAATATAGTAATAAAATAATAATCTATTAAGAAAAGATTGGTTTTTGAACTCTTTAAAAAAAAAAAAAGGCACATCTAAAATAAGGTCTAAAATAAAGTGGAAAGTGGTTGAGGAAAAGACCCAATGTCAACCATTGCTCCCTCTACACATGTACACGCACGCACACTCACACACATCCACAAAAAAAGAAAGCAGAAATTGGCCAGGATAGCAATATACATCCATTATGCCCAGCACTTGGAAGGTAGAGGCAAGAGAATTGGGAGTTCAAGGTCGTCCTTGGCTACAGAGTTTAATAGGTCCAGCCTAGGCTATGTTCTTGAGATCATGTCTCAAAACAAACAACAAACCAGGGAATTGAAGGAGGAGGAAGGGAAGACAGCAGATACCCAAAGGATACAGAGGTCAAGATGCCTCACACAGCTGGTCCACACCCTCAGTCCTACCAGGGGATCACAATACAATGCCAAGAACTCTCCTGGGAACTAGGTGAGCCCAGTATGATAGCAGTCCTTTACTAGTGCACACATGAGAAACCTGGTCCTAACCATCCACAAAGGACCTCTTTCTACACTGAGGTGGTGTTTGTAGCACAGCAACACCCTCGCTGTAAATACGGTTTGCTCAGCTTAAAAAGCAATGATGCTGGCGAGATGGCTCAGGAGATAAAGGCAACTGTATGCAACCCTAATGGACTAAGTTCAATCCCCAAGCCCCACATGATAAAAGGAGAGAATCGCCTTTCAAAAGTTGTCCTCTGACTTGCATATACATTCATTGGCTCTTTCTCAAGTATTAAAAAAAAAAAAAAATACATATAAGGACAATAAAGGGACTAGAAATGCAGCTCAGTTGGTGGAGGACGTGCCTAACATACACGAGCCCTGAGACTATAATTCAACCCCTGAATAGCATGACATGGGCCTGGTACTGACACCTGCACTCCCAGGACACAGGAGTCGAACTAGCAGAAGGCAAGAAGACTAGCCTTGGCTACAGTGAGTTTGGGGCCAACCTAAGCTACATACATGAGAAACTGCCTCCAAATTTTTTTTTTAAAAAACAGAAAGTTGGGGGGCTGGAGAGGTGGCTCAGGGGTTAAGCCTCTGCCTTGTAGGCGGAAGGTCCTGAGTTCAGATCCTAGACCCCATGTATAGACACCAGGCGGAAGCAGGGGCGGCCTGCGTTTCTGGTCCTGATAGGGCAGAGCCTGTGAATCCCGGGGCAGAGTAAACAAAGAGGAGGTAGAGGTGTCCATGGTGGTTCCTGAATTCGCCCGTGGTTCTACACACACACACATGCGCGCGCACACACGTACACACGTACACACGCACAATTGAATAATAATAATATATATATTAAAAAAGCAAATCATACTAAAATTAATTAAAAATTGTCTTCATTTTTGAATAAACAAACAAAAACAAATATCCAGAACACACATCTCCCAGGAAACCTAGAATATAACTGAGGCATAATCATGACAACTCAGGTTCTGTTAGAGAGACCAGCAACATGGCTCAGAAGGTGAAAACACTTATCATACTGGTCTGATGACCTGAGGTGGAAAGAGAACCAACTCTGCAAAGTTGTCTTGACTGTCACACAGGCACCCTGGCATGCTCATGCATCACAGACTCAATAAAATAATCAATTTTTTATTATTATTTATTCAATTGTGCGTGTGTGCGTGTGCACGTGTGTGTATGTGTGTGTAGAACCACGGCCGAATTCAGGAACCACCATGGACGCCTTCACCTCCTCCTTGTTTACTCTGCCCCAGGATTCACAGGCTCCGCCCTACCAGGACCAGAAATGCAGGCCGCCCCCGCTTCCACCTGGTGTCTATACATGGGGTCTAAGATCCGAACTCAGGACCTTCTGCCTGCAAGGCAGAGGCTTAACCCCTGAGCCACCTCTCCAGCCCCAAAATAATCAATTTTTAAAAAAGTAATCCTAATTTAGGGCTGCCTAAATGGCTCATTGGGGGGAAAAAAAGTACTTGCTATGCAACTCTAATAACCTGAGTTCGATCCCTGGAACCCACATTAAAAAATGAGCAACACGTAAGCTACTCTCCTGCACTGGGGACAGGTGAAGATACAGCAATCGGCCAAAAGCTTGCTATGCAGCACAGTGTCCGAAAGAACAACAGACCCTACCTCAAAAACTAAAGTGAAAGGAAAAAAACAAGTCTCAAAAAGTTATCCTCTGACATTCACATGCACTTACACACACACACACACACACACACACACACACACACACAGAATTTTAAAAGAATCCTAATGGTTGGGTTTATTTGTTTGACTGTCCAGCCCAGGCTGGCCTTGAACTTGTTATGTAATCACCACACACATCCTATTAGAGAGAATGATGATGTCATCACTGTCATTTAGTCTCTGCAAAACCCTGTAATATATTCATCAGAGAACTGACAACAACCGGATGCCAACTTAGAATTATTACGAAAATGATTCTGACATCAAAGACCCTCTAAGGTATGAGCAACTGAAAGTATAACAATGAAAGCATTGGCTGGGTCAGGGGCTGTCACTTCACTGGCTTCAGGAAGCTGTCAAAAGTCTTCTCTTCAGCTGTTAAGACACTGACTTGCAAGCAGAAGGTCCTGAGTTCTGATCCCAGGTCCCACATAAAAATTCTAGGCGGAAATGGTAGAAGCCTGCACTTCTGACTCTGGAAGGCAGAACCTGGGAAACCCCAGAGCAAAGCTAAAGGTAGAATCATCCAGGATGATTCCCAAAGTTACCCTTGGTCCTCCACAGGCGCACAGTGCCCTCTGACACAGCAGCCACCATTGTCCCCAAGCACAACTTAAAATTTCTTTCTTAAACATCTGAATAAATCACACCCTATCCCAAGGTTCAGAGAATGTGGAAGAGAGGCAGTAAGAATGTTAAGCCTGAAGGTGGGGAGGGGTACTGCTAGACGGTATCTCAGGGCACAAGGCTGCTGCACCCACAAACTCACTGCAGCTTTGTTTTCTTCCACAAGACCTGCACAAGATTGGGCCTATCAATATTTCACCATGGGAGGGAGAGGATCTCAAGCAGCCCCACATGCCAGACGGGGGAAGGAGAGACACTTTCCTCATTGGTAAGTATGTATCATCACCCGCGCTCTAGGTAATGCAGGAGAGACACCCAGATAAAACTCAGTGGGCCACAAATGCAAGAAGACATGCAAGTAGGTGGGAAAATGGCTGGAGAGAAGATGTGCGGTGGGAAAGGGGTGAAAAAGAATTCACTGTGTTCAAGTATGAATCTGACAAAGAGTAAAAACAAAGCAGCAGATTAAAAACAACTTTTTCCCTAAAACAAACAAACAAAAGCCCACCAAAGAAAAAGGGTTGGTGTAGAGTATGGATGTATTTCAGAGGCAGAGCCAAGAGGAGTACGCAAGCTGAGACCAACCGGTCTACACAGGAAGTTCCCGGCCAGGCAGGGCTCTAGCGTGAAAGTCTATTCCATTGAAACACACACACTCGCACACACATTTCTTCCTACTTTGATTTAAAAAAGAAAAAACCCTCCTCATAGTTGCCAACCATAACAAAGACAGAATCTAAACATCTACTGTTAAAAATCCCTAAGGATTAACCACGCCATCTGTTTCATTAGGAGCCATGTCTTTCCATTTGACTCCCAGTGGAGGAAAAGAAGAAAGAAAATTTACCAACATGCCTACCAATGTGCTCTGGGCGATCACTCTGGATAGCCTGGAACAGCTTTCGAGAGCAGCAAGCTCTGAATGCAGGGCATCCGAAGCAGTTTGAAGAGTTGGAGGCTGGCACCTGAGGGGAGAGCAGCAGGAGGTGGTCCTTGTCTTTATCAGTGGAGATGGTAATTTCTGCAAGAGGAAGGCTCAGGACCTGCTTCTACCACCACAGTCAGTCAGCCAAGAGTCGAGCAAAACCTCAGCTCCATCACTTGCTGAGTCCACGGTGCCAAACAAAGGTCAATACCGTGTCCCAAGTGCCACCACGCCACACAATGGTGCTTCACTGCTGTGCCCATGCGGTACCACAACGGCTAAAATACAAACGCCTCAAATATTGAGTTCATAGTTCAACCTCCTTGGAAAACTGGCATTACTTATAAAGGTAATGCTTCACCTACCATATGAGTCACATTCCCCTTCTGGTTTACAGTCAAGAGAAACGAAAGCTTTAGTACCCCAAAAGACTTGTTCATATGAATGTGCAAATACCCAGAAATAGTGCAAATGATGTTTAAGACCAAGCAGACATCAACATGGCAGTGACTGTCTGCAGGAGAGGAGAGAGGGGACACAGGGGATCAGAAGGGGCACAGGGGGTCAGAAGAGACAGAGGGAACCAGAAGGGACACAGGACCAGCAGGGCACTGGAAAGATTCTCATCTTGCTCTGAGTAGTCTCAATATACGCATGCCCATCTGAGAAAGCTTCCTGACCTTTCCACTGCGTGTTATACCTTAACCTAGAAGTTTTTCAATAAAACCACTTCTGCTTCAAAGCAGAACAGAGATGGGCTCTACCCAACACTCAGAAACAAAATCATTAATAAACACAAAAGACATTGAACATGAAGTCCTTCCACACTAAACCAGACATCAGGTAGTGAAGGTCAGAGATCCCTGGGAGACAGGAAGCAGTAAGCGCAGCACCTGCCCTGCATACTGCTCGAGGTTTTCAACAGACAAGGAAGGGAAACTGAGGAAGGACCTAGTAGGCTCCCTAAGTGGAAGAAACAAAGTCGAGCAACCAGAAAGATGAAAACTAGAGTTCAGAAGACAGAGCACAGAGGAAAACCGAACAGAGAAGCCCTGGAGACCTGCACGGGCCTCTTGGAGCACATGTAGAGAAAACACCAGAAGCCACACAAGTAACCGCTGTCAAGAACCAGAAGGAATCAGGCCTGAACTCATGCAGGGCTGTGAAGACAATCTGTTCCCACACACCCACACTGGAAACACACAGTACACAGCACATTAGGCAGAGTTCACAAAGAGGCCTTGCCTATTACCAAAGTGTCAATGCAACAACCAAAGCACCAAGCTGTAGCCCAGGACCAAGTTAAAAATTATCTGCAAGGGGCTGGAGAGATGGCCAGGGGTTAAGCCTCTGCTTTGCTAGCAGAAGGTCTTGAGTTCAGATCCCAGGTCCTACGTAAAAACACCAGGCAGAAATGGGGGCTGCCTGCACTTCCAGTAGTGGTGGGTGGAGCCTGGGAAATCCCAGAGCAAAGCAAAAAGGAGGTAGAAGCAATCCAGGATGATTCCTGAAGTCACTCCTGAACCTCCATAGGGATACACAGTGAATGCCTGCCATGCGCACACACACGCACGCGCACACACACACACACACACACACACTCGCACATGCACACACAAAAGACAAAAAATAATAATAAAATGATTTGCTGGGGGTTGGAGAGATAGCTCAAGGTTAAGACTCTGTCTTGCAAGCACAAGATTCTGAGTTCCAATCCCAGGTCCCATGTAAAAATGCCAGGCAGAAACGGCTCAACCAGAGCCTGGGAAATCCCAGAGTGAAGCAAGAAGGAAGTAGAAGCAATCCAGGATGATTCCCAAAGTCATCCTTGGCCCTCCACAAGGACACATACACACACACACACACACACACACACACACACACACACACACACACAAATAAAAAAAGGCTTAAAAATTTTTTAAAGTTTTAAATAAATGACACAGAAGTTCCTTCTAGATATAAAGTTCTATGGTTTAGTATTGGGGAAATGGCTCAGAGGTTAAAGCCATTGCCTCACAAGCAAAAGGACCTGAGTTCAGATTCCCAGATCCCACATAAAAATTCACAACAGAAATACAAGCAGCCTGTAATTCTGGCCCTGGCAGGCAGAGCCTGGGAAATCCCAGAGTAAAGCTGCAAGGAAGTATAGAGTGCTTGCCTAGCACACGTAAGTGCCAGCGATTACTTGCGTGGCTTCTGGTGTGCTGGGTTCAGCACAACATACACGGCAGCGGTGGCACACATCTGTCGACCCAGCACAGAGGAGCTGGGGGCAAGAGGATCACTGCCAACCGAAGGCCAGCTGATCACACAGCGAGTTCCAGGCACAGCTAGACCCTGTCTCATGAGACCAAACAGAACTGGCAAGATGATTCAGCTAGTAAAGAAATTTGCTGCTAAGTCTGATCACTAGAATTTGATCCTCAGAACTCCAGACATGGTAGAAAGTGAGAGCTGACTCCCAAAAGTTGACTTTTGACCTCATGTATGCACACTAAGGCACATGTGTGTCAACACACATATACACACACACAAAAAGATAACCTGTGGAACACTTCAGCTTCACTAGCTACATGAAAATGGCTTTCATTCAATTATCCATGGAAATATAAAACATGAGTATGTATTTTTCCAAGCCATAAATTACACCGTATAATTATAAAAGCAAAGCTAGCACGAAGGCTTTAAAAAAGCAGAGAATACCTAATTACCAGAACGCCTCATTTAATAATCAATAAGCAATGTGACATAAATTTTAACGTATTAGCCTACTGCTTGCTTTGCTGAAAAAACAGAAACCATTAACATTCAAAGGAACAGATCAATAAAAAAATGTATATCATAAAACATAATTAACTTGTCAAATGATAAACCTTTGTAATATTTAGTCGATAATAATCTGACTAATGAGACACAAACTTGCTATAACTGCTAATTATAAAATGCCATTCAGAAAAATAAAAACATTATAAAATAGCAAGAGAAAAATAGCCTTATAAATCAAAGTTCATTACTTTAATGTTGTAACAGAATAGATTTCACATTGCCTCAGACCAAGTGGCAGGAGCAGCTGGAGAGAACTTCTCTGGAGCCAGTGCAGCCGCTCGTTAACAAGGATGGACTTGCTTAACATTTTAATTATTTTATTTGAAAAGAAGAGGAGAAGGAATGAAGGGGTATTGGGGGAAGGCGCCTGTGTCCGCCATTTAGGCACATAGGTTGGCATCAGAAGGTAAAGTCCACTCTCCCCATGCACCGTGTGGGCATCTAGAGGTGTAGCAGGTGGGTGCCTTACCCACTGACTACCTGACCCGTTCTCTCTCTCATTTTTGAGACAGTGTCTCACATACCCCCAGAAGGGCCTTGAACTTGATATGTAGCGGAGGCTGATGAATTCCTAATCCTCCTGCCTCCACCTCCCAAGTACTTGCTTAGCCGAGCAGCACAAACCTAGGGGAGGCTGGGATCTGATGTGAAAGGAGGGTGCCAGGCTCACTGAGGTCTGTGCACTGCAGCAGGTTTACAGACTCTGTTCTTCAGAATTCGGGATCCGGGGCTGGTGAGATCACTCAGCAGGTAGAGTCTGCTCACAAGCTGGTTCAGCACCCACAAGCCCACACTGGAGTGAGAAAGCTGACTTTCAAAAGTAGCTGTCAGGGGGCTGGAGAGGTGGCTCAGGGGTTAACCCTCTGCCTTGCAGGCGGAAGGTCCTGAGTTCAGATCCTAGACCCCACGTATAGACGCCAGGCGGAAGCGGGGGCGGCCTGCGTTTCTGGTCCTGGTAGGGCAGGAGCCTGTGAATCCCGGGGCAGAGTAAACAAGGAGGAGGTGAAGGCGTCCATGGTGGTTCCCGAATTCGCTGGTGGTTGCACACACGCACACACGCACAATTGAATAAATAATAATAATAAAAAAATTCAAACAAGAAAGGCTGGAGAGATGGCTCAGAGGTTAAGACTGTCTCACAAGCAGAAGGTCCTGAGTTCAGATCCCAGGTTCCACATAAAAACATCAGGCAGAAACAGTGGCGACCTGCACTTCCAGCCCTGGTGGGCAGAGCCTGGGAAATCCCAGAGCAAAGCAAGAAGGAGGCGGAAGCAATCCAGGATGATTTACAAAGTCATCCTCGGTCCTCTGCAGGGACACACACAGTACCCTCCGATACACATATACCACACAATAAATAAAATATGTTTTAAAAATTAAAACAAGAAAGAATTCAAATGCAGGTGACTTTTTTCTGTACTTTTATTTTCTTGGTTCTCCTTAGTATTTCTCTGGCCAATATCACATGTAATCTCAACAGGAGGATCAGGAGTTCAAGACCAGCCTTGCCTCACAAGGAGAAGGTCCTGAATTTAAATACCAGATCTCATGTTAAAAAAAAACAACAACAACAAAAAAAAAACAGGCAGAAATGATGGCTCTGAGTCGCATAGACACATGCGCAATAAAAAAGAAAAAGACCTTTGACCTCCGCACGCAAGACACGTGCTCACATGCCCGGACTTAGTGCTCACGAGCTTCACCTGCCCCCACACTTCTCTCTGTTTCCTCATTCCCTGTCTCTCCCTCTTAAACAGATTTTTTTTTTTTAATTAACAAATGTGTTGACTAAATCACAGAGGAGATCTCATTGGCTAAGAATCACAGCAGAAACCATCCCTGAGATGAACAGGAATCCCAATTCTGACATATTCAAAGATGCACAGAAGGCCTGATGAAAGAAATCAATACAGACATTCTGGTAAAATTTCAGGATGTCAGTTGTAAAGAACAAATCCCTACGGGGAAAAACACGCCACCTACAGAAGAATAAGCAGCAGCTGACTCGCCAGGCTTCTTAACACCAGAACCCCCAAGGAAGTAAGTTTTTCAAAGTTCTAAGAGGTAAAGATTTTTGAACTCAAAATTCTATAAAGCCCCAAAAGAGCAATTGTGCATGATGACAAAACAAAAACATTTTAAGAAATGCAAAGATTTAGAAAGTTTGTTGGGCTGAAGAGATGGTTTAGGGGTTAAGACTCTGCCTCAAAAGCAGAAAGTCCCGAGTTCGGATCCCACGTACCACATTAAAAAAAAAAAAAAAGCCAGGCGGAAATGACAGCAGACTGCGCTTCCTGCTCTGGTAGGTGGATCCTGGGAAATCCCAGAACAGAGCAAGAAGGTAGAAGCAATCCAGGATGATTCCCAAAGTCATCCTTGGTCTTCCACAGGGACACATATGCCCTCTGATACACATACACTCACACACAAACACACACACACACATTAATGAAGGAAGGAAGGAGGGAGAGAGGGAGGGTGAGAGAGAGAGAGAGGGAGGGAGGGAAGGAGGGAAGGAGGGAGGGAGGGAAGGAAGGAAAGTTTACCACCAACAGATGTTTTACTGGGGGGCAGGGGGAGAAGGGACTTAGCTAAGGATATAGTTAAGAAAATGCAGTGTATAAAGGGAACATGATAGGAAAAACAAGGAAGAGTAAAAGTGAAAAAATGACTATAAAAGCAGACAGGGCAGGCTGGAGATGTCGATCAGTGGGCAGCACTTGCAAAGCACATGAAATCCCCCATAATGGGGCCAGATCCCGAGTTCTAGGCCAGCCAGGCTGCAGTGAGAGCAGGTATCCAAACAAAAACAGTACAGTATTTTCTGGTAGGATTTGTCATCGTACTTCAGTATACATGTAGAAGTAAACACTGTGCAGGCCTTCGGGTCTAGCTAAGTGGTGGAGCACTTCCCTAACCATCCATCCCCCTGCACCTCTCCCTCTGAAAATGTGTGCTTGTGTTTAGCAATCATCGCACCTGGCTACCAGTCATGGAATTAAACCCAGGGCTTGAGCAAACTAAAGCACAGCCTGAGCATTACAGACTCCAGATAGAGTTTATCTGCAGAGCCAGCGGTCGGACCCAGCCCCAGACCTCAATGAATGCTATACAGCATTCAGGGGAGCTCTCTGCCCACCAAGGAACATATCCAGCTCAAAAGTCTTTTCTTGCTTGCTCTTTTTTTTTTTTTCACCACACTGCGACTCCCTGTGACTGAGTAAATGAGAAAGCCAAAGTAACAACAGCGAAAGCAAGCACTGGAGTCAAGAAAGAGGACAGCGGGCCTGAGAGACAGCGCAGTAGGTAAGCTCGGGAGATCCTGTCTCAAAACGAACAAGCAAACAAACAAATAAACAAAAAGGATCAAGAGAAAGAGAGAGAAGAAAGAAGACCTAAATGGAAACCTTGCAAATGAAAATTTCTTTTTTTTTAAAGTACATTTTCTTTTTAAAAATTTTTTTATTATTATTATTTATTCAATTGTGCATGTGCGTGTGTGTGTGTGTGTGTGTGTGTGTGTGTGTGTGTGTGTGTGTGCGCGCGTGCGTGTAGAACCACGGGCGAATTTGGGAACCACCATGGGCCAACTCCACCTCCTCGTTTACTCTGCCCCGGGATTCACAGGCTCCGCCCTACCAGGACCAGAAACCGCAGGCCGCCCCACTTCCGCCTGGTGTCTATACATGGGGTCTAGGATCCGAACTCAGGACCTTCCGCCTGCAAGGCAGAGGCTTAACCCCTGAGCCACTTCTTCAGCCCCGCAAATGAAAATTTCAATGAATCAAATTTAAAAAAAAATCAGACTAGACTAAGCAGAAGAAAAAAATAACAAGAACTAAAGAAAAGCCTGAGGAACAATTACATTCAAATAGTAATAAAGGAAAAAAAAACAACAACATTGTTGCCAACAAATTCATGACCAAAGGGCTTAAGGGAACAAAAAGGGTTTGTTTTGGCTTACCATTATCCAGTTACAGTTTCTCATCCGGACTGGACTGGCGGGAGAGTCCACACAAACACCAAAGGCTGAGAGAACCAACCACACCAAATCCACTGCTGAGAGGGACACTCCTCACTTGCCAGACCAGTTTGTCTGGCCAAGTACACCGAAGGAGCCAACCTCCTTCATCGGTTCCCTCCATTTTATTCACTGTCCAGAGACTAGCCCCGCCCACCAGGGCTGGGCCCGCCCACCAATCTGACCTCTGCAGGTTTGCCCAGGGCTGAACTCAACAGCCCATTCTTCACGAATGTACCCAGAGTTCAAAGCCTTCAACTGTCAAGTTGACACCTGTATCTAACTGTAACTCTTGGTGACACTCAGGAGACCAAGGCAGAAGGACCTTGCCTTCAAGGCCAGCCTGAGTTACATAGCAAGACCTATATCCAAAAAAGAAAAAAGAAAAAGCAATCATAGGGGTGGAGGGGAGGGGAATGAGGTACTTATCAACTTTGTATGAGTGGAAGAAATAAAAAAAAGAAAGAAAAAGCAATCATGACCACAATATTCAAACCTCTAGATTAGAATAACAGACCAAGCCTGGAATTATGCTGTAAGAGGAACTAAAAAAGACATAAAGGGGAAAAAAAAGAACACTCAAAGGACTAGTAAGATGATAACTCGGTAGGTAAGATGCCTGCTACATCTGCTCAAAATCCTGGTGACCTGAGTCCAACCCCCAGAAGCCCACGTGGCAGGAGAGGACTGACTTCAGAGTGTTATCCTCTGACCTCACGAGTGCACTCTGATGGCACGCACGCGCTTGTCCTCTGTGTGTGTGTGTGTGTGTGTGTGTGTGTGTGTGTGTGTGTGTGTGTGTGTGTGTGTGTGCATCAGAAGGAAGCATGGAGAACCTCAAGCTGCATGACTAGGAAAGAACCTTTCCAGGTCAAATGCCCAGAGGTCAGTGCAGGGACACACACCTGTAATCCCAAAACGCAGAGGGCAAAGAAAATGGGGAACACAATCAAGGCCAGCCTATCTACTCAGTGAGATGCAGGTCAAAGTCACGGAGTAAAGACCTTGTCCCCAAAAAACAAAAAGCAAAACAAACCAGCAAAATGCCAAGAGTACTGAACAAAGAACACTGGGCCAAGTCTAGTGGTTCCTGTCAGTTAAGTGCAGCACTCAGGAAACTGAGGCAGGAAGATTCTTCTAAGGCTGAGGCCAGTCTGAGTAACAGACTGGAAGTGTAGATCAGCCTGGGTCCGAGGGAGAACAGGAAAAAGAGAACAGGGGCTGGAGAGAAGGTTGAGGGGTTAAGATTCTGCCTTGTAAGTGTAAGGTCCTAAGTTCCATCCCAGGTCCCACGTAAAAACTGGGTGGAAATGGCCATCGGCCTGTACTTCCCCCCTGGAATGCAGAGCCTGAGGAAGCCAAGAGCAAAGCAATGAGGTGGAGCAATCCAGGGTGATTCTCAAAGCCACTCTTGGACTTTCACAGGGACGCACAGTGTCCTCTTACACACACATGTACACACACACACACATTCAAATTAAAAAAAGAATTAGGTAAAAGAGTGGTAAAAGATAATCTCCAATATCAAGCTTGGGCCTCCACACACATGCAAACACAGGTGTACAAGCATCTGCAAGGTTATGAGGTTGAAATCTTAGGACTAACTAAACCATATTCATATTCCTTAAAAAATATTTCATTTATTTTCTTTTTCATTTTTTATTTATTTGTGAGGGAAAGAGAAGGTGCATATGTATGGAGGTCAAAGGACAACTCTCAGAAGTAAGTCCCTCCTTCTGCCACTTGCACTGGTCTTCTGGGATGGAATCAGTCACTAGTTTGAAGGGACACCCTTACCCACTCAGTCATCAGGCCGACCCTAGCTTTGGTTTTCTTGAGACAAGGTCTTGCCACATAACTCAAACTAGCCTGGTGCTAACTAAGTGTCCCAGGCAAGTCTTGAACACTTTTATGTGTGTGTGTGTGTGTGTGTGCGCGCGCGTGTACATGTGTGTGTAAGAGGGCACTGAATATCCCTGTGGAAGACCACGGGTGACTTCAGGATTCACCCTGGATTACTTCTACTTGCTTCCTGCTGGGATTTCCCAGGCTCCGCCCACCAGAGCTGGAAGTGCAGGCTGCTGCAGTTTCCACCTGGTGTTTTTATGTGGGACTGGGACCAAACTCAGGACCTCCCACTTGTGAGACAGAGTCTTAACCCCTGAGCCATCTCTCCAGCCCTATTCTCGAACTCTTGATCTTCCCGTTGAAGCCTCCCAAATGCTGGCATCACAGGCACAGCCGCCACACCCACTTCCAAGTTTTTTGGTTTGGTTTACTTTGCTCTTTGAGATAGGGTCTCACTCTATAGCCTAGGATGGTCAGGAAGTCACCATGTGGCCCAAGTTGCCTTCCAACACTGGACCACCCTCATGCCTAGTCTCCCAGGCACTGGGACAAGAGAAATGAGCTCTAACTTCCAACTAAAAAGGTCTTTGTTTGGGGGCTGGAGAGATGGCTGGGGGTTAAAGCTCTGCCTGGAAAGCAGAAGGACGTGAGTTCGGATCCCAGGTCCCACGTAAAAACCACCAAGTGGAAACAGCGCACCTGCACTTCCAGATCTGGTAGGTGGAACCTGGGAAATCCCAGAGCAAAGCAAGAGGTAGAAGAGGGCCAGGATGGTCACGCTTGGTCCTCCACAGGGATATACAGTGCCCCCTTCACACATACAGAAAAAGTCTTTGTTCTACCGTCCACTCCCAACTCTACAACTAGGGACTGAACCCAGGCCCTCTTGAAGTCTGGGCAAGCATTCTACATTAAACTATCTCTACTGGGAAAAAAACTAAGTACAGACAGTAAGGCTTAAGGAAACCAGGCAGCCTCTGCATCCATGTCTTCAGCTCTGAATTCGTCCTACTGCACCAGACTCAAACACCTCTCCAAAAAAACATAAACTCTTCAGTGGTCAGGTGTTGGCGTTTTGTTTTGGTTTGGTTTGAGACAGGCCCTTGATAACTACAAGCTGCCTTTGAGCTCTTGAACTTTCTGGCTTGGATTTGCGTGTACTTGGGCTGTGATGACTAGCTCTTCTGCAGGCAACCCAGCTCCTCAGAAAATTTTAATTTGTGCTTGTCACGGTTATGTACAAGTGTCAACTTGATGGTTGAGGGTTGAGCTCTGAGCACATTTGTAGAGAATTAGTAGTTGAATTAAGCCCACAGCGACCCTGAAGGAGACTGTCTAGTTGATGGGGCAGACCCAGCCCATGGTAGGTGGGACTAGGCCCTGAACAAGTGAATAAAATACAGAGTTGGCTGAGGAAGTTGGCATCCTCGTGTATGTATACTTACTTAGCCAGACATGCGGGTATGGCAAGTAAGGATCGTCCCTCTCTCAGACATTATGTAGAGATGGTGTGGGCAGTTCCCTCAGCCCTGGTGTTGGTGCATGCTCTCCCGTCAAGCTGCACAGACTGTAACTGAACTATCAGTAAGAAAATAAACCCCTTGTTCCCTTAAGTCGTTTGATGGTCATTTATCAGCAACCATGCAGGCGACCTATGACAGTGCTCTACACCCAAGGTTTTAAGTCAAAACCAATAGAAACACATACTACCAACTCTGTCATACTTGAAGATATAACTACCTTTGAGAATAAAATCAATAAATACCCTGCAAAGATAAATGCTTGGGGTTTAAATGGTGGACTGCTTGTTTAGCATGTTTCTGCCCTCAAGATCAATAAATAAGTACAAACAAATACAAACTGATGGTAATATACTTAATGAGACCTACAAATAATGACATTTATTTAGCACCCATTTGTTTGCTTGTTTGCTTGATTTGAGACAGGGTCTCATGTAACCCAGGTTGGTCTCCAACTAGTTCAGTTCCCAGAACCTACATGAAAAATTAGGCATGGTGGCACTCATCTCCAGTGGGTGGAGACAGAGAGATCCCAGGAAAGCTCCGGGTTCGGTGAGAAACTTTGCCTCAAAAAATAATGTGGAGGACTGGAGAGATGACTCAGTGGTTAAGACTCTGGCTGAAAAGCAGAAGGTCCTGAGGTAGAATCTCAGATCACATAAAAACACCAGATGTAAACTGGCGCTGCTGGCCTACACTTCCGGCATGGTGGGTGGAGCTGGGGAAAGCCCAGAGTGAAGCAAGGAGGTGGAAACAACCCAGGATGATACCCAAGTCACCTTTGGTCTCCCACAGGGACACACGTGTCCTCTGATATACACACACACAAAATGAATGAATAAATAAAAGCTTAAAAAAAATTACATGGAGAATTCAATGAGGAAGACATACTGATGTGAACTTCTGGCCTCCACACAGATCCACCAAAACCTACACACACACACACATTAAACTACAAAAGAAAAAGAAAACTCCCAACTATTTCTATCTATGGGAATTCTCCATATCCAAGTAAGACAGTCCCTGTACTTGTTCTGGAAAACTTTTATTTCATATATAACTAACACTTAGAACAAAAAGAATCTAAGTATCTAAATATAGCTGGGCATAGTAGCGTGGGCTTATAACTGCAGTACCCAAGAGACTGAGGCAGGAGGATTATAAATCTGAGCCAGTTTGGCAAGATGTTACCTTTCCCTGCCCCCCTCAATCTAAATGTCACCTAGTTGTTTTTAAAGAGAGAAATCTACCCTGCAGAGTACTAGTAAAGAATAAATGTTCTCATTGTATCCTTTAAAAAGATACTTGGAAACAAGCAAATGGCAAAGCACTGCAAGTTCGCTTGTGAGGGCTTCTGCGGCAATACTTAACTAAGTAGCAAATGTGTCCACGGACTGAGAATACATAAACCAGAGAGAGGATGCAGCTTGGAGGTAGCGCATGTGTCTGACATGCACGAGGTCTTGAGTTCAACTCCCAGCACCACACACAAAAAAGTTATTACTATATATAAACCATATTAGCATACAGAACATAAATTATGTTGGCTTGATATATGTGTATATACATGTGTGAATGCATACTGCAATGCTCCTGTTCAAACCACTAGGAAAACTAAATGCAGAAAGTTTCAAGATAACAGAAAACATTTTCCTCACATCATGATAAACAGAAGGCATTTTTTTGAACTAAAAGAAAACGCTTGCACTTACTAGCATGCTTGTCCGCAAGCATGATGAGTGTGTTGGAAATGTCCCGTCGCCTGTAAAAGCACACCACTTTTGCTTCCACATTGCCACTGGCAGTCTAAGAAATAAGAAAGTCAAAGTTACATAGGACCAGGGCTGCGATTCGATGACAGAACATGGGTCAGGCACCTGCTCACAAACCTGGTGAGCTGGGTTCAGTCCCTGGGTCCCTGGCAGCCCACATGGTAGAAGGAGAGAACTGACCTCCACCCCATACATCCATTTCTCTTTCACACAAATAAATAAATAAATAGGTTTTTTTGGAAACACTTTAAAAGCTGGGAGTGGCAGCACAGGCCTGTGATCCAGCACTCAGGAGAATCAGAGAAGTCAGAGGCCAGCCTGATCTACAGACTTCCAGGCCAACCAGGATTACCTCGGCAAGACCCTGTCTCAAAAATGAATAAATGAGAGATACAGACAGAGAGATTGCCCCCCCCCAACTTTTTGAACAATTATTTTGAAACAGGGTTTCCTGCAACCCATGTTGGCCTTGAAATCACTGTGTAGCTAAGGATGGCTTTGAACTCGTGATCTTCCCAGCCCTACCTCCAAAGCAATGGATTTACAGCTATGGACCACCACATCCAGCTTAATCCCTCGAATTTATTACTGACATTTGAACATGTCACTTTCAAACTCACTCCAGGGTCAGTTATAAAACCACCAGTCCTATCCTAAAGCTCAGGGAACCGTGCAGAAAAGGGGGCAGCAAGATTGTAGGAGCCTAAAGATGGGGAGGACCTACGATACTAGCAAGATAGTCCACACAAGTTAGGGCAGCAGTAGCCAGGATTGGACTTTGCCTGACCTGCACAATGGCTGACATGTCAACAACCCCCCCAAAGTCTAGCATGGATCACAGGGGAGAAGGCTCCAAGCTCCAGTAGGATCCTTAGAGGCAAGGGATTAAACAGTCATAATAGAGTTCCCATGCTAAAGGGGAGCCCAAGAAGGGGCTCCAGGCTATGCCATCCGAGTCCTGAACCCTCACTAGAGTAGAGGACTGAGGGAGGTTTGGCATTCACACGAAAGGATGCTCCAGGGGATGGGAGGAAGGAAGGGGAAGGCTCTGGAAGAGGGGAAGGGAGGGAGAGGGTGAAAGGAAGGGGAGGAAGGGCGAAGAGTGCAAGGGAGGATGACTGGAGAGGGGAGGAGGGAGTTGTATGATTAGGGAAAAAAATGTGGGAGAGAAAAATAATAAAATAATAAAAATAATTTTTAAAATGTGGAAGAAAAAAAATAATAAAAACATAAGGAAAAAAAATCACGAGTCCTGCCCTGCACACTGCATGCAGCCTGCGTGACGCAGCCGGCAGGTCTGGGAGGCCTCACAATCAGTATCCATGATAGGGCTTAGTTCTCGTCACATGTGAAAACAGCTAGGCTGTAACTCACTGCAACTGAGGCCCACGTTCTGTTTCTATTTCTGTGAATTCTGAAGCTTTCAAGCAGGTCAATCATTCATCGCATTAAAAAAATACATTACCAAAAAACGTTACTGTAATTTCCACTTTTAACTCATTTAGAGCATGCTTTCAGAATTCTTCTGGATTTATAGATGTATTCAAATATAAAGGAACAGGACCATATACTATAACAAATCTGACAATTTTATGAACTTGAGCAGCAATATTTTATTGAGAAATGGTACAGTAGAAATATTGCCCCTCAAAATTGAATTCATATTAAATTCCTACCAAAATGCCAATCTATTTAACAATATTGTGATCAAACTCATCCTGAGTAGTAATGATCCAGCAATCTGCTGAATGAACAGGCCAATATTTCCATGTAAATAAAGACAATGATTTCAGCTAGAAGCTTTTCATCATTTTTGTCTCATTAAGTTCTTTCAACAGCAACATCCTACAAAGACAACTAAATTCTCATCCAAACCTGCCTGAGAGGTAGCAATGTAATTCAAAATAAAAGATCTTCTTTTCATCTTTTCTGTTGTTTGGTTTTTGTTTGTTTTTGTTTTTTCTCCTCCCAGGCGGCTATGTAGGGCAGGCCGCCCTTAGATCCAGACCCTCCCTCCTGAGCCTGCCCAGTGCTGGAATTACAGGTGTGCAGCGCCACATCTGAATTCAGAAATAAATCTCCTCGCGACGGGAGGGTGTGGCTCAGCAGCAATATGTTCTTAGTATATGTACAGTCATAGATACGATCCCAGAACAACAAAGAATTCTCTTCTGGGGCTGGCAAGATGGCTCAGTGCACCAAGGCGTCAGCACTCAAACCTGGAGACCCGAGTTTGATCCCTGGAGCCCCCATGGTGGGAGAAGAGCACTGACTTTGACTTCTGAAAGTTCTGACCCCCCACATATGTATAATGGCAAACACGTGCATATTCATTCTCTCTGTCTCTCTCAAATAAAGTAAACTTCTCATCTGGATCACACCCTCCGACTGCTGTAGATTCCCAACTACAATACAGCGCTGTGCTTTCCTTCTACACAACACACACTGACCATTGCTCTGAAGCTTCACGAGTCAAACCACACAGCCCGCGGAGCAGTGGCGAGCTCGTGACCAGCGGGTCATGATATGAACATAGGGATCAGTGGCGAGAGCACTAAGAGGGGAAGAGTTAACTTCCCACTGGAGAGGAGGGTGAAGGTACTTGCTGTCAAGCCCACGCTGGAAGAACAGCTCCAGAGGTGCCCTGACCTCCATGCACGCGCACAGCTTCACCCATGTACACACACAATGAAAGGTCAATTTTATAAAAAGTGAATCTTGAGCCTGATGAACAACCACACCCACCAGGAACCGGGGACGAGCCTGAGCTTCGCATTGAAAACCGTCTCAGAAGAACCAGTAATAGCTGCAGATACAGCTTAATGATGGACATCTGCCTAGCAACTACAACTATGAGGCTACGGGTTGAAACAAAAAGAATAACAACAACAAAAAAAAAACAAAAAAAAAAAAAAAAAGAAAGAAAAAGAAAATTTTCCTAGTTTCTGTACCTATTCCCAATAGATCCCAGACAATAAAAGGGATCTTGGCTAGGGCTCCATGCAATAATTGGAGAGAATCCTCTAAAATTACCTGCAAAAGCTTTCTATACACAAGTGGGCTCTTGAGGTTGTACCAATGCCTATAAACCTCGTAACTCCGCAGAGGCAGAAGGATTGCCCCAGGTTTGAGGTCAGCCCAGTTACATACTAAGTTCCAGGTCACCAAGGCTACATTGTAAGACATAGTCATCCTGAAGTCATCCTTGGTCCTCCACAGGGACATACAGGGCCCTCTGATACACTGATACAGACACACACACACACACACACACACACACACACACACACACACACTAAATAAAGCTAAACAGTCTCATATAGCAATGAAGATGGACAAGAGATCTGTGGTTTAATGAGATGCCCAAAATTCCTGCCTCTCTTCCCCTTCCCAAGAAAAAGGCACAAGACATGAAAGTGAAAATCAGGGCAAATTTGATGGCCAAAAGAAACGGAATATAAGATACACAGACATATAAGACACATCAATAAATAAATAAATAAATAAAGCATAATATGCTAATTTCTCTACAACCAGAACTTCCTTATTTCTTGGGGAATAGACTTCTAAGAAAATCTCACTATTATGATCACAAAGCATTCTTTCAAAATGCACGCAGGCTTGTGCGAAGTGTGGCAACACATGACGGCTGATTATAGACACAGCACTCGGCCTTCTGAGTACACAAGGAGCCGAGTCAAGCATGGCTACGCACGCCTGTAACACCTGCACTTGGGAGGCAGAGACGGAGGACCAGAGTTCAAGGCCAGCCTCAGCTACATGAAACCCTGTTCTATAACTGAAGGAAAGATGGAGGCCAGTATAAATTACAAAGGAAGTTCAAGGCCGGAACGGGTTACACAGCAAGACTCTGTCTCAAACAAAAAAAATGTGAAGACTCAATCTTTACAAACGAGAATATAGTATCTAACCCAGAGGATCCCAATAACATTGGTCAAAGACTTTTTTCTTTTAACCTACATTCTTCCTCCAAAAAAAGAAAAAAGAAAAAAATAAACCCATTATCGCTACATCTGAGAACAAACTAGGGGGCAGTAAAAAAAAGCCTTTTTGGTTTTGGGTTTTTTTTCTTTTTTGTATTCCAGACTGACCTTGAACTCATGCAGCTCCTGCATGAAGTTCCTGAGTACTATTATTACAGAAGCATCACGCACTCAGCCAGCCAAAGAATACAAGATAAACATGGAGCTAAGGTTATCAAGGGCTGTTCAGTGTTGCATATAAAAGGTTTCAAAATGTTAAGGAGATTGTACAAGGTCCTTGGTTCAATCCACACTCCCTGCTCCCACTGTGAGGCAGAAGAGCAACAAATTTGAATCTCCAGATTATAATTCACCTTTATTTGTGTAACAATGGTTAATATCTTCCTCTGCTAGACACAGCTTCTGTGCATCGCCAGGGTCTAAAAATCACCAGCTGTGTCCCTACTGGTTCAATGCTTGCCTAGCATGCAGGAAGCTCCGCTTAGATTCCCAGAGATAGAGGGCAGGAGTGTCAGAAGTCCAAGGTTATCCCCCCAACCTAAACAGTGAATTCAAGGCCATTCTAAGAACCTTTCTCCAAATACAAAAAGGCGCCCTCCACTTCTTTTCCTGTCATTTATCACCTCAAAATACATATAGTTCAAGCTAAAAGTGGCTCAGTGGTATACCACTTGCCTAGAATTTCTAAGGCTCTGGATTCCATCCCTAGCACTTCGAGGCAGAGAAGAAAACCATTATTAAAGTGGGGGGGGGGGGAAGCAGGGAGATAGTTTATCATACAAATAAAAAAGAATGTAGTTCAGAATCCCAGATCTCACATAAAATACTGTGTAGGGCAGCAGCTCTCCTGTCATTCAAACCTTGGAAGGTGCAGACTGGGAATCACTATAGCAGATCAGCTAGCTAGACTAACCCAACCAGCAAGCTCTCATTTGATTAGATAGAGAGATTTTCTCAAAAATTGGGTAGAAAAATGATTAAGTATAATTTTTTACAACAAACACAGGCCCACACACCCATGGGTGTGTGTGGGTGTGTGTGTAAGACATGTATATGCATGCACACACATATATCACTGCCTGTTTATTTTTATTGCCTATTTTCACAAACTAGAGTGTAGTGATCTTTTGTTTTATTCAATAACACATCCCAAGTACCATATGATGATGACTGGCACACAGTCAAAAGGCATGCAGTAAATAACATGAACTAGCATGAACCAGGGTTACGCAGCTTTCTCATGTTTACGTTTACACATTCATTCACATTTCAGTGATTTGCTCATTTCTTTTTTTTTTTTTCTGAAACTGGGTCTCGCCCACAGAGCAGGCCAATCTCAAACTAGAAGCAATGCTCCTGCCTCAGTCTTCCAAGTGCTGAGAGCGCTGGCACGAAACACACGGTAGCCCAGGCCGGCCTTGGACTCCAAGTGCTTTAACTGCAGCTGTGAGCCACCCCGCCCAGCCTAGCTCCTTCCTTCTAAAGCTGACAGAGGAGATGCGGGGCCTGACAGAAAGCTCAGAGGATAAGGTGCTGCTTGCAAACCTGAAGACCTAAGTTCAATCCCTGGAAGTCCACATGGTGGAAAGAGCTGACATCTATGAGCTGACCTCTGACCTCTACCTGTGTGCCATGGCACATGCATGTACAGATCAATCCCTCTCTCTCTCTCTCTCTCTCTCTCTCTCTCCTCTCCCTCTCAAATAAATATTATAGCGCACTTGTGAGTTTGAAGCCAGTCTGCGCTACACAGGAGACCTATACTATCTCAAATAAACAAAATCAAAAATAATACATATTACACATCTAAATATAAAAAGGGACTGGGTTACACAAATAACTGGACCTTCAAGACCCTAAGCAATTTGAACTTTCAAACTCTGAAATACTCAGTAACATTTAATGCCAGAGAGAAAAATATTTACAAAACGCAGAGTATTCAGAAACCTGTATAGCTCTCTAATTTGAAATCTCTACTTTCAGAGTCTAGACTGGAAAGTTAAAAAAAAAAAGAAAAAATAATCTCTTAGGCCCTTACCCTATTATACCCTTTCATGGAAAATAAGCAATTTTTAATACTGGACTCAACAACACTCAGGACATACCTTGTTAAGTTCTTCTATTCTTCTGATTAGGTATGGGTTGCTAGAGGAATTCTCAAAGTAGACATAATCTGTAATCAAAGGTTATTACAGAACTTAATCAGAAAGTTCACATTTGCCAAGTCACAGCTTTCTATATTAGGCAATTCACCTTAGTAAGCAGGCAATCCACTTACCTGCAATGCAACCTCATTATTAAGACCTTTATTTTCCTGGCATTTCCACTCTGCTAGTCCAGGCAGTCCACGAATGCAATACCCTCCTGCCTCAGCCTGCCAAGTGCTGAGGCTACAAGCCCACGCCACCAAGACTTGCTTCAATGTTTCTTTTTTTTTTTTTTTTTCCTTGACAGCATTTCCTGTATCTCAGGCTAGCCTGGAAGTAGCTATGTAGCTGAGGCTGGCTTAGAAGCTTGTTCCTCCAGTTTCCCAGTGCTGGATGTCAGGACTGGCCACCACACCCACTCTTAAATGAGTTTTTAATAATAATAAAATAATAATACATATAAAATATAAATAAAATAATAAAGGAAAGGCCAAGGGTAGTGTCTCAAACCCGTGATCCAGCACTTGGGGGGGGGCAGGAGGAACTGTGGACGACAGTCTGCACATCACAGCAACGCCCAGTGAGGGCCCGGTGGGGAAAGTGACCTCCGCACTGGGCAGTCCAGGCCCACTAAAGGTATCCTCCTGCGCTGCGCCCCCACTAATTGCCTTCCTATCTAATGTGCCCAGGCCCGTGCCTCTTACATATAAAACCGTTGACCTAAGCCACATTCAGAGCAGGAAGAAAGGCTCAGTCCAATTCCCATTTCAATCATCATCAACATAATCGAACAAATCAAAAATCCGGTGGGCCGGGTAGGTAAGAGGAAGCCAACTTTTCCAAAGCTCTAACCTGGGGAAAGGAGGAGACCAGACCCAGGGCCGGGTCACCGGTTGAAGGCTGAGAGCCCTGGGGGGTGAGGCTGGAATCTTTCACCTTTTTACCATATTTAACCCAAACCCACTCCGGCTCTGGCTAGGAAATGATGGCAGGTTTTCAGCAAAGGGGCCCAGGCGCCCACCGGGCGTGGACGATGCCCGGGGCTGGGCTGCTGGGTCGCCGGCCCCTCCGCGGCTCCGCGGCCGGCCGCCCCGGCGCCACCACGGGAGCCCGGCCGCGGCGGCGGAGCGCGAGCCTCCCGCACACGCCGCGTATCTGAATTATTATTTCACCGGCGAGGAGGGAGGAGGCGTCGCGAGCTGGAGAAAGTTTGTTTGACCTTATTTCTCTTCTTCTGCGGAAGACGGCGGCGCGAGCGTCCAGCGAGCTCCACGCCCCACCGGGGCCTGCCGAGCCCGGGCCCCCGCGCCGCCTCATTCTTGGGGGGCTGAACAGCAAGCCAGGGGTGTGGGGTTTTTTTTTGGGGGGGGGAGCCGAGGCGGAGAAGGTGCAGCAGGGTAGGGCCCGGCCCTATACACAGGCCTGTCCAGCTGGGCCCCCCGTGAGCCACCACCGCCCTGGCCCCGGGGGGCGCGGGGAGGGAGTGGTGGGGAGATGCCCACCCTCCCCCCTCTGATCCCCAACCCGGTGCCTGCCATCCACGCGAGGAAAAGGCCACGCGAGGGGCCGGGGGCCCGACCCCGCGGGGGCTTCGTGGCTGGTGGTGTCCGGTGCGTGTCCCCAGCCCAGGCCTGGCCCCGGGAGCCCCGGCAGGGCCGGGGAGGGGGCGCCGGCTCCTGGGGGGAGGGGAGGATGGGGGTGGGGAGCCCCGGCGCCCCCTCCCCGGCCCTGCGCTCCGGGCCGCGGCTCCGAGGCTGCGGGCGGTTGGCGTGCGCTCGCGCGGACCCCCGCTCCCGCGGACCCCGCTCCCGCAGCCCGCTCCCCGACGGGCCGGGCCGGCCGAGCCTCCTACCTCCGACCCGGTACATGTTGGCCGCCATGTCCGCCCGCCCGCCGCCCGCGGAGCCCGAGCCGAGCCCCGCCCGCCGCCGCCGCCGCCGCCGCCGCCGCCTCGACCGCCGCCGCCGCCGCCGCGCCACGGGGGAGGGGGAGGGAGGGGGAGGGACGGAGGGGGAGGGGACGCCCGGGGGGGGAGCAGTGCCCGCCCCCAGCGCCGGGCGAGCGAGACGCGGAGCGGGGCCCCCGGGCAGGGCGAGGACCTCGGGGCCGCCCACGCCAGACTAGGATCGCGCCCCAGGGGCCGGGGGCTTGTTGGGGAACTAGGGTGGGGACCCCGAGGCTCAGCCGCTCCGTGCGCCCGGCCTCCCTGTCACCTGCCCACTCTGAGACAGGTTGGCCTTTCCGGTTTCTCCCTCCCGGGGAACCGGGATGGTCTTTTCTAGGTGCAAACTCTCTTTGGGTGCAACGCGTGCAGGCGACCGGACGCCTTCCGACCTCGTGGTTGAGGTTACACTGGCGCAGTAAAGCCTGCAAGGCCAGGGGGCCTATAAGACCCCCCACGTGCTTCCAGCTTGCGGAGCCTGAGACTCAGCTGGGGGCAGAGCTAGAAAAACTGGCTGTCCTATCCCAACCTCATTGGCTGGGCTGTCTCGGTTCAGCCAAAACGGAACTGAACGGAACCCACTCCCCCACACCCCGAGGCCCTGCTTCTGAACAGGCCCTAGACGCAGCGAGTGTTTAGACCAGAAAAGAAACCTTTGGCAAAGCAGGACTTCCTTCCTTTTTTCTGGGGGGTGCTGTGGGGGGCAGAGGGACATGGCCTTCGCAATTTGCCTTTTTTTTTTTTTCTTAAACAGAGTCTCACATGGCCCAAGCTAGGTTTGAACTCCCATCCCCACCTCACACAGAAACTTTTCAATGGCTGTTTTTCCTGTTCTGATTCCATCGATGTCCCTTCCCCTCATTTTCACCCCCTGGGGGCAGAAAGTTTTATGCGGAGGGCCAGCCTAGAGATGCACATTTGTAAAACCAGCATTTTGAAAAGCTAAAGCAGAAGGTTTTCCAGTTTGGGGCTAAGAAGCACGAACTTATCTCAGAAATGGAAGGAAACAAACTAAAAAAATTGATTCTGAACTGACTTTCCCCAAATGAGCATAACACGCAAAAAGATACCTTTGACTGCTGTGGGGGAGGGGACTGCTGGGTGCCTGACTTTGAGATCTGTTCACAGAAAGGAAGGTTATATTCTGGTTGTCTAGTAATGCTCCCTTATCGTGAATCGTTGAGAAAAATAAACCTTTCTCAAAGAGAGAAATACTTTTCTGGGTAGTCTTTAGCCAGAATTGTGCTGATTGGTCTGTGACCTGTTTTATGGCCTATCAAACTGGGACATTATTTCTACTTCACAGGTGGGCTAAGGATCAGTTGTGATGGTATCTGAAAATGCTTTGTAAATCAGACAACATAAAACCCTCTGCAAATAGCAGGTGTCTGTTGCTTCCTTTTTAACCTCCAAAAGCCTCAGATTCCCAAGGGTTTTATGCTACACATCAAACCGAGTCCTCAGAGAAGAAAGCAAAAGGGTTCTGATGTATGGACAGAACATAGCTGTTACTTAAAACTGTTTCTAGAGATCTCACCAGAAACATACAGTGACGTATCTCTGACGTCAGTCTCCATTTCTGAACTGACAGGTGCAGTCATACAGTGAGTGAGCAACAGTATTCGACATATATTCAGTCCTTTCCCTCTGGCCTAAATACTACGCATCATAAAATCTTTCCTCTAGTGAAAAGCCATCTAAAAACTGCAAAGAAGTAAGTCCCAAGTTTTAGATTGTTTTCTCATTTTTTTTTAAATTTTTTTATTATTTATTCAATTGTGCATGTGTGCATGTATG
This sequence comes from Typhlomys cinereus, assembly GCA_023101885.1. NCBI lineage: Eukaryota > Metazoa > Chordata > Mammalia > Rodentia > Platacanthomyidae > Typhlomys > Typhlomys cinereus. Next base: position 1,237,508 of record JALPQD010000030.1, read on the forward strand.
TATGTGTGTGTGTGTGTGTGTATGTATGTGTGTGTGTAGAACCACGGACGAATTCGGGAACCACCATGGACACCTCCACCTTCTCCTTGTTTATTCTGCCCTGGGATTCACAGGCTAGGCCCTACCAGTACCAGAAACGCAGGATGCTCCCGCTTCCGCCTGGCGTCTATACGTGGGGTCTAGGATCCGAACTCAGGACCTTCCACCTGCAAGGCAGAGGCTTAACCCCTGAGCCACCTCTCCAGCCCCCTGTTTTCTCATTTTTTAAATTGTCTGTCTGTCTGTCTGTCTGTCTCAGAGGGCACTGTGTGTGCTTGTGGAGGCCCAAGGGTGACTTCAGGAATCACCCTGGATGGTGCTACCTCCTCTTTGCTCTGGAGTTTCCCAGGCTCTGCATTCCAGAGCGGGAAATGCAGGCTGCTGCCATTTACACCTGTTTTTTGTTTTTGTTTTGTTTTTTTAACATGGAATCTGGGAATCCGAGCTCAGGACCTAATGCTTATGAGACAGAGGTTTAACGCCCCTGAGCCATCTCTCCGCCCCCCCCCATTTTTTTTTTAATAGAGGAGAATGCACATGTATGCCGTAGTACATGAGTGGAGGTCAGGAACAACCTTCATGAGTCAGCTCTCTGTTTCTGCCATATGGGCTTCCGCAGAGCAAACTCAGGGCTCCAGGTTTGCGAGCAAGGAAGGACCTTACCCACTGAGCTAGCTCTCAGACCCCTTTCCTTTTATTTTAAAATAAGTAAGCAAATACTGGCACAAGCCTGTACTCCCAGCATTGGGAAGTGAGAGCAGGAAGATCTAAGTTGAAGGTTTTCCCTAATACCAAGTTTGAGGCCAGCCTGTGCTGCATGAGACCTTACATCAAATAATACTAAATGATATGAAGAGGCTCAGCGGGTAAAAGTACTTACCATCAACCGTGACTACCCAAGTTCAATCACCAGCGCCTGCAAATTGAACTCCACACGTGTGACATGGCAGTGGACATGACATGTGTGCCCATAAGCACACACTACAAACACATTAATGTAAATGATAGGACTAGGAAATATAGCTTACTTGGTTAGGAGCTTGTCTAGCTTACGTGAAGTCCTGAATAAACCCTGAATAAAGGTAGCCCACACCTGTAATCCCAGCGCTCAAGAGATGAACACGGGGGGGGGGGGGGGGAGAGGACTGGTCTACCTATTAAGTTTGTATGAGCGGAAATAATAATAAAAAATGTTAAAAAATTTTTAAAAAAAAGAGATGAACACGGGCGGATCATGGGACTCATCCTTTATCACATACAGAATCCAAAGCCAGTCTGGGGTTGGGAAAATGGTTCAGCAGTTAAAACATTTGCTGCTCAAGGAAAAGCAACAGCATTCTGATCCACAGCTTGCCTCTAATCCTAGTCTTGGAGAGCCGAGACTGGGAAATCCTCACAATACAGCTAGCCAGCCCAGCCCCACCCACATGTTTTTGGCCTGATTAGAAGCCATGTCTCAAAAAGAATAAGCAATCTAGTATAATGCCCTATGTCAACCTCTGGGCTCCTTACATGTATGAGCACCTGCATACATGTGAACACACACGCACACACAAATACATGGACATGTTAAAAAAAAAAAAAAAAAAAAAGCAAAAGCCAGCCTTGGCTCTATAAGATCTTGCCTGAAAAACAAGCAGCAATAAATGGAAGAAATTTTCTTCTTCAGTATCTATCTGGTACTTCCTGGTCTGCTTGTCTTGTTTCCTCCCGTTTACACCTCTTATCAGATATTTGAGATCACATACACATGAACCACAGCAGACGTGTGAAAGGTACGAAGACGTGGCCTGCATCCACACTCAGCTCTTCTGGGGAGTAGCCTGAGTCAGAGCTCCCACGGAGGGCTTTAGAGACTGGGAGCAGACATGGACTGTGGTCAAGCCTGGCTGATGCCCCCTAGAGCCCAGTGTACAGCCCACGCCAGTGTCCTCTGCACAGCAGATGTTCAATGTCTTAAAGAATAAATTGGGACATACAACTCAGGTGGAGCACCACATGAAACGGACATGGCGGCACGTGTGCAGTCTTATTTGTTAGGTCCCATCTCTCTCCAACCACAGTCTCTTTCATCATGAAAGAAGAGAAGCCCTCAGACCATGTCAGCAATCCCTAGGCAAATCCACCCCTTCCCGTGGATGAAATGTCCTAGCACATAAAAGGCATCGCCTAAAATCCCCTATGCTGGTCTCCTACATCCTGCTCTTACAGGAAAGAAGGACATATAATGAAAGGAAGCTATTGGCGTGCACTGTTGGTGTACCCCTGGGATTCCAGGGCTCCCAAGGTTGGGGTAGGAGGGTCAGGGGGAGAGAAAGAAAGAAAGAGAAAGAGAGAGGGAGGGAGGGAGGAAGAGAGGGAAGGAGGGAGGAAAGAAAGAGAGAAAGAAAGAAGAAAGAGAGAGAAAGAAAGAAAGGAAGAAAAAGAAGGTAAGAGTGAGAGAGAAAAGGAAAGGAAAGGAGAGAGGAAGGGAAGAAGAAAAGCACATATATTATGACAGAGTTGGGTTTATCCATCTCTACAAGGCGTTTTCATGCACCAAAAAACAAGAGTGTGCTGGGAGCCTTGTGATATTGAACCTAGGAAAGGAGCCTGCGGGACTAGAATGTAATTAATCTGAAGCCAGAAACCAGACTTTGGAGAAGAAACTGCATCTTGTTTATGTTTTCTATGATTTATTTCTTTTGCACTCTTCCTCCCCCTCCCTTCCATTATTTTTTATTTATTTTTGTAAAATTCCTTTGAAAAAGAGCAGTCTGCCTCAAATTTTTTAGGGAGATTCTGGGCTGTAAAAGAAATGAATGCCAAAAAAAAAAAAAAAAAAGAAATGAATGCCGGAATAAAGGCATGTAACAGCAACAATTGAAACAACAAAGTCCACAAGGAAAAGGAAATCAAAAAAGAGTCATGAAGACTTCCATTCCAAAGGAAGGAAGGAAAGAGGGAGAAAGGAGGGAGGAAGAGAGAAAGGAGGAAGGAAGGAAGGGATGGCGGGAGGGAAGGAGGGAGGGAAGGGCAGAGATGAGGCCCTTCTTCGGTTTCTTGTAGAGTTGAATGAAAGAAGGATGGGAGGTACAAGATGTGGGTTCAGCAGAAAGATCCTAAGCAGCAATGGGAACTGTTGAAGGGACATGACGGGACATTTGCAAGGCTGAGTCAGGCTGCAGCACAGTAACTGGCAAAAGTCCAAGCTAGGAGTTGGGAGGTGGGTGAAAAGGGGGAGAGTCTGGTCTGGGGCAAAGCAATGGGCGGGGAAAGAAGTCATGGGTTTGAGGTTTAAGAAGGAGGAACATCGAAACCTGGTGGCTCGAGGCTTCCGGGGAGACATGGAGAGCGAGGGTAGAGTCAAGGCTCATGTGTGAGTGGAGTGGGGTAGGTAGAGTCGGGGAGGACGGGCTTGGTACTGGGGGAAGTGGGAGGGTGAGCTCCAAGGTGGACGGGCTGAGTCCCAGGTGCAGGTGCTTTTGGAAACATCCAGGTAGATGCAGACGTTTCCTCTGTAAGAAGCAGGTGGGTGAACAGACCTAGGTTAGATCAGAGCTGAAGTTGAGTCTCCCGCAGCTCACAGCACAGCCTGTCTGGTCTCAGACGTGAGCCGTCCCCTGGCCTCAGGGGACGAAGCAGGTTCCATGAGCAAAAACAGGTTCGACAGGTTAGATCTACAGGTGGGAGTCTAGGTCCAAATGTGAAAACAGGCAGGGCAGAGTCACAAAGGCACTGCCCCGGGCAGATGCCAGGACTGACCCTCTTACGGTGGCCCTGGGACCAGTGCCAGAGTCCAGCACATACTGATGGAGTTCTGTCTTAGCTTCAACCCTGCCTGCCAGTCCCTAAGGATGTGTGTGTGTGTGTGTGTGTGTGTGTGTGTGTGTGTGTGTGTGTGGTGGGCGGGGGTGGAGGGAACAACAAAATTTGTCAAGGTACCAGGTCAGAAAGAGCAAATCAAACTCACTCATACCTCACCCTCCCAGAAGAGAGTTTCTCAGCAGAACCCAGAGCTAGCAGGTATGGCCAGCAGCTTGCTCTACTAGCTCCATCTCTGTCTTCTAAGCACTGGAGTAACAGTTGAGTCGGCACAACGCCCCAGTAGTACTGTGTGGGTTCTGGTGATTTGAACTCTGGTCCTCGTGGTTACACAGCACACCCTTTAGCCACTGAGTCATCTCCCAGGCTCAGCTCTGATTTGTGTTTTTAAAGGATGACTTGTGTTAAGGATGCATTGTGGGAAACGTCAACTGAGAAACCATCTTAGAGGCTGATATATTATAGTCCAAGGAGGAAGTGAGGAAGTGAGACATTCTACTTGGAGTAGAATGTCATGGCCAATTGTATACACACACACACACACACACACACACACACACACACACACACACACACTGGGCAGTGCTGAGGTTCAAACCCAGGACTTAAGCATGGGGACTCTACCCACTGAGTTATATCCCTGTTGTGTTTACTTTTCTTTTTGCTGCTGCGAGACGACCCTTAGACACAACTTAAGGGAGATTTATTTAGCGGGAGATGCTAGAGAGGAGGAGGTCAGTTCAAGCACAAAAGCCACAGTGCAGGCAGAAGAACAAGAGTAGTAAGCTGGGGAAGCAAGGCTGAGCTACCAAACCCCAAGGCCCACCCCACTGTGACATGATTTCCCCCAGCAAGACTCCACCTCCTGAAGGGGCCACAAACGTCCCAAACATCAACTAAGGATTCAGACACAGGAGTCTGGGGATTGGGAGGAGGGGGAAGTTGGGCAATTCACATTCAAACCATGACAATCCCCAACTACCCACCCCTTCTTTAATTTAGTCTAAGACAGGGATCTCACTAAATTGTCCAGGGTAACCCCGAGCCTGCCTCAGGCTCCTGTGTGCTGGGCTTACAGATAGCTGCCTTCTTGCCCAGCTCCCAAGCCCCATCTTTTACGCTTTTATCACTCAGGTCTTGGAAAGCTGGAAATGAATCGGTACGGTTCTAGCCAAGACTCCCAGAGCAGAGAGGAAGAGCATTAATCCCTACCCTCTGTCCAATAAATGCACAGAGACTAGAATTTGTTCATTTCACGGGCTCCTTTTATCTTGATCTGTAGCTTTTTAGCGAGCTGCCCTTTCTATAAGGGAAAGAGCAAAGTCTACTTGTGCCCTTGATTTCGGAAAGAACTGAAAATGTTGCAGAGCTCTAAGCTAAACTTTGAACTTCTCGATAAATAAATCATTGTTTATGGCTCCTTTTATCTCTTGTAAAGTTTTGGAAAAAAAGTGTATTCCAGAGCTGCCCCCTAGAAAATGCTTTCACAAAGCCCAGCCAGGAGCATGCATCAGTGACAACTAGCGCGACTCTTCATGTCTAATTGCCTAGATCAGAACTCTGGCTCAGGAGAGACAGCGCCTGGAGGCAGCTGAAGCTTTCTTGAGGTTTTGGCAAAGGATGCTTGGCTTGGGGTCTATCCAGCCAGATCCCACCATGGGCTCCTTTCTGTAGGAGGAGACAGCTGTTGGGGTGACACCTGACCTGTGTCCTGGGAATGAAGGAACCCTGTGTTGGGAGCTAAAGTCTCGCAGGCAGAGAGAGAAGATCCCCGCATCTTACAGCTTCTTTTGCCCTAAAACATGGCTGCCCCTTAAATCTGGTGTTCCCACCCTCTGCCCCGTACTCATTTGGAAGCTAAGTCACGCCTTATTTATCTAAGTGGCTCTCAGATCTCCCTCCAGGTTTGAGCCTATGATCTTGGTATCATCCTGCCCCTCCCCCTTGCCTCACACCCCCCTCAAATGTCCCCTCGGATCTGAGCTGGAGTTACAGTGACTGTCTGTCCAGGACTAGGTGGGAGGCCCAACCCTTTCGGGCTCCAGAGAACTGCTCTGTGATGGCCCAGGTTCCCCAAAGCTGCAGAACAAGGCAGGCCCAGAGACCTGAGGGATGGGGGTAACCCCAGCCAGCGGCATGTCGCTGCGACTGGATGTATTATTTATGACGCTGGTGGCTCCCAGGCACCAGGGGAAATGGAAAAGGCACTTGGGCCTGGGCTGATTAAACTAAATATTTAAACGGGGATCAGGAATCGAGGCAAAATCCATTTTTCTTCAGTAAGCCAGAGATTGCCACAAGCGACTTCAGGGCTGAGGACTTGATAAACACTGTCTAGGGCAGAAGAGAAGGTGGGGGGGGGGGGGGAACGACGACACTTGGTCTATGGTCAGTCCCAGCTGGCTCACTGGATTGGGTGCTACAGTGAAGTGGGAAGGAGACAGAGCAGAGCCAGGCTGAATCATACCCCTAGCTTTCCTTATTTTCCCCAAGGAGCTCTGTCTCTTTATCTTAAAGGGGCTGGTGAGATAGCTCAGCAGGTAAACCTAATAAATTGGGTGTGTGCTCCTTGGCAGCCCACACCGTGGAAAGAGAGACCTAACTTCCAAAAAAGTGACCTCTGACCTCCACCTGTGTACCGTGACATGCACTGATGACCCGAGTTCAATTCTTGGACCTCATGTAAAACACCAGATGCAGAGAGGCAGCACCTGCAACCCAGCGCGTCCGAGGTGAGACGGAGGCAGACGCTAGTGAGCCAGTCCAGGTACGCGTCACAGCCTAAGGGACAGGAGGACTCTGCCTCGAGACGCGTGGAGACAACCTGTTGCTCAAAGTTGTCCCCTGCTCTCCAGCTGTGTGTGGCCATATACACATACGATAATAAACTCCTCAAAAATTAAACAGGGCTCCCTCGCCCCTCATGGGACTCCACATCTGGAGGCCGGAGTTCCTGTCTGACTTTTCTCTCACCCCTCATGGATTCCATGCCTGGAATCTGTGAGTTCTTGGCGGCTCTCTTGCAGTCTGTGAGTTCCATTCTCTCTCTCCCCTACTAAACTCTACCTTAATCCTCTACATGTGTTCTGGTTTCAATCTGGGACTCCTGAACACAAGAACCTGGACACATAAAAACCCCAGAAGGACCCTAGTATCACTCTGACCTCCACATGTCTGTGCTGTGTTATTTCTCTCTCGCTCGTTCTCTCTTCAAACAAATAAAATATATTAAATTTTTTAATTAAGTAAAATAAAGCTGAAGATATGACTCAATAGCAAGATCATATGTGTCCCCCCTCCCTGTGCGCCACACACACACACACACACACACACATACACACACACACACACACACACACACACACACACACACACACGCAAAATTAAAAAAAAAAAAAAAAAGAATATTCTGGGCCAAGAGAGTAAGAGAAAGATGCTTTAAATGGGCTCGGAGGTACATCCTTACTATCTTAGCACTTGGGAGGAAGAAGCAGGAAGATGAGGTGGAGACCGTCCTGGGCCCACATAGCCCACAGCGATGTACCACTATTCTTACCCATCAACCAAGTAACTGTACTTCTTTTAGGAGAATCTTCGGTGATATCAACCATGCGTCAGCCCTTTCATCTTGATTCTTTCTGTTCCTCCTGACACAGGTCCATCCACTGACATACACAAGAGGAGACACTTTCAACAGAGCTGATAGATAAAGCTAGGCCTCCACCAAGAAAATCCAAGTTTCTCTTACTCTCCTTTTTGAATCATTGTGTGTGTGTGTGTGTGTGTGTGATGAGAGAGAAAGAGAGAGAGAGGAGAGAGAGAGAGCACATGTATGTCATGGTGCACAGCTGGGGGTCATAGGACAACTTTTGGAAGCCGGTTCTCTCCTTCTACCATATAGTCTTCTGGGGATAGAACCAAGGTTGCTAGGTTTGTGTCTTACCTACTGAACTATTTTGCAGGCCCTCGTTCTCCTTTTAAGAAAATGTATTTATTTGTTTGTTTGTTATTTATAAGAGTGAGAGAGCAAGCTCGTGTGTGTGTGTGTGTGTGTGTGTGTGTGTGTGTGTGTGTGTCCCAGTGCATACGTGTTCCATTTTCTCCTTCTATCATATGGATTTCTGAGGATCAAACTCAGGTCTCCAGGTTTTTACGCAGATGTCTTTACCCAAAGAGCCATCTCACCCAAGTTTCTGTAGACTTGAGAAAATGCAAGATCTAAGAACAAAGTTTCCAGGTGGAAACAGCACACTGTTATTTCTTATTTGATTGCTTTGGTGTGTGTGGGGGAGGGGGGTTATTCTTGATTTTGTTTCCTTGGCTTGATTGTTTGAGTTAGGGGCTCTTGTTTCAGAGGCTGACTTTGAACTCCTTATCCCCCTTGTCTCCAGCACCCATTGTGATCACACGCCCCATCACACAGTCTGGCTTTTTCCTCTGTGTGCTTTCACTTACATTTCCACAGCAGCCACTGTCTCCGGCCCCCAAGGATGTGCCTTCTCTCGGTCTCCGGCACGAACCAATGCCCTTTTCCTTCTCTCCCCTAAGGACAGCTGAGACAGGCTGACATTTCCCAAATTAACTTTTATAAGAACTCGGGAAAGAAGAGGAAATAATTGCAGAAAATACAAGTGCAGAAGTTCAGTTAAGTTCAACATTTATGGAGAGGCTGTGTTGGGTGCCACAGGCTGAGTTACGGTGATACACGGAACAGGTCCTGGGTTTGGCTGTCTGGACGAAGCAGCCATGAATCAGTGACCGATTCTGATGGTCCTGAACTGTGAACTGTCGAAAACGCTGTGTTGTGTAAGCAGGGATCTCCAAAGGGGTCTCTACTAGACGTGACACATTCTGCATTGGAAGAGTATGGTGGGGGAAAGTGATGTGTTCTTCCAAGGGAAGGAGTTTTGACTGAATCCTACAGCATAGAAAAGAAACGAGGAACCAAAAGGATTATATTTGTATAAAGTAGCTAGTAATTAGCTGGCATTTTGGTTTCTGCAACAACCTGAGAGATAGATTGGCATACAATTTCTGGATCTGACGACCTCACAATGGAACACAATTTATATCCAGACAAGCCTCACAGAGTAGTGAGGCTCTATCTATAAATACGGGTTACCTTCTTTTTTTTTTTTTTTTTAATTTGTTTAAGTCAGTGTCTCCTGTAGCCCAGACTGACTTCAAACTTGCTATGTAGCCAAGACTGAACCATCTCTCCAGTCCAAGGCTCTTTTTTTTTTTTTTTTTCTTTTTTCTCTAGTGGTACTGGTAAGCCGAACCTAGGGTTTCCCACACATTAGGCAAATGCTCTACTCTGAGTTCAATATCTGACCCTATCATAGTGTCCATTTTGACACAGAGTTTCCTTAAATCCCACAGAACATCCCTCAAGGAACGCACCCATGTACAAAAAAAAAAAAGCATTCTGGGCCAACTCTATAATAACTCAAATCGATCTCTAGCCTCCTATCCTTCTACCTTACCTCCTGGGTAGCTGGAATTACAGGGCCGTACTCTACTAGACCTGACTCCTGGGGGAATTCTTGTCACCAAGAAACAGGTGAAGATGTGAGACTCCTAAGAGAAGTGGTGATTTATTCATGAGCACAAGTACTTGTCAAAAGTAGTTCTTCAACATTATGAATCTTAAAAGTTTAAAATTATTCTTTTTCTTTTCGTCTTTCTTTCTTAAATTTTTGTCTTTGATGATAGTGGTTTTTGGAGACAGGGTATCATGTAGCTTAGGCTGGTCTTGATCTTGGTACTTAGCCAAGGATGACTTTTAACTTCTCCTCCTGCCTCGACCTTCCAAGTTCTGGGACTATAGGCACAAATAAGTATATCTAGATGGATGAAATTTTGTTGTTATTGTTGATTTTTTTGAGAAAGGGAATTACCATGTAGCCTAGGCTGTCCTTGAACTCATGACAGACTGCAGAGACGAAAAGCAAAATTCTCTTTTTTTAATTAAATTTTAATTTTTTTATTTATTTTTGCTTATTACTCATATGTGAGACACTTGCATGCTATGACACACAGGTAGAGAGATCAGAGGACAGCTTAAGGAAGTCGGTTCTTTCCTTCTACCATGTGGTCTTCTGGGAATCAAACTCAGGTGGCCAGGTTTTCTTTGATGGCTCCTGAATCTGCTGAACCAACTTCTCAGCCAGGCCGCCTTCAGATTCACCTCAGCTTCCATAGTTGCTGGGATTGCAGGCCTGGACCACCGAGTCCAGATGCTCCTTGCTTTCTTGAAATGCATTTCAATAAGTTCTCTTTATCTGTTTGTGCCTCCGGTAAATTCTTTTTGTAGCCCAAATCACAGGCCTTTCATATTTTGTCTGGCAGAACAGTCCTCCTGCCTCAACCTCTTAAGTCTTAGGAATACAAAAGTGAACCACCCTGCCTGGCACGAAATTCTGGTTCTGTTTGGCAGGACCTAACTCCTGCTGGGCCAGGACCCTGTCACCGAGTTAGAGCTCCAGAGTACTTGCTTCTTTCTTTATTCCTTTCTAATCTTTTGGTAATTTTTATTTCAAGACAGGGTCTCACTACATTGCCTTAGGTTGGCTTTGAACTCACTTTGTCACCCAGGTACTTACAATCCTGCCTCAGTCCCCAGAGGAGCTGGGTTTACAGACCTGCACCCCCTGGCTGAGCTATTCTATTTTCTTTTTTGAAAGAAGATCTCATGTAGACCAGGCTGGCCTCGTACTTGCTATGTAGCTGTAGATGACCTGAAACTTCTGATCTCCTCCTATCCCCCCCCTTCATGCACCAAAACACCTGGTTGTAATGAATAGTGTTAGGAACCAAACCCAGGGTTTACTGTATGTTAGGCAAGCAGTCAACCAACTGAATTAATCCCCATCCCAAAATTCTTAATAAATGACAGTGTACTACATTTTCACCAAAATCTTTTTTTTTTTCCTTCAGAGGAAAATTTAAAAACTAAACATATACACATATACAAAATTAATAGAACTGCTTAGGCCAAGTTTGTCAGTTCAGAAACTCACGTCTTTTGGACGCCTGCATCTTCTTTTTCTTATATAACCCTGTCAGCTCAGGAGCCAAGAAGTCTGCTAGGCAGGAAGAAGAAATGCCATGACAGAGAAGACAAGGAACATCCCAGGTCTTCAGGGCTTCCTTGTCCCCCCCCATCATGAGACACTTCTCTCTAAATAACCATTTCCTTTTTAAAAAAGCTAAGCTGCATAAACAAAGGAGACTCCTCATTAATACAGCCGAGATGGCAGGTCCTTACTGCCCAGCAGGCTGAAATAAAACATTATCCTGTGAGGCTACAGGCAGCTACTTAAGGGTTCTAAGCCAGAATGTGAGGACCATTTTACCAATACCGCATGAAGGCCACAAGAAGAGTAAACTGGAGACAGGCAAGGTCATGCAAAGAATCTAATTTAATTCTATTTTTTTATTTCTTTTTTTTTGAGATAAAGTCTTACTGTTGTGCGGTTTTAAGTCCAAGTTCTTGTATTCCGGAGACGAAGACTGAAACCAGAACACATATAGAAGATTTAAGCAGAGTTTAATAGGGGGAAAAAAAGAAAGGAACTCATGGATACAGAGTCCACGAGGGGCAAGAGGGGTAGAAGATGGCTGGCAGGGTCAGGGGTATTTGTAACTTGGGCAAGCCTGGAGAAAAGTGGATTTTCCTTATTGGTTAGTTTTAGTTTCTGTAAATCTGATTGGTGCTTTTGGTCCCCTGCATCTGATTGGTCTGTTCATATAGAGGCTGTTTGTTTCGAGGGATTTAACTCAACTGCATTTGGGGAGGTCATCTCCATATCCTTTCATAAACAAAGGATGGGGGGGGTGGTGACCTCATCTGTAGGAGATTGGTACCAATTTCTACAGTTAGTCCTGGCAATGGCAGTAACCTTCAAAGACCTTCCCAGCCTTATCATGGTGGACCAGGCTGACATACTCATTACGTAGACTGTTGTTTTTGTATATTTGGGGGGTGGGGTATGGGAGGTGGAGCCATTGGAATGAGTGTGAGGTCCTGACTGGCCTGAAGCTACCTAGCTATGGAAACCAGGTTGACTTTGAACTTGGCAAAGATCCTTATGCCTCTCCCTCTCAAGTCATGTGAGTTATCCACATCTATCCTCCAAAAAAACTTTAAAAAAAGGCTCTCACTCTGGGGCTTGAGAGATGGCTCAGGGGTTCCTACCCTACCTTGCAAACAAAAGGTCCTGAGTTCGGACCCAGGTCACACATAAAAAACACCAGGCAGAAATGGTAGTGACCTGCATGCACTTCCAGTCCTGGTGGGCGGAGTCTGGGAAATCCCAGAGTGAAGCAAAATGAAGAAGACACAATCTAGGATGATTCCCAAAGTCACTCTTGATCCTCTACAGGGACACATGTGCCTCTGATACACACACACACACACACACACACACACACACACACACACAAATGTTTTTAAAAAATAAATAAAATGAAGTGTCCTCTGAGACACACACACACACACACACACTAAAATGAATGAAGTTTTAAATTAATTAATTAATTAATTAAAGTGCCACACACACACACATGCACTAAATAAATAATAAGGAAAATAAAATAGGATTTCACTCTGGAACTTACTATGCAGTCTAAATTCCTGGCAAAACAATAAACAAACTAATAACAATAAAAAAAGATGAAAATAAAACAAAGTAAAAATAAAAGTCCTTTCACTAGCCCACCGGGAAATTCCTTAATGAAATATTTAAGACTAACCGTTTATAATCGGTCTCTAAGTTTTATGCCTGTCTCAGATGTCCTTCGCCAAGTCCTTGAGCAGGCTTGGGTTTCTTGGGCTAGGGCCTCAGCTCCTAGCCTGGCCCCCTGCTGGAGTGCTGCTGAGCCCCTCAGCCTAGATTCCAGGACCCCACTCCATCATGGCCTTGTAACCAGACGGTAAAACAAAAATTAGGGTAATAACACCTGACAGTCTCCCACCATTCTGGCTGGTCCTTGAGATTTGAGGTGCCCCCCCCCCAGGAACCTCACACTGGGAGCAGGGAGGAACTGAAGCCAACTAGAGAAGGAGTGAGTCTTTCCAAAGAGATTCATGCAGCTTTGACAAGTGTGCAGGTTGGCAGGTCAAACCACACAAGGAGCAACACCGCTTAGTCATACATAGCTCCACCTCCTCTTTCTGTTTGAACTTGTCTCTTTCCTTGGACTTTGAAGAGAGACAGACTGGGTCATCAGATACTTTTTCCCCCAATGTGGCCATACTGAATAAATTTCCCTGTTCTACTTTTTACCATCAATTTGAATTCGTATTAATCTAATGAGGGTGGGTGACTAAACAAGCCAGGAACCTCAGGTTACTGAGAGCCTCTGTCCACCATACCTGTGTGACAAGTGTGATTGATTGACTATCTGAAACACGGGACAGTTTGCTTCTTACTTTTATCTTTTTTTAAAAAACTTTGAAATTGGTGTCTATTAATTATGGATACCAATATTAATTAATAGATAATAAATTTCATTAGGACTTTTCATTCATACATATAATGTATTTCGGTCTCATTCATCTCCCATTAAGGCAGGATTAGAGCGGCTATGCTGGGATGGGTCTCTCAAGGTCTGTGAAGGTCTTTGGAATTCCTGAAGGTCATCCCCCACTGCTGGGATCTTCCTGAAGGAACACTCCTGCTGAGGAACTGATTCCAATCCTCCCAGAGATAAAATGGCCAACTTTCCTGTGAAGGATTATGGAGATGAGCTCTCCACATCAAACAACTTGACCTTTAGTCCACTTGGGCCCAAGAGCAGCTGGGTTGGGCCCCAATGGGAGTTAACCAATGGGAAAAAGCTAGTTTCTCCGGCTTGTGTAGGTGTATAAATATGCCTGGCCCTGGCAGCCATCTTTGGCATCCTAGCCCCTCGTGGCCACCAGTTCTTTCTAGCGTCACACCTGCTTCTCATGAGTTCCCCAGGGCGCCTTAGCCCTTCATGGCACTCTAGTGCTACAAGTCTGTTTCTTGTTCCTTGCTCCTCATGGATTCCATGCCTAGGCATCATGAATTCTCCAGGGCATCCTAGCCTCTCATGGCACTCCACGTCTGGAGTCCATGAGTTCCAACCTTTCTCTCCTCTAATAAACTCTACCTTAATCCTCTACACGTATTTTGGTTTCAATCTTCGACTCCAGAACACAAGATCCCTACAACGTTGGGACAGTCAATTCCTGTTCCTGCATCATTTGGCGACCCACATGGGACAGCCGAAAAACCATTTCCCCACATCACTATTACTCTGTTGATTTCCATTGGTGCTTTCCTATTCTCAGTCCCCCTTCTACTTTCCTGATTGCGTGTGGTGTGTGTATGTGCAAGAAGCTTCATTAGGGTTGTTTACAGGTGCATGGGCAATTTGCCTGCTTAGAAAGCAGAGGGGCCTCATGAGATCCTCTCTTCCTTCTTTATATTTATTTACTTATTTATATTTATCTGTTTGGTGAGAGAGAGAACATGCATGCATGCATGCAATGGTACACAAATGATGGTCAGAGACAACTTTCAAAACTCAGTTCTCTCCTACCATGTGGGCGTCTGAGGATCAAAGTTAGTTCGAGAGCATGTGCTTTACCCCTGAGCTATTGCACTAGCCCCTCTCTTACTTAATTTTTTGTTTTATTGCTTATTTGCGCTTTTATTGTGTGAGACTGGGTCTCATACATCCCAGACTGGTCACAGACTCACTAAGTAGTGAAAACTCGTCACATCACCAGGCCTGAGAGACTGGAGCTGCAATAACAGGTGAACCACACCTTGACCAGAACTGCTTAGCCCTTGCCCTAATAAAACCTACGTTCTCATTAGGACCTGGAAGACAGACTTGGGCCCACACTGATAATGTGGCCACACTGGATAAATGTCCTTTTTCTACTTTTCATTGTAAGGCAGGTTTAGAGCAGCCATGCTGGGATGGTCTCTGAAGGTCTTGGAAGGTCATTCCCCACTGCTGGGACTACCCTGAAGAAACACACCCTTCACCTACTTCCCCAACTCCTAGTTTATGAAAGGATACGGAGATTAGCTCTCTTGCACAGATAGGCCCCACCTCAAGGTGGGCACAAGATCAGCTGGGTTGGTCCCAAATATGAGCTAACCAAGAAAGGCTTTCTTTCCCAGGCTTACCTGGCACCATCTTGGGCACACAAAAGGGACTCCTCTGTGAGTCCGTTTCTAGTTTCCTGCATAGATTCCATGCCTGGGGTCCATGAGTCCTCTGGGCTGTCCTAGCCCCTCATGGCACTCCACATCTGGAGTCCCTGAGTTCCATCCTTTCTCTCGTCTAATAAACTCTACCTCAATCCTCTACACGTGTTCTGGTTTCAATCTTTCACTCCAAACACAAGAACCCTGCGACAACAGGACAGGTTGATCCCACAACATTTGGTGCCCAGCATGGGGCATGTGGCCAGTAGAGGAAAGAGTACATCCCTGCAACAATTGTTAATTTGGTATTTTTTTAAGATTGACATGGGCCAAACTGAGGCAGGCTGTTACCCCAGGTTCAGTGTGGGTTGGTGCTGGGAATTGAACCCAAGACTTCAAACATGCTAGACAAGCCCATACTGGTTTGGCCATTAGCTGAGGAGGGCCTTGAACTCTTGATCCTATTTCCATGTTCTGGAATTATGAGCATAAATCACTACTCCTAGCTACCTCCATTTTGTGTGTGCGTGTGCGTGTGCGTGTGCATGCCTGTCAGAGGGCACTTGAGTGTGTGTGCATGTGGAGGTCCAATAGTAACTTTGGGAACCATCTTGGATTGATCTATCTCTTTACTGCTTTGCTTTAGGGTTCCCCAGGCTTTGTCTTCCACGGTCAGACTTACGAACAACTGCCATATCCATCCAACATTTTTATGGAGGATCTGGGTATCAGTGCACAGGTCCTTTTGCTTAGAAGCTTTCTCCCAGTCCCCAGTTGCATTTTAGAGCCATGGAATCCATCACTAGGGAAAGCACCAAGGAATCTGCTTTAAAAAAAGAAAAAGAAAAGAAAAACATCTTATTGGTGCGTGTGTGTGTGTGTGTGTGGTGTGTTTGTGTGTGTGTCTGTGTGTGCGTGTGTGTATATATGTGTGGTATGTGTGAATGTGTCTGGTATGTGTATCTGTGTGTGCATGTATGTATATATGTGTGGTGTGTGTGAATGTGTCTGGTATGTGTGTCTGTGTGTGAGTGTGTGTGTATGCAGGAGTATACATGGTACAATGCACCTGAGAAGTCAGAGAATAACCACTTGAAGCAGATTCTCTGCTTCCACCTTCACATGGTTCTAGAAATTGAACTCGAGTCTTCAGACTTGCATAGCAAGAGTTTTTAGCTGCTGAGCCATCCCTCTGGCTCAGTCTGGAATTTTTTTTTTTTTCTCTTCTCTTTTTAATTATTACTGTCATTATTTTCTTTTTGTATCATGTATGTATAGTGTGAGTGTATGTGTGTCTGTCTGTTTGCCTGTCTATCTGTCTGTCTGGGGACTGGTCTAGCACCAGGATATGTCTCCAGGGCTTCTCAGGTGTTAGATAAGGACCTCCTCACCCAGCTCCTGGTGGCTTCACTGAGGAAAAAGAGGATTGGCTATCTGGTTTCCAGGTCAGAGGTCAGGGAAGGCTACCCCAGACTTGCTTGTACCTGGTTTATAATGAGAAAACAGGTCCAGAGAGGGGCAGGACCTCAACGCCATGCAGCAGAGAGGAAGGCAGCCTCATTCTAGGCCAGAACCTGACGGCAAGGACACACACTTCCCACCCAGCCAGGCCTTCCCTGGGCCTTTGTCTTAGCTCAGCTCCTTATTAACACGTGACAGTGGAGCGGTCCAAGGTGCCCTCCTGTTTCCACTTAACAATTGAAGAGCCTGCAGTTCCGGTGCCGCCATTCTTCTTGCTATTAGCTGAATTTAATTTTTTTTTTTTTTTTAAACTCCAAAGTCTTCTCTCCTTTCCTGTCTCCCTAAACAAATTATCTAAAGAGGGAATTCCCGGAGCAGCCAATCACCCTTTCAGGAGTGTGCCTTGGGAAGTCTTTCTTCTTTTTCTTTCTTTTTTTATTTTAAAGTAGAACCGTCATCATTGTGATTAGTGCTGCTCTTAGTCCTTTTGTTTCTGGGCGTCTTTCTGGCAGGGCAAGTTCATATACTCCTCTTAAGAAAAAGAATCCAAGAAATTGAATGTGTTGCCACACATGCATCTGATCCCAGATGAAACCAGTCAGAAAAGAGAGAGAATGTGTGTCATGGTTTGAAATGTGTCCCCCACAGTCTCAAGTGTCTGGGAAGGTCATGGCATCTTTGAGAGGTGGAGCCTTGCTGGAAGAAGGTGGCCACGAGGGGTGGGCCTTGAGGCGGATGAGTCTCACCCTACCTCCTGGAGGAATGTGTCTTTGCAGCAAGCTCTCAGCCTCTTGGATGGGAGTGACTTAGCCTGACTCCAGCTTCAGCCCGCCATGATAGGCTGTACCCCCCCTCTGGAACCATTAGCTGAATAAATCTTTCTTTCTCTCTAAAGTTGGGTGCTGTCTCACAGCAATAGTTAAGAGTAACTGTTACAGAGCAAAAAGAAAGGATACATAGCAGGGCGTGAAGAAACATACTTGTGATTCTAGCATTTCTGGAGGGCAGCAAGTTCAAGGCCAGCCTGAACTACACAGGGAGGTCCTATCTCAAAAATCAATATAAGGAACAGGATTATAACTCAGTGGTAAAACATTTGCC
Source organism: Typhlomys cinereus (assembly GCA_023101885.1). Taxonomy (NCBI): domain Eukaryota; kingdom Metazoa; phylum Chordata; class Mammalia; order Rodentia; family Platacanthomyidae; genus Typhlomys; species Typhlomys cinereus. The sequence continues at coordinate 1,255,105 of JALPQD010000030.1, forward strand.
CTCGATGCACAAAACCCTGGGTTTGATTCATAGCACTGCATAAAAAAGAAATAACATTTTTTAATTAAAAAATTTTTAAATAAGAAACCAAGAACCTGACCTTGCAGGTCAGTAGTAGAGTTGTTTTTTTTTTGTTGTTGTTTTTTTTTGGGGGGGTTGCTTATTTAGCACACAAAAGGGCCTGCTGCAGTTCTTATCACTTAAATAATTCTCCATGCAATAATGATTCAACAGCCAGGGCTGGAGGGTGGGTAATAATTGGCTGCGGATGTAGCTCAATGACTGAACACATGCTCAGCATAAAGAAGGCCCTAGGTTTACCCACCACCAAATCTGCAACGGAAATGAGGATATTCTAAAGAAGCTCTGTGTGGCTCCCTTCAGCTACCAGACTAATGGAATCATTTCTGTTAGACAGCTAGCACAGTTAGGAAAGTGCGGAATCACACCACCACTCCTCCAGTCTTTACCTCACTTTCCTAGTAATTACTGGACCACTCCTTAGCAACTGCAGACCATGGAAGATTGTGGCTTCACACAACACTCGCCGTGCGGTCCACCATGGTAGCTCGTCCTCTCCTAGCCATGTGCCTTTGGTGGCTCTGCCTTCTCTCTGGCCTTAAGCCACCTCATCTGCTCTGATGCTCTCCCGCAAAGCTTCCTCCTTGTCTGTCTTGTACCGCGACCAAAAGCTGGGTATCCCCAGCCCTGGGGAAATGACCTTCGTGATCCTCAAAGACCTTCAAAAACCCTCCCAGTATGTACCTATCACTTTCTCTTTGTTTCTTTCTTTCTGTGTTTCTTTCTTTGTTTCTTTGTTTGTTTCTCTTTCTCTCTCTCTCTCTCTGTCTCTCTTTCTTTCTTCCTCTCTCTCTTCTTCCTTCCTTCCTTCCTTCCTTCCTTCCTTCCTTCCTTCCTTCCTTCCTTCCTTCCTTCCTTCCTTCCTTCCTTCTTTCTTCTCTGTCTCTCTCTCTCTCTTTAAGAGAGAAAGATGTACCAGGGTCTCCAAGTTTGTAAGCAGGCACCTTACCCGCTGAACTATCTCACCAGCTCACCCTTCCCTTCTTGTTAGTGCAATCGAATTAACAGGGGGAGGGGAAGGAAATTAATTCGATAGGACCATATTGGCAATAGAGTATCCAGAGTCAGTCTAACTCTCTGGAGTTTTGCTGTGGGATTTAGATTTTGCAAAGGTGGGAGCTAACCAGTTCTGGTCAAAGGTATGGTTCCACCCACATTGTGTAATCAGCTCCAAGTCTCCTGCACAGTGACCCCACAAGTTATTAGAGCTTCGTGAAATTTCTCTTAAGAGACAGGCCCCTCCTCTGGCTAGCACCAGATTTAGCATATTTTCTGTACTCTGTGAAGTTCCTCTCTCTATTCCCAGAATGAGATTCCTGGGGAATTCCAGATGCTCAGGATCTACTGCCTTAGCCAGTGTGGTGGGAGAGGGTACTACATTTCTTTAGAATCTCTGTGCTGTCGGGTTACATCAGGACCCCAAAGATGAACTACTGGGGCTCACTAGATCTCTCTGTCCTTCTTCCCAATGTAGCCTTGACACATAAATCTCCTTTTCCTGCTTTTAATTGGCTATTGAGGACAGGTGGCCAAAGTTGCCTTGTCAGGGTTCCCCCTGTAACTCCAACAACAATCCCAGCCCTCACCCCATACCTCCGGCCCTCCCCCAACTCCCAGATGGAGTTTCCTCAGTAGTAGCGGTGGAGTGTGTAGGTCTCTGGTCAGGAGGCCTGGTAGGACTTTCAACCTGAATCTCAGTCTGAGCACTTTGGACTCCATGTTCCTATTGCAAGACACCTGCCCTACTGCTTCTCACCCTGATCGCTCAGCCCACCGCTTGGCAGTCAACTCCGGGACACAGTTCTCCCAAGTAGCTGGGTCCATGGTGAGTTACCTGTTTCTATAGAGTAAACTTCCTTGTGTTGTGGGGTTCTTGTGTTCGGAGTCGAACACTGAAACCAGAACACCTGTACAGGATTAAGATGAAGTTTATTAGAAGAGAGAAAGAATGGAACTCACAGACTCCAGATGTGGAGTGCAGTGAGGGCTGAGGGCACCTCAGAGAACTACTGGAGTCCGGGCATGGAGTTCATGAGGCGCAGGGAGCTAGAAAACAACTCACGGACCCCGCATAGGGAGCGCCATGAGGGGCAGGTGCCAAAGATGGCTATGGCTGCCAAAGACAGGTTTATTGATGCCTTTAGATAGGCCAGGGAGAAATAGCTTTCCCCCAGGGTTAGGCAAGCCTGGGAAGAATGGCTTTTCCTCATTGGTTAGCTCACATCGGAACCCAGCCCAGTGGACCCTGTGCCCACCTTGAGGAGTGTCTGTTTCTGTAAAGGAGAGCTAATCTTCGTATCCTTTCATAAGCAAAGGGATGGGGGAAGTTGGTGAGGGTTGGGGGAAGTTGGTGAAAGTGTTCCTTCAGGGTAATCCCAGTAGTGGGGGATGACGTTCCAAGACCTTCAGAGACCCTCCCAGCACAGCTTCTCTAAACCTGCCTTACTTAGATCAGGGATCTACTTTTATTATGCAATATACTAAAAAAGATTGACTGATTCATATCCTTGACATAATACCAAACACTGAAGGAAAACTATCAATTCTGAGAGCCTGCCATTGTGTTCTTTTTAAAGTGGGATTGTTTCTTTGGGGTTCTGCGTTCCAGAGCCAGAAGACTGAAACCAGAACAGATTGAAAGGGATTTTACTGAAAATGAGAGAAAAGGGATAAAAAACCTTTGGACTCTGTCCAAAGGTGGCAAGGAGGAAGTTATCGTCTTCAGGCGAGAAAGCAGGAGAGCAGAGGAGATAGCTTAAGGTCAGAGGGAACAGGAAGAGGTCCCCATAAGCACATGACTAAGAGGGAAAGAGCCGCCATGGTGTGACCACATGGTGGGAGAGCAGGAAGAAGAGAGGAGTAAAGGATGAAGCCCCAATTCTTTTATCATCTGCAGCAGTTGCTAAGGAGTGTCCAGAAGTTACTAGTGAAGTGAGGTCGAGAGGATGGGTGGAGCTACGATACCTATAATCCTGGGTATTGCAAAGAAGAGGCCCAGGAGTGACTAGGAAGTGGAGTAACCTGGAGAGGTGGTGGGCGTGGTCCCCATGGGACTGAGCATTCCTAACTGCACTAACTGTCCAAAAGAAATTAAATTATCTTTCAGGGAAATGCCATTGGGTCCTTGTACGTCATCGGAGAGAAGGGCCCAGAGGAGAGTCTGGCATGCACATTAAAGGATTCTCCGGGGATTGGGGGGGGAGGCACTGGGGGATAGGGAGGGAGGGGTGAGGGGAGGGAGAGCAGGGGGGTTCGGGGGGAGGAGGAGGGAGGGAGGGAACCAGTGTACGTATTAAGTTTGTATGAGCAGAAATAATAATAAAAAATGTTAAAAAAAAGAAGCAGAAAAAAAAAGAAATTAAATTATCTTCATTACTTTAATCTCAGAATATTCAGAATATCACAGAAGCACAAATGTCATGGTTTCAATTTGACTGGTGTGTGTGTGTGTGTGAGAGAGAGAGAGAGAGAGAGAGAGAGAGAGAGCGCACTGTGTGTCCCTGTGGAAGCCCAAGGGTGACTTTGGGAATCATCCTGGATTGCTTCTACCTCCTTTTTGCTCTGCAATTTCTCAGGCTCCAGCAAGGGCCAGAAGCGCAGGTCACAAAGGTTTCAGCCTGGCGTTTTTATGTGGGACCTGAGATTGGAACTCAGGACCTTCTGGTTGTGAGGCAGAATTTTAACCTCTGAGTCATCTCTCTAGGCCATAATTTAATTTTCATTTTATGTGTGTGTGTAATTTAATTTCTGCAGTGCAGCTTAAAAGGTCTGGTCCTGCAGGAACCACACCCACCACCTCTCCAGTCTGTACCTCACTTCCCTAGGAGCTCCCAGTCGTCCCCACAGGCTCGGGTGATTGAATTCTTTTTTATTTATTTTTATTTTTTATTTATTTATTCAATTGAGCGTGTGTGTGTGTGTGTGTGTGTGTGTGTGTGTGTGTGTGTTTGTGTAGAACCACGGGCGAATTCGGGAACCACCATGGACGCCTCCACCTCCTCCTTGTTTACTCCGCCCCGGGATTCACAGACTCCACCCACCAGGACCAGAAGCGCAGGCCGCCCCGGCTTCCGCCGGCGTCTATACGCGGGGTCTAGGATCCGAACTCAGGACCTTCCGCCTGCAAGGCAGAGGCTTAACCCCTGAGCCACCTCTCCAGCCCCAGGTGATTGAATTCTTAACTGTTGCTAATGCTTGGGAAGGTCCAGGCATCATCTCCAAGAGCAGCAGCCAGGCTGGAGGAAGGCACGTGACAGAGGGCAGGCCTTGAGGTTTGGTAACCCTACCTTGCTTCCAGAGTTTTGAACCTTGCTCTCTCTGCTTACATGATGCCAGCTGGGACCCAAACCAGCCTCCAGCTACGGCTTCCCACCATGCCTTTCCCTCCATAATGGACTGTATGTCCCCTTCTGGAATTATAAGTCAAATAAATCTTACTTTCCTGTTTAAAAAAAAAGAAAGAAAAGAAAAGATTGTGGCTCTCTCTCTCTCTCCTTGCTCTCCCACCATGTGGTTGAGCCGCAGCAGCTCCGTTCCCTTGTAGACACGTGCTCATAGTGGCTCTGGTAGTACAAGACTTTCTTCCCTGTTTAATAAAGTCCCTGCTCGTACCTCTCAAGGTATCAAGAGGGCGCTGTGTGTGTCTGTGGAGGCCTAAGGGTGACTTTGGGAATCATTTCTTGGAATGCTTTTAATTCCTTTATGCTTTGCTCTGGGGTTTCCCTGGCTCCACCTTTTAGAGCTTGATGTGCCGGTCACAGCCATTTCCATCTGGATTTTATGTGGGATCTGGGATCTGGGTTCAGATTCATTTGCTTGTGAGGCAAAGGCTTAACCCTGAGCCATCTCTCCAGCCAGGGTCCTGGACTGGATAAAAGGAGAAAGCGAGCTGAGCACAAGGATTCATTGCTACCTTCTTCCTGTTGGTGGACACACTGACCAGATGCTTCCGGCTCCTGCTGCCTCTCTTCCCTGCCATGACAGATTGCACCTTAACTCTGAACCGCATCAATCTCCCCTTCCTTCAAGACATACTGACAGGATGTTTTATCATAGCAACAGAAAAAAAAAAAAAAAAAAAAGAAAATTCTCATTTCTTTCCTGAGCTACCACTGCAGCCCTGAATTTTCTTAGGTTCTATCTGCAATTCTTTGTGTTTGCTTTTGCAAAGCTCCGGAGGCCATCGATCCCCTAATTAGTTTAGCTGCCTCCTCCGCAGGTTACCAGGGTAGGAAGGACTGGCTGGCCTTAGCCGCTCTCTCATTACTTCCCTTGGCGCAGCTAAACTTCCCTCTGGTGCCAAAAGCATTGAGAGCTGTTCATGCCCTTCCTCGGTCCCCTGCCCTCATACCCACTGTTCTCTTCCCTTAGAGATACCTCCTCCCCAGAGCACAAGTCACGGGTGCCCCTCCTCTCGCCCCCACAGCTCTCCTGCATGCCTTTGTTCCTGCTGGAAGTTGAGTTGGACAGGGCAGAAGGAGAAAGGTAGGATGCTGGGAGCAGGGAAATGGGGGGCCGCAGTAGCTGTGGGCTTGCTCTGGAGGGGGCCGGGTGGGTTTTAAACCAGGAGCAACGGGTCATTTGACACAGGGTCTTACTGTGAAGCTCAGGCAGGCCTCAAACTTCCATCCTCCTGCCTCAGGTTCCCAGTTGTCTGAGATGACAGACATGTGTCACCAAATCTAGAGGGAACACTGGGCTTCTACTGTTGCTCCTCTGTGTGTGTGCGCGTGTGTGTGTATCAGAGGGCACATGTGTCCTTGTGGAGGACCAAGGGTGACTTCAGGAACCATCCTGGATCACTTCTACCTCCGCCTTGCTTCGCTCTGGGATTTCCCAGGCTCTGCCCGCCAGGACTACAAGTGCAGGCTGCTGCCATTTCTGCCTGGCATTTTTTACATGGGACTTGGGATCCCAACTCAGGACCTTCTGCTTGGTAGGCAGAGTCTTAACCCCTGAGCCATCTCTCCAGCCCATGCTTTTCATTTTTTATTTAATGTGTGTATGTGCGCACACATGTGAGCAAATGCCATGTTGCCTGCGTGGAGATCAAAGGACACCTGCAGGGGTCTGGGTCTTCTGCTGAGAGTTGGCACTGGAGCTTGAACTCAGGTCAGCAGGCTTAATGGCAAGCGCTTTTACCCACTGAGCCATCCCACACGCTCTACTTCTCATTTTTCTCTCTGTGTATATAAAGTGGTGTGTTTTTTAAAGATATTTTATTTATTTATTGTGTGTGTGTGTGTGAGAGAGAGAGAGAGAGAGAGAGCACTGTATGCCTTCTAGAGGACCAAGGGTGACTTTGGGAATCATCCTGGATTGCTTCTACCTCCTCCTTGCTTCCCTCTAGGATTTCCCAGGCTCCGCCTACCAGGGCCTGAAGTGGTTTCTGCCAGGTGGTTTCTGCCTGGGATCCAAACTCAGGACCTTCTGCTTACAAGACAGTGGGGAATGGTTCTGTTTTCAATGAGATAGTTTGGCCCTACTGTGGAAATAAGCTGGAAGATAGAATTTAAAATAAGGAAGTTGATGAAGAGGCTACTGTGATTGTCCAGGCAGGATGTAAATCGTGGGGTCAGGAAAGAGAGACAGTTGGAGGGGGGCTTCTGACTGAGTAGCATTATGAGAAGGAGACCGAGGGCTTGTGCAATGGATTGAAAGAGCAAATGTGTAAAGAGCAGGGAATTGTTTCAATCATTAGGAGCATGGAGAATTTATGGCAGTGTGCTGTGTGATGGGAAATACGCATTGAGGTTAAACACAGAGAGGGCTGGGAGGTAGAGTGATGAGTCCCGTCTATGCAAATGACTTAAAATCATGGCCTTGGAGACAAGTATTGAGAGGGAATATGTAAACAGGGTTTGCACCCAACATTTGAGACCAAATCTGCTGACCTAAGTTCAATCCCTGGAACCCACATAGTAAAAGGAAAAAACTCACTCCCACAAGTTGTCTTCTGATTTTCACTCATGTGCTGTGGCATGAGAATACTTACACACACACACACACACACACACACACACACACACACACACACAAATAAAAGTATTTTTAAAAAGAATCCACTTTTTCTTTTTTCGGGGTGTGTGTGGTATATGCATGTATGTGTGGGTGCATAGGTTATTTTGTGTGTATGTGGAAGACATATCACATCAAGTATCATTTTAAGGCAGGACTAGAGCAGCTATGCAGGGATAGGTCTCTCAAGGTCTTTGAAATTCTTTGAAATTCCTGAAGGTCATCCCCCACTGCTGGAATCACCTGAAGGAGCACTCCCGCTGAGGAACTGACTCCAATCCTCCCAGAGATAAGATGGCCAACTTCTCTATGAAGGGATTGTGGAGGTGAACTCTCCACATCAAACAACTTGACCTCCAGCCCACTTGGGCCCAAGAGCAACTAGGTTGGGTCCCAATGGGAGTTAACCAATGGGAAAAGGCCAGTTTCCTGGGCTTGTGTAGGTGTATAAATATGCCTGGCCCTGGCAGCCATCTTCTGCGCCCCAGCCCCTCATGGTACTCAAGGTGCCATGAGTTCCATTTCCAACTGCCTGCTTCTTATGAGTTCTCTGGTGCCCTAGCCCCTCGTGGCACTTGTGCCATGAGTTCTTTCTAGCTTCTCATGGTTTCTAGCTCGAGTTCTCCAGGGTGTCCTGGCCCCTCATGGCACTCCACATCTGGAGTCCATGAGTTCCAACCTTTTTCTCCTCTAATAAACTCTACTTTAATCCTCTACACGTGTTCTGGTTTCAATCTTCGACTCCGGAATACAAGAACCCTACAACATTGGGACAGTCGATTCCTGTCCCTGCAACATTTGGTGACCCAGACGGGACGGCCGAAAGACCTTTTCCCTGCATCAATTTCCTATTAATATCCACCTTTTTTTTTTTGACACTGAACTTGGTCCTCACCAATTGGGTAGGGTAGCTGTCCAGTGAGACCCTGGGGTACTGGCCTTCACCTGCCAGCTCTGGGATTAACAGTGTCCCAAGCCTGACTCTCCATGTGTGTCCCACGCTTGCCCGGCAGTACTGCTGGCAGAACTGTAACAGGCCTTCTGAGTGCTGCTATTCCAGCAGGAGCCACCACTTCCAGCAAGATTCAAAGGATACGAATAATAGCGTAAAAAACAGGGTCGCTCTGTAGAAGTCTATATGTATCCAGGTTCTTGTGTTTGGAGTCAAAGATTGAAACCACCACAAGCACAGAGGATGAAGGTAGAGTTTATTAGAAGAGAGAAAGAACAGAACACAGACTCCATACGTGGAGTACCACGAGGGTTGAGGGTGCCCTGGAGAACTTATGGACTCCAGGCATGGAATCCGTGAGGGGCGCAAAGCTGGAAAAGAACTCATGGACTCCACATGTGGGGTGCCATGAAGGGCAGGCCCCAAAGAAGGCTGCAGGGTCAGGTATATTTATACACTTAGGCAAGCCAAGGAAAAATGGCTTTTCCTCATTGGTTTGCTCACATTGGGGTTCAACCCAGTTGATCTTGTGCCCACCTCTTGGTAGGGCTTATTTACAATGGAGAGCTCATCTCCATATCCTTCATAAGCAAAGGGTTGGGGGAAGCTGACCATTTTATCTCTGTGGAAGATTGGAGTCAGTTCCTCCCTAGCAACAGGGGGTGTTGCTAGGGTAATGCCAGCAGTGGGAGATGACTTTTCAAGGCCTTTAGAGACCTCCCAGTATGGCTGCTCTAAAACTGCCTAAGGAGGAACGTTGTTGTTCAGAGGTTGGGCATTCAGTTTAGTGATAAGATCTCATATTCAGCGTGTATGAGATTCTGGACCCAATCGGATGCATCGATCATCAATCACCACCCAACCAAATCTGGGTTCCAGACAAGTACTTATCAGTGTGCACTTGATCTTGGAGCAAATGCATGTTTTTTTTTATTATTATTATTTCTGCTCATACAAACTTAATAGGTAGACCAGTTCCCTCCCTCCCTCCTCCTCCCCCAACAAATGCATGTTTTGAACTTGCTCAGACCTGCTTTTGTCCCCAGAAGCCCCGAGCAGCCTGTCTGCCGAGAGAACAGAAGAGCTGGATGCATCTTTGCTCTTCCAGAGAAAAAGCCCAAGTGGAGAACAGCTTCGAGAACAGCTGCCTTGCCTCCTTCCAGCCTCCGTCGCTCAATTTCAGTCCCTCCCAAGGCTTGTGCTTTGGACCCACAGTTTCTGTGTTTCTTTTTGCCAGAACTGGTCAGAGCAGGATTCTGCCGAAACCATCGAGCGTCAGGTATTGACAGTAACAGCCTAGGGAAAGGAGTTCAGGGAGAGAAACAGCTCAGGTTTTACTGGGAAAAACCAGGCAGTAACTAAATCCTATCAGAGCCTGGAGAACATCCTTATATTGAAAGGGATTTAGTGGACGCCGTCACCGAATCAGCTGTGACCAGGACTGAAGAATCCTGGCAGGCTTAGGAGGCTAGTACATATGCGTGTTTACCGACTAGCTACAATGGCTATAAGCTATCCAAAGGGAAAATCTTAAACTGGGGGTAGGAGGTGGGTTCACTACAAAAGGTCAATATTAGCCAAGCATGTTGCTGCACCCTCTGATCCTGTCATCTGGGCAGGGCAAGATTGTCAGCTGGAGGCCATGCTGAAAACATTGAATAACCTTGTCAAATAAAAGAAGGGGGGGGGAGAACGGCTCAGTCAGTAAAGGGCTTGCTGTACAGGCATGAGGACATTTGTTAAAAGGCAGGGGCCGCTATGCACCAGGGAGGTGACAGAACATCCTTACTGGCTAACCAGTGCAGCCAATCAGTAAGCTCTAGGTTTGAGATCCGGTCTCAAAAAGGAAATGAAGAGCGATGAAGGAAGATACCCAAAGTCAGTCTCTGAACTCTGTACACATGTGCAAGTCCCCGCCCCCCTCACATAGAGTGATGCATGCGCGTGCACACACAAAGATTAGGGTAAGGATGTATGTCAGTTGTTAGAGTGTTTGCCCAGCATACACAAAATCCTGTGTGTGATTCCCACCAATATATAAACTGGGCATGATGGCCAAAAAACCCTGTAATCCCAGCATTAAGGAGGTGGGAGACCAATCAGGAAGACCAGAAGGTCAAGACCAGCTTGGGCTAGTGATCCTGTTAAGCCCCCCAAAAAAGGGGAGGTGTGCTGGAGAGATTGTTTAGCAACTAAAGTGTTTGCCTTATAAGAGGCCACACATTCTCATATCTCAAGTTAAATGCTAGGCGGGTGTGACAGCCTTCCTGTAATTCCAGTTTTAGGAGATTAGTACTCCCCAGAGCAAGCTGGCTAGCAAGCTGTGTTTGACTGCAGACACTGCCTCCAAAGAAGACGGTGGGAGAAGGATGAAGGATGATTCCTGGTATCAACCTGGGACTTCCACAAACCGGAATGCAAATCCAAGTCCACATGTGTACTTGCACGCGTAAGAACATAATACACTGGGAATGGAAGGGGGCGAAGGGGGGTACTGGAAGAAAGGGAGGAAAGGGGTAAAAGGCAGAGGAAAAGGGGGGAGGGTGCAAGGGGGACTGGGGAGGGGTGGAGGAAGGGATGGAACGGGGTACCTATTAAGCTCGTATGATTGGGAAAAGATAAATATAATAATAATAAAAAAAAGTTTCATCATGGTTAAAAAAAAGAACATAATACGTGTGTACACATGCACAAACATGCACATTGTACTCTCCCTTTTCCACATGGGGAAAAAAAGCCAAGTATGTTTTCTCACTATACCATTTTCTCCTCAGTAAGGTGGCTGCGCGCTAAAGCCAGGAGGGTTGCAATCCATTGTGTAGTCTGCTATTTGTCCGGATTCCTCTTCCCTTCCTTTGCTCTCAGCATCTGGCGATTGGATAAAGCCTTATCAACAGCCAATCAGAGCCTTTGCTGGCATTTTAAAATTTCTAGCAGTAGGAAGGAAAGGAGGGTTCAGCTCTTTTCTGGTTGCTCAAGATCTGATCCTGTCCAGGGGCAACTAGCATGTAGGAAGCATCTTCAGGGCAAGGTCAGGTGTTCAAGGTCACCCTTGGCTGCTTAGTGCGGTTCAGACCAGCCTTGGCTAGGCTATAAAAACCTCAGTTTCAGCATTCCCCACCTAGGAAATAACAACAACAACAACAATATTAATAATAATGGGGGCTGGAGAAATGAGTCAGCTCCTAAATTCAAATCCCAGATCTCAGGTAAAAATGCCAGAAGGAAATGGCAGTGGCCTGTACTTCCAGGGTGATTCCCAGAGTCACCCTTGGGCCTTTACAGGCACACAGTGACCTTTGATACACACACATAGACAAACAAGTAACAATGAGGGCTGGAGAGATGGCTCAGGGGTTAAGACTCTGTCTTGCAAGCAAAAGGTCCTGAGTTTGGATCCCAGGTCCCACATAAAAATGCCACTTAGAAACAGAGGCGACCCTGGTGGGCAGAGCCTGGGAAATCCCAGAGAGAAGTAAGGAAGTAGAAGCAATCCAGGATGATTCCTGAAGTCACCTTTTTCCCCCACAGGGGCACACAGTGCCCTCTGATACATACACACACACACACAAATACCAATGATAATAATAATAATAATGGATTGAGGGGTTGGAGAGATGGCTCAGGGGTTAAGACTCTGCCTTGTAAGCAGGAGGTCCTGATTTCAGATCTCAGGTCCCAAGTAAAACACTCCAGGCAGAAACAGCTGCTGCCTATACTTCCAACCCTCGATGAGTGGAGCCTGGGAAATCCCAGAGCAAAGAAAAAAGGAGGTAGAAGTAATCCAGGATGATTCCCAAAGCCACAGGGACACACGGTGCCTTCTGATACACCTTCACACACACACACACACACACACACACACACACACACACACACACACATAAAATATTAAAAAGTGAAAAACTTTAAAAATAATAATCATAATGGGTTGAACACATGGTACAGTCCTTGCCTAACATCATATATGAAGTCCTGGGTTTAATACCTAGTAATGGGGAAAATTTTTTTTAAAAACAGTAGAAGAGAGCTGTGAAGATCCCAGTTAGTAAGCCAACAGCTGGTACAATTTATTCATTCATAAACTGCTGTGCTGCTATGTCAGAACTGGGGTGTGTTCTGGAAAATGTCAGGCCATTTCCTTATGCATTTAGAGTCTAATTTATCGTTTCTTTTTAACTTTTATTTTTATTTTTTATTAATGCAGGGGATCCAGTCCAAGACCTTATAAGCAGTCTACCGCTGGACCTGTACCCCATCTTTTTTTTTTTTTCTGTTTCTGGGATTACAAGAAGCTGCCTTACCCGCCTGGTTTATATGTGGGTTCTGGAGATCTGAACTCTGATCCACACACTTGTGCAAGGACCTTGTCCACTCAGGTATCTCCCAGTCTTCGTGATTTGTTTTGTCACGAAATAATCCTCCCTTCCTTTTTCTTTGACCCGTTGAGAGGGTCTCACTATATAACTCAAGCTGGCGTTCAGCTTGAGATCAGGGGCGCCTGAGTACTGCTGCTGAATTACACTTGTACCGTGTGCACCACGCCCAGTTGATGTCTATTTGCTATGGACTAAGAAGGAAAGTTCGTGGTCCTGGGTAAAGTCCACGAGTTGCTCCTTACATACTCGACTGCTATCTCACACTGCCCCTCACACCTCTGCTCCCTGTATGCCAACAGGGAGGGTCACAGAAAAGAAACTGAAAGCCTTCGAGGCAAGGTCACTCTGGGAGTGAGGGCATTCTTGTCAGTGACTCGGGACACCAGGTAGCCTGGACACTGCCAGTGAAGCTCAGGACAAGGGGAGGTGCAGATAGGCACTTGGTTCTCAGTTCCTCAAGGACAGGAGGTTGTCACGTGGCCCTTGGTTCTCAAGGACAGATAAGTACTCCTAGCATGGAGAGTCAGGCCAGGGGCTGGTCAGCTTGGGCCAGTTCCTTTGTCCTAGAGCAGTGGCCTCCCATGTTGCCCTGGGAAGTTCCTAGATTGTAGGTATCCTCTGGGGACTGCCCAGAGCAAGGTCGAAGGAGGAAGACCTACTGTACACAGCACAGGAGGAAGACCTACTATGCACAACTCAGTACATCTGCGGTCTTCTCTCTGTTGGCTCAGGTTCTCTCTTATCTATATACACTAAGATTCTGCAAACTATTTAATTTTTAAAAATGGCTTCAGGGCTGTGTGTATGTGTGTGTGTGTGTGTGTGTGTGTGTGTGTGTGTGTGTGTGTGGTGGTTTTGTAAGATGATCTTATCTAGCTGGGTTTGAACTGGCTATGGAGCAGTCCTTCTGCCTCCACCTTCCAAGCATGTGGGTTGCAGGCATGCAGCACTGTTGCAGTTACTCTGCATGCTGCCGATAAATTCACCCCTAAACAGCGCAAGGGAGCAAGGAGTTTTGCTTTGGCTTACAATTCGTGTTTACAATTCCTTGTTCAGCTTGGCAGGAGAGCTTATATTAACACCAGGAGCCAAGGGAACTAGGCACACAACGGCCACAGGACCACTGACGGAGGGACAATTCTCACTTGCTAGACCAGCATGTCTGGCCAAGTATACAGAAGATTTCCAATTTCCTTAACCAGTTCCCTCCATCTTATTCACCTTCTCAAGGATTGACTAGTCTCGTCCACCATGGGCTGGGCCTTTCCCATCAGCTAGACAATCTCCTGCAGGCTTGCCTAGGACTTAACCCAACCGCTAATTCTTACAAATGTGCCCAAAGCTCGAACTTTAACTGTCAAGCTGACACCTGCATCTAACCATGACGAGCACCATGTCCATCGTTCTGTCTCAGTCTCCCAAGGGCTGGAATTTCAGGTGCGCACCCTGCTCATTGCTAGACCCTGAAATAATACAGTGCCAAGCACACACAGCAATTTCCCAATTGATGTTAGGGAGTGGAAGAAGACAAAATAAGCAAATCACATTTCAGATGCTGGAGGAGCTTAGTAACAAATTCTAAGGTCATTTTCAGCAGACCCAGCCAGGAGGGTGAAATTAGCAACTCTCAGTGTAACTGTCATTTGTCTGGGTTCACATGGCAGAGCGCAGTGAGTACTGACAGGCCAAGAGAAGTTCCGGCTAATGTGCTAATCATCTTGGCAGGACCCTGGAGGCCTCTAGAGAGGAGTGGACCGTGGGCAGAGCCTCCTGGCCTCACTCTGCAAAGCCGCTCTCCATCCCTGGCCTCCTCCAGGGCTCTGTGTGGGTGACGGAGGCCTGGGTGCTGCAGTGGTCTTCCCATTGGTTCTGGTCATACTCTCCAGGCTGGACTTCTTCCCTCAGGGAACCAGAGAGACCCTGGGTGTTCTGTTTTCCCAGGAAGGAACACATAGAACAGCTCTCTGGGTGTGATAAAGCAGAATTTGTAAGCAGAAAATTGAGTGCTGAGGTAACAGGATTTGCTGCAACAGGGGAGGGCAGGAGGAAGGGAGCCCCAGAAAAAAACAAGAAGGAGGAGGAGGAGGGAAAGAAGGAAGGGGGAGACAATTGTTTTAAAAAACATATCTTTTTTTAAAAATTTTTGCATGTGTGTGTGTGTGCATGTGTGTGCATGCATGTGTGCATGTGTGTATGTGTGTGTGTATGTATTTATCAGAAGGTACTGTGTGTGAGCTGTAGAGCCCCAAGAATGACTCTGGGAATCATCCTAGATTGTTTGTATCTTCTTTTTGCTTTGCTCTGGAGTGTCCCAGATTCTGCCTTCCAGGACCAGAAGTACAGGCCACAGCCATTTCTGGCTGGCGCTTTTATATGGGATTGAGGATCTGAACTCTGGACCTTCTGCTTTTGAGGCAGAGACGTAACCCCCAAGCCATCCCTGGAAGAGGGAGAATATTGTGGCAAGGCCTGTGCTGTCAGCTTTCAGGGTCATGTGCTACTGTTCATCTCTGCTTGAGGAGACTCCTAGGGGTATAAGGTAACCGAGATCCTCTGGAGAAGGAACTTCAGAGAAAGGAGGGGGGAGAGGGAAGAGGAGGGGGAGGAAGGAGGGGGGAGGGGGGAGAGGGCCTGCGTTTCCGGTCCTGGTAGAGCAGAGCCTGTGAATCCCAGGCAGAGTAAACAAGGAGGAGGTCCATCGTGGTTCCCGAATTCGCCCGTGGTTCTACACACACACACACACACACACACACACACACACACACACACACACAAGTGCACACATGCACAATTGAATAAATAAATAAATAAAATTAAAGAAGGAGCCTAGGAGATACATAGCTGTCCAAGTTAAGGCTAATACAGAAATCATCCCACCTTCAGAACCTTGATAAAGACATTTTTACATCTGAAAGGGGGGGAAAAAAGAGAACCTGAGCCAAGTTCAAGAAACACAGACTGAATTATAAACCCCTTTAGGGTAAAGACTGACTAAAAATTCATCTTTGAGCCTGATTGGGGGGGGAGATACACACTAGTGGTCTCAGCGCTGGGGAGGTAGCGGCAGGAGGATGAGGAAGTCCAGGGTGCGTCCTTGGCTGCATAGGAAGCCTGAGGTCAGACTGTGTTACACGAGACCCATCTCAAAATAAAAAAATCAAGGCCTCCTTGGACAACTTACTGAGCCTTGTCTCAAATCAAGTTCAAAGGCTCTGTAGGACTCTGAGTTCCTGTCTTAGTTCACAACTTTGTTGCTGCAATAACTCCCGGACCCAAAGGATTTAGGGGAATGAGAGATTTTTATTCATACTCACAATTCCAGGTTACTGCCTGTCATGACAGGGGCTGAGGGAACTGGCTGTGCATATCCACAACAAGAATAAGGGGCGGGCACAGGGGCCAAGACTGCACACTTGCTTGCTTTCCAGCTCCCTGGCTTGCAAATCCCAACTAGCTTTCTCTCCATCCTTACGCGCTTGTCGGCATGGGCCTACCCAGAATGAGCTGTGTCTTCACACATCGATTACACACTTAGACAATCTCCCATAAGCTTGCTGTCCTAGTTTTACATTTCTGTGTGCTGCTGTGCTAAATATACAATTTGAACAATTTAGGGGAAAAGGGTTTATTCATGATCACAAGTCTTCATTAGAGCTGATCACAGCGTGGCAGCAGCGTTCACGCCAACTTGAGAAGCTGAGGGGACGGGCACAGCATGCCCACAGGAAGCTGAGAGAGAGGTAAGAACCTAAGCACACCTTCTGGCTTGCCAGCCTGACAGCTTGCCAAGTTCTTTCGCTCTACCTCAGCCACCTGACCAGGCAATGGCCAACCACCCACTGTGGTGTCTGGATCTTCCCACATCAATTTGATAATCTCCTGCTCTCTGGCTCAGAGGCGCGCCTAAAGACTCAGCTCGCGTTGTCTGTGGACATCTGAAAGTGACTGCCACACTCGTCCAGAGGTTTACCTTAACTATGAAATACCGCATAGGTGTGCCCAGAAACCCATCTCACAAATGTCAAGTTGACAGCTGAAACTAACCAATAAATAAATAAATAAAACATCTAAGAACTCAGTGCAGGGAGACTTGTCCTTAGCAGACCTGCATAATGACTGACGTGCCATCATGCTCTCATAGCCTAGCGAGGAACTCAAGAGAGATAAGAACATGCAGTGGAAACCTTGGGGACTAAGGGTGGATGAGTGAAGAGAAATGCCCCTATCAGTGGGGTGGCTCGAGGAGGGGCCACAGAGGCCTGAGCCCCCACAAATTAGACAAGCCAGATGGAACCCTGGGTCCACAGAAGCAGACAGGAGGAGAGTGAGAGGGAATGGAGGGATTGATGAAGGGAAGGGAAGAGATGGGAGGGAGGAGAGGATGGAGGAAAGCAGGGATAAGTACTCAATATGCTTGTGAAACCAGGGGGAAAAAAGTAAAAACTTAAACACTCCCCCACCAAAACCATCCTCCCCAGATCATCTGTGTATTCCCAAGTCCCTAGAATGTAGCACAAGTACATATAAAAGGGAGGGTCTTCATAAATAGATGTATTTTAACATTTATATTAATTAAGGTATGTTTTGCTACTTTAAAAAAAAAAAACAATATTCTAACATACCCAGGCTAATCTTAAACTAAATATACAGCTAAGGATGACCTTGAACTCCCAGTCCTCTCGCTCTATCCCAGTCCTGGGTTTAGAGGTGTGTGATATCTACCATCCTGGGTTTAGAAGGACTGGAGAAGTGGCTCAGGGGTTAAGACTCTGCTTTGCAAGCAGAAAGACCTGAATTTGGATCCCAGATCCCATATAAAAATGCCAGGCAGAAACGGAGGCTTCCTGCACTTCCGACTCTGGAAGGTAGCGCCTAGAAAGTCCCAGAGCAAAGCAAAAAACAGGTGGAAGCAATCTAAGATGATTGCTGAAGTCACCCTTGGTCCTCCACAGGAACACACAGTGCCCTTTGACACACACACACACACACACACACGCACCCACGCGCACACACACACACGAAGTTACTGGGAATTGAGCCCAGTGCCTCACGCATTCTATGCTAACATTCCATCAGCTGAGCTACATTTCTAGCTGGATGTAAAAGCAATTGTTTTGCACTTGGAGGAAAGTATCTGGAAGACTACTGAAATGGTATGTGGAAATGATGTGTGTGGCAGGAGGTGGTGGAGGAGTGGGGAGGTGGAGGGGGTAAACCAGTCAATACAGGGAGACTAGGAAGAGACTAAGAGATGGTCTCAGGACTCAGCAGCGAGTCATGGACACTGTCTCAGGCCACGCTGTGGATTCTGCTGCCCAAGCTCCCTGCTTCTGAACTGAGCCCATGAATGTTCCAGGCAGGAGAAAGAGTCTTCGGACCAGCTGCCAACTGACCGTCAGCAGTAACCAGGATCAGGGAATAGAACCGATAGACCCCTGAGCGCCACCCACAGCTACTGAACCTATTTCCAGAGGTGGGAAAACTGACATGAAAATTCTCCTCCCAGGTCTAACAGCACCCCAGTTCAGGGAGCCTCACAAGCTTTGGTTTCTTGGGTGAAGGACCAAGAAGACGGTGGTTACTTTTTTTTTTTATTCAATTGTGCATGTGTGTGTGCATGTATGTGTGTGCGTGTAGAACCACGGACGAATTTGGGAACCACCATGGACGCCTCCACCTCCTCCTTGTTTACTCTGCCCCGGGATTCACAGGCTCTGCCCTACCAGGACCAGAAACGCAGGCCGCCCCCCTTCTGCCCAGCGTCTATACGTGGGGTCTAGGATCCGAACTCAGGACCTTCTGCCTGCAAGGCAGAGCTTAACCCCTGAGCCACCTCTCCAGCCCAGAAGGTGGTTACTTCTTAAAAAAAAAAAAAATCTTTATTTACTTGAATTGGGGGGGACCCGCACACGCACATGCATGTCACCATGCAGCACGGGTGCAGGTCAGAGGGCAACTTTTGGAAGTCAGTTCTCTTGCTCTGCCACGTGGGCATCTGGGGTTTGAATTCAGGCCACCAGGTTCACGAGCAGGCATCCTGTCTGCTGAGCCCTCTCACCTGTATGCCGAGGTTTACTCGGAGCCGCTAAACGTTGCCTGGTAGGTGGCACACGCTGAACATCCTAGCGAGATGGAGTTGCATAGTGAGACCGTTTGGAACTACCCCTACCACCACCGCCGCCGCCACCACCACCACTACCAAAAAACAAACACAAACAAACAAAACCTTCTAAACCTTGGAAGTGGTTCTTAGTTACACTCTTCAAAAATGTGTGCAAACTGGAAGCACATACTTTTAGGTAGAACTCATCGTTCTGGTGGTGATGGTACGGGGCTTGAACCCACGGCCTTTCGCATGCTAGGCAAGCACTCTACCATTGAGCTGCGCCCCTGAGGCCCTCTTCTCATTTTTCTGTTGGTCTCATCCATGGAGACAGAGTCAAATACGGTTAAGACTGGCCTGAAACTTGATGTGTAGTTCCCAGATGGCGTAGGGCTCCCCACACCCTTGCCTCCACTCACAAGTGCTGGGGTCGCAGAAGCTGCCACAGCTGGGTCACTTGTACTAGAGGCTGGCCTTGAACTCCTCCCTCCCTTCCTTCCTTCCTGCTCTTCATTCCTTCCTTCCCTCCCTCTTCCCCTTCTTCCGTCCCTCCTCCCTCTCCCCACCCTTTATTTCTTAGAAGGAAGGAGGAGAGAGGGAGGGAGAGAGAGACGGAGGGAATGTGGGCATATGCCTGCCATGGTAATAAGTGGAGGTCAGAGGGCAACTTTTGGAAGTCAGTTGTGTCTCTCCTTTCAGCACGTGGGCTTCCAGGGTTCAAGTTCAGGTCACAGATCTGAGCGAAGGTTCTTTACCTGCTGAGCCGTCTTGGTGCCCTTCCACCGAGTCAGGCATGTGACGTCAAAGACCAACTAGATGAAGCACAGGGGGCCACACAAGCGAAAAGACTGGAAAACAGGAAGGAGTGTAATGAGGGAGATGAGGGGTTGTCAGCGGACTCTGAAGGGAGATGGGAATGGGGACTAAAGGGATAAAGAGAGATTTAAAAAACCAAAACCAAACCATATATGAGACCAGGTATGTTCAGTCTGCAGCAGGTGACTCCTTAGGATCCTCCTGCATGTGGGCTCAGGGAGTGTGGGCAGAGCCAGCCCACTCTTTCCGTCTCCCAGTTGGCCTCAGGGTTCACCAGAGAACTGCTGGGAGGGCTACAGATTATTCATTTGCACCGGGACTTGCAAAGATGACATGGTGGGAACTCAGAGCAGCTGGCTATTAGGCAGCCTAGATTAGCCAATCCAACGAGGGGCTTCCCAAATTGATAAGGGCTCTGCCTACACTTGAGCGCTGTCTGCTTGTTCCTTCTGTGCCCTAGAGTTTCTGTGCCCGTATAACAATATCTGGCACTCATGTGTGACATTGAACTAGTCCCCTTTCGATTTGCCCATGAGATGGCCCAAGGGCTTAAAAGGTATATCAGTTATCTGTTGCTGTGTAATAACCTCAAAACAGTGACCTAAAATAAACGTCATGCTCAGGCCAGATGGTTCTGCAAAGAAAGCTACCTCCCTGCACGTAAGCCTGGTGACCTGAGCTCTGTCCCTAGAGCCCACATGGCAGATGGAGAATTTCTGAAGATTGTCTTCTGATTTCCGCACACCCCACAGGTCCTTCCCCACCTCCCCCGCCAGTCAACTAAGTAAATAAAATATTGAAAAATAAAATAAAGGTTCTTCCCTCGGTCTCCACGGTCCAGACTGGCTCAGGACTTCTCACTAGACCGAAGCCACCTGGGGTTAGTCTTGTGCAGCACCTGCTCAGTGACTGTTGGCCACAGACCCAAGTTACTTATTATATATTATATATATAATATATATGTATATATTTCCCCCCTGGGTCAGTGAGCTAGCTCAGCAGGTAAAGCCCCTGATTGCGGACTTGGAGAGCCTCCTGAGTTGTATCCCTGGAAGCCCACATGGTGCATGTATGTACCCTGTCTCTAATAAATAAATGAAATATTGAAAAAAAATTTTTGTGACAAGTCTCATGGGTCCCAGGCTCACCTTGAACTTGCTACGTAGCCAAGACGAGCTTGACCTCCTGATCCACCCTAGGCTGGATTTACCAGGGTACACCCCTCTGCCCCCCATCTTTGTGTGTGCTAGGGGAACACTCCATCAACTTCATTTCCAGCCCCCCTTGCCTTCCCTCCCCCTGCCTTTTTTTTTTTTTTTTAATTTTTGAGACAGGGTCTTACTATGTGGCCCAGGCAGGTCTTAAACTTGCAGCAATCCTCCTGCCTCTGCTTCACAAATGCTAGGATGGTAGTCACGTGTAACCACCACACTGGCCTTTTTATTTTCATTCATTTAATGTTGGAGCTGGTGCCTTACCAGCTGAGTCATCCCTCTGGCCCCTAAAGTTGCATTTAAAAAAACAATAAATAATTGCTTTTAGAATATCAGGATCCATAGGGAAAGTGAGAAGGCAGCTGGAAACTTCTATATGCCCCTTGAGTATTTGGAATTGTCTTGTCCCTTGATGGTCTCCTAGACTTTCAAGAGGTGGGGCTTAGCTGGGTGTGGTAGCTCATGCTGCCACATTCAGGGGACTGAGGCAGTAGAATTGCTGTGAGTTTGAGGCCAGTCTTCATTACAGGGAGACACAGGGGGATGGGGATTCAGCTCATGGTAGAGTGCTTGTCTAGCAATCATAAGACCCTGGGTTTGGTTCTCAGCCATTTCACCTGCACTTTCTAGCCACTGGTATTGTATTTAAGATAAACCTCTATTTTATACATTTCCCTGCATCACGTAATCAACAACACAAAAAGGACTAAGTTATAAACAACTTACATTAGCAAAGATATCTGCTACCATTAATGACCCAATATCGAAACATTGTTTTTGAACAAAGTCTATATTTTGTTCAGATTTCCTTAGATTATTTAATTGGCAGTACTGGGGATGAAATATAAGCCTTGTGCATATAGTTTTGATTTTGCTTGTTTGCTTGTTTTTAGTGAGAGAGAGAAAGAGAAAGAGAAAGAGAAAGAGAAAGAGAAAGAGAAAGAGAAAGAGAAAGAGAAAGAGAAAGAGAAAGAGAAAGAGAGAGAGAGAGAACATATGCCACAGTAGACATGTAGAGGTCAGAGAATAACTTGCAGGAATTGGTTCTCTCTTTCTGTAATGTGGCATCTGGGGATTGAACTCAAGTCTTTTTTTTTTTTTCTACTTTTTTTTAATTTCTTTTTTTCACTCATACAAAGTTGATAAGTACCACATTCCCCTCCCTCCCTCCCTTCATCCCTCCCTGGACCCTGTTGTTCCCTCCCTCCTTTTTCCTTTCCTTTCCCCCCTCCCTCCCTTTTTCCCAGTGCCCCCTCTCCCCCATTCTGGAACATCCTTCACTGTGCATGTCAAATGAACTCAAGTCTTAAGGTTTGGCCTCAAGTACTTCTGCCCAGTGAGCTATGTTACCAAATGATAACTTGATTTTTTTTTTAATCTAATGTTCTTTTTCTGTCCTAGGATATAGCCCTCCCCCTTTTTTGAGGATTAAGGTAGAGTTTATTAGAGGAGAGAAAGAATGGAACTCACAGACTCCAGACTGTCATGAGGGGCTGAGGCGCCCTGGAGAACTCATGGAATCCATGAGAAGCAAGGGGCTAGAAAAGAACTCATGGGACTCCACATGTGGGGTGCTGGGAGGAGCAGGTGCCCGATATACCCCTTTTTATTTATATTTATATGTATATTTATATTTATATGTTAGAGAGGAAAAGAGAGAGAGAGAGGTGTAAATACGCATGGCATGGTGCATGGGTGGAGGTCAGACAACAGTCAGTTCCATGTGGGTTTCCAGAGATAAAACTCAGGTTGCCAGGTTTTTTTTGTTTTGTTTTGTTTTGTTGTTGTTTTTTTTTTAAGAGTATTAAGGTAGAGTTTATTAGAGAAGAGAAAGGTTGGAACTCATGTACTATAGTTGTGGAGTGCCACCAGGGGCTAGGGCATCTCCATGAGAAGCAGGCAAGAAACAGAACTTGTGTGGCTAGGGTGCTGGAGAATTCATGAGAAGCAGGCAGTTGGAAATGGACTCATGGCACTAGAGGGCCATGAGGGGCTAGATCGCCTCCATGAGAAGCAGATATGAAACAGAGCTCATGCACTAAAAAAGTGCCATGAGGGGCTAGGGAGCCCAGGTTGCCAGGTTTTTGAGCAGCACCTTTACTTGTTGAGCTATTTCTCCAGCCCAATTAATATATTTATATATATTTTAAAGTGACTTTTTAAAATTATTTATTTATTCATTCATTCATTCATTTATTTAGTGTGTGTTTCTCCAGCCCCTATAATAATTTTTATTATAGTATTTTTTATTAATTTTTGTTATATGTGTAGTGTTATGTGTGTTGCATGGGTATGCACATGCGTGTGGGTGTGTGTAGAAAAGGGCACTTACGTATGTGCCTCTGAAGGCCCAAGGGTGACATCTGGAATTACCCTGGATTGCTCTACTTCCTTTTTGCTTTGCTCTGGGGTTTCCTGGGCTCCGCCTTCCAAGGCCACCATCATTTCTGCCCAATGTTTATATATGGAATCTGGGATCCAAACTCAGGTCCTTTTGCTTTCACAGCAAAGGTTTAACCCCTGAGCCATCTCTCCAGTCCCCAAAATTATATTTTGAAAGAAGGTCTTGCTATGCAAACCAGGCTGCTTCAGACATGCATGTAGCCCAGGCTGGCTTTGAACCTGACAGTCATCCTGCCTTGGCCTCCAGAATGCTGGAATTATAGGTATGGATTACCATGCACAGCTACATAAATGGTTATAATTATTCTGCATCAGAGGTTTGTCTTTGTTTCTATTCATTTACCTATTTCATTGATTATTTATAAAGTAACTTAGAATAGGATGCAACCTAATTTCCCTACCTGGTCTATAAAGTGAGATCCTATCTTGAAAACAAAAATAATTAAATTAAAAAATAATAAAGGGAAATGAAATGAGATAAAATCATAACATAAGATGAAAGAAAATACTAGAACCTCTCCAACAGGCTTTGGCTGAGTTGATTTCTATTGGCTGGCCCAGAAACTTGCTCAGTTTTCTTTATGGCTTCAGAGTTAAGCTTCTGCATCCATTTCCTCCTCTGTGCATGCAAAGACATGGCCACTTTGTAAAAGGAACCTCTGACATTTGCTATGAGTCTATCTGTCTGTAAACATTGTAATCCTTTAAAACCATTCTTGAAGGAAAGAGAGAGAGAGAGAGAGAGAGAGAGAGAGAGAGAGGATCACCCTGGACTCCTAGGTGACTGGGTTGGGCTGGGATCCCAAACTAGAAAAAACCTTGAGTTGTTTTCTGAAAAGCCTGGACCGTAGGGGAAAAAAAGGAACAATATTTCTCATGGATTTATAGCTTATTTCTACTGCTGCCACCCTACAACCCAAAACATAGTATAGTATAGCAGCTCAACCGTAGGGTGGAAACCTTTGGTTTGTTTCCCAGTACTTAAAAATAAACAAAACAACCTCATGCAAATCTGCAGGTACTAAGCAGGATGTGAAAGTATGGCTGTCAGACCATATGTCAGACCGTTTTTTATTTTTTCTTAGTTTTACAAGCATATTGAGTACTTATCTTGCCTCCCTCCTTCCCCCCTCCCTTCCCGTCCCCTTTCTCTCCCTTCATCAGTCCACCTACTCCCCTTCCACCCTCCTGCCTGCCTGCTTCTATGGGCCCCAGGGTTCCCTTTGGCTTGTCTACTCTTCTGGGGGTTCAGGCCTCTGTACCATACCCAGTGGCCCCTCCTCAGGCCGCCCAATGATGGGGGCATTCCCCTTCACTCATCCAGCCCTCATCCCCAAGGTTTCAGTCTGCCTGTAATTCCTTCTCCTGGGAGCCTCGCTGGTCTATGGGGACACGCTGGTACATATACATATGTTTTTA
Organism: Typhlomys cinereus; assembly: GCA_023101885.1. Taxonomy (NCBI): domain Eukaryota; kingdom Metazoa; phylum Chordata; class Mammalia; order Rodentia; family Platacanthomyidae; genus Typhlomys; species Typhlomys cinereus. The sequence continues at coordinate 1,279,489 of JALPQD010000030.1, forward strand.
AGCAGCATGGTAAGAGGGCACTGGGAGAGCGCATTTCCCTTGAGATAACCCTGGCTGCCTGGCTTCATATTGCAGATCTGCGTTTCCTGAAGCTCTCCCTTCCTCCTCAGCTTGAAGGGGAAAAGGAGCAGCACTGGAGAGTCTCAGGAGAATCTGAAATGCTTCTAGGGCTTCCAGAGCCCCTGGCCCGCCCTCAGGTGAGCTGGGGATGCCGGGCTGTCCCTGGGCACGGGCCTTCCTCACTCCATCTGGTGGCCTCCTGCACGCATTCTGTGGCCTAATTTCCCAAATGCTTTCTGGCCTTGTGCGTTCTCTGCCCTGCAGATCTGTTCTGTTTTCTGGTCCATGTGACCGTCTAAGACGTATGGCTGAGGCCCTGGCTGTGCTCTTCCACAGGGTTTGTGCTCCCACCTCTGACCAGGAGGCCTCGGGCGCTGTGGCCTTCACTTCCCCGAGTGACCACTGCTCTCCCCGCGCCTCCTAGTGGCCCTTGCTGGAAGATTCTTTAGCTTCCCCCCTCACCACGTGCCATGGAAAAATCTCTCTCTCTCTCTCTTTCTCTCCTAACCATGCATGGTGGTGCATACCTGTATTCTCACCCTCTCAGCACTTGGGAGACAGAGGCAGGATTGTAGTAAGTTTGAGATCATCTTGGTCTACATAACAAGTTCCAGGCTACCAAGGGCTACATAGTAAGACCCTGTCTCAAAAAACAAAACAAACAAATAAACAAACAGCTGCATACCAGTATACATAAAAAATTCACGATCCAGATGACTTACATAATGACCTGTACGTATATGATATGGCATATATCTCAGTTTCTTCCAGATTCTATTTATCTCCAGATAACAGTGAGCCTTCAGGATTTATAGGCCTCAGACACTGTGTCAACTATGCAGGCCCACCCACCCTTGTAGTGCGCATCACTACAGACATTTGTAAAAGAAAACATGTGGTCACCAGTCAATGAAACTTTATTCATAAAAATCTGTTTGTAGAAACAAGTCGCCGGAAGTGAGGCCTGTAATCCCAGCATTTGGCGTCTGGACTGCTGCAAACTCAAGACCAGTTTGAACTACGTAAAGAGTTTAAGGTCAATTGGAGATATGTGGACAAAGCTTATCTCAAGAAACCAAATCAAAAGTACCCAGGCCATTGGGTCTGGGCGAGTAGTTCATGGGCGGAGAGTGTGCGAGACCCTGGACTGTATCCATAGTGCAGAAAATAAAACAAGAGGCTGAGGAGATGCAAACATGCGGACCTGAGTTCAGATCCCCAGCACCCACGGACACAGCCGTGCGCACCTGTAGTTCTCACAGCAGAGGACCCCAGGGAGTTACTGGCCGGCCAGTCTAACCACTTGATTAAATTCCGGTTTCAGTGAGAGACCCTGTCTCTAAATAAATAAACAATAGAGTGTGATAAAGCCGAAGACATCTGATATTGACCCCTGGCCTCCACATATACCCCCCTCACGTGTATATATACTCTATACACACATACTTAAAAAACAATCATAGTTACTTATCTCTGTTCTAGGATAACTATTTCCTCTCCCTTTAACTTTTAGAGCTTTGATTCATCTAGACCTGTCTGTTTGTGACAGGCAAGGCAGAGGCTCTGTAATTGGAGAAGAGGGCAGTGTTAAGAGGGAAGGTCTCCAGAAGGATGGCTCAGTGGGTAAGGCACCTGCACATAAATCTGGAGACCTGAGTTTGATTCCCGTATCTTACATGGTGCAAGAAGAGAGCAGACTTCCAAAAGTTGTCCTCATGTTTTCTCTCTAAAATAAATAAATAAAATAAATAACCTCAAAAGTGAAAATAAATTATTGATTTAGGAATGAATTTAAAAAAAAAAAAGAAGGAAGGTTCTGGAGCCTACCCTCTGGCTAAGGCTGGCTAAGACCGTAGATCTTCCAAGTAGGAAAGGAACCCCTCCAACTCTTGGGCGTTCTTTCTCACCTTTCTCAATTTTCCTTAGTAACCCTAACCCTATATCTGCTCTTCTTTAAAAACTTTTTTAAAAAGGAGGTTCTTTGGTGTCCTGAGATGTTTGGATCTAAGGCCATCCTATTGGCGAGCTTGGGTGTTTCAAGTGTTTCTGTCCTAGCTAAGCAGGAGACTGAGACAAGGAGATCAAGAGTTCAAGGCTAACCTAAGCCATTTAGATTGGCTCCAAATTTAAAAAAAAAGGGGGGGGGACTGGAGATACGGTAGAGACATCGGGCCCTCAGCTCAACCCCAGTGCTCTAAAAGAAGGCACCGACCGACTCACGCGCAATGTCTGTCTAATTTTTTCTGAAATTCTGGACAAGGATCTGATGCTTCAGAGAGTGCTCATGTGACTCCAGAGCATAGTCACTATGGTGCAAGGGCCTTGCCAAGGCAAAGATGAGAAGCTGTCCCTGCGAGGAGCTGCAAGTGCCAGGACGGGCTGCAGGTGCACAGCAGCAGCTGCAGGTGCCAGGAGGAGGAGGAGGAGCTGCAGGTGCATAGGAGGAGCTGCAGGTGCATAGGAGGAGCTGCAGGTGCACAGGAGGAGGAGATGCAGGTGCACGGGAGGAGCTGCAGGTGCATAGAGGAGTTGCAGGTGCACAGGAGGAGGAGGAGTTTCAGGTGCACAGGAGGAGGAGGAGCTGCAGCTGACAGGAGGAGGAAGAGTTGCAGGTGCAGAGGAGGAAGAGCAGCTGCAGGTGCAGAGGAGGAAGAGCAGCTGCAGGTGCAGAGGAGGAAGAGCAGCTGCAGGTGACAGGAGCAGCTGGGAGCGGCCAGCCTTGTCTCCAGTGCACAGACGACCTACAAGTCAGTAAAACCGAGGGCTGGGGAAGCACTGCTCTGGGAGGCCCCTCGGCGCCCGTTCAAATGATGTGGCCAGATTCCTTGTCTGTCTCTCATTTTCACTGTTTGGGAAAATGGATGGTATTATTGGCACCATTAAAAGTGGAATTTCCTTAAGGGTCCTGTAAGTCAGGTCGTCTCAGTAGTCTAATCTATACAGAGTATAAATCTCGCTCTCGAGCTGGCTGCTGGGGTGAAAGCACAATGACTGTCCTTTGAAAGTCTTGACTGATGCCGACTCAGTGGACATCAGGCTCGATTTGTCTTTCTCCAAGTATCTGCTGCTATTGAGACAGAGACGCCTGGAACAGTCGTGAGCGCCTGCTAATCCCAGGGCACGGAGCTGCGTGCACTCTGCTCGTGGAGGTGGAAGGCGTGGGCATCCTCAGAGGAAGCTTGGAAAGTCTGTTTTCCTCTTTCTTTCTTGAGAGATTTATATTGACATTGGCTCTAATTGTTTTTTACAGTTTCATCCATCACTAAAGAAGCTGATGAAGGGTATAAAAAACTTCTCTGCTACAGATTTTCTGTTTTTGATAATTTTTCCAAAGGAAAGGAAAACTGCTTGGGAGCTCTGTGGTCCTAGTAAACCTTAACCAGGGGGCAGGCGGCCCCGGAGCCAGGGGAAGGTGTTCTTTGGGGACAGGATCTGATGTCAATCAGCAACACGGCTATATGGTATTAGGACTAGAAGAGGAATCCTGAAAAGTCAGGGGAGCTACGATGGTGCTTAGCTCGTCATTGCTGTCTGTTCTGACCCAGGCCTGAGACACCTGAGACACATGCACACCAACCTTACTATTCTCCAGTTGCCTTTTTAAAATTTTTTTTTTAATTTATTCATTGTGTGTACAGCATGTGCATCAGAGGGCACTGTGTGTCCCTGTGGAAGCCCAAGAGTGACTTCAGGAATCATCCTGTGTTGCTTCTACTTCCTTTTTGCTAAACTCTGGGATTTCCTGGGCTCTGCCCACCAGAGTCAGAAGTGCAGGCCACAGCCATTCCACCTGGCATTTTTACCTGGGACCTGGGATCCGAACTGAGGTCCTTCTTGTGTTGTGAGGCAGTCTTAACCCCTGAGCCATCTTTTCAGCGCTCCAGGCTGCCTTTAAAAACTGTTAGTCAGTCGAGCCCGAGAAACGGTTCAGTGAGTAAAAGGTTTCGATGACCTGAGTTTGGTCCTCAAACCCCACAGAAAGGTGGACAGACAGAGAGACTCCTGAAAGATGTCCTTGATCTCTACACTTTGTGCTGTGACACACTCACCAGCACACACTCCACACACACATATGGAGTCATAATAATAAATAGGAAAACTTAAAAACAAACACATGAACAGCAGCTGCAAGTCAGTCAAGAGCAGTTAGTGTCATGCGTTGAGAAACTCCAATTAATGAGGATGAGGCAGGAGAATCATTTGAGTACAGGCATTTGCCGTCAGTCTGGGTCGCATAGTGAAATCCTCCCCCTTTTTTAGTCCTTCCTCCCTCCCTCCCTCCCTCTCCTTTCCTCTCTCTCTTCCTCTTTCTTTTTTTCGTTTTTCTTTTCTTTTCGTGTGTGTGTGTGTGTGTGTGTGTGTGTGTGTGTGTGTGTGTGCCTGTGTGTATCAGAGGGCACTGTATGTGCCTGTGGAGGCCCGAGGGTGACTTCAGGAATCAACCTGGATTGATTGCGCTGCCTCCTCTTTGCTTTGTTCTGAAGTTTCCCAGGCTCCACTTTCTAGGACCAGAAGTACTGGCTGCTGCCATTTCTGCCTGGCATTTTTTTTTTTTTTTAATGCAGAATCCAGAATCTGAACTGAGGATCTTCTGCTTTCAAGGCAGAGGGTTTACTCCCGAGCCATCTTTCCAGCCTGTGGTCCCCTTCCTGAATCAACACAAAACATCAGCTAGATTTCTACATGGCTGTTTTTTTGCTAACACGTGAGAATGTGTCTCAGAGTGGACGGAGGCAAATGTCTGCGGTTCCTTCTCACAGAAGAGCCAGGGGCTCACATACGCCAGCTCAGAAGTATTTTCTCTGGCTGACAAGTGGGTAAGATACCTACCTGATCAAAGACCTGGAGACCCAAGATTAATCCCTAGAAGCCCATATAGTGAAAGGAGAGAGCTGACTTCTCAAAGTTGTTCTCTGACCTTCACCATGTGTCACGGTGCGCATGTGCATGCCTTTTCTCCCTCCCTCCCTTCTCCCTCTCTCCCTGTCTTCTTCTCCCTCTCTCTCTAATCTCAGTACTCCGGAAGTGGAGCAGGAAGAGTAGGAGTTCAAGGTCATCCTTGATTGCACTGGCCTCAACAACATGAACCCAGGAAAGATGGTGCAAACCTGTAATCCCAGATCTGGGGGGGCTAAGACAGGGGGATTTTAAGTTTGAGGGCAGCTTGGGCTAAAACAAACACCTCACAAAAAAAAAAAAAACAAAAAACAAAGAACAAAGCACAACAAAACAAAACAAAACAAAACAAAAAACACTCGCCCAAACCAAAGGAGCCATAAAACTGGAACTGACAGTCTTAAATCTAAAACTACAAAAATAGTATTTTAAATCCAGCACTTTGGAGAAAAATACCATTGCGGATGAAGAGTGTATCAATTATTAAGTGTAGGTCTGAGCTATTTTGGTTGCATCTACAATGGGAAGCTCACTTCCAGGAATGCCATATGCCTCCCTTTAGTCAACCTCAGCCTCACTCTCTTCTCTGAGGCAGAACTAATGATACTGAGCACGGAGCGTAGGGCTGGGCCTTTGAGGCTAGAAATAGATTATTGGAGGGATGGAAGGGCAAGAACAGCAGGTGTTTTTAAAGGCTGGCTCCTAAACTAGTTGATTTTGGTTTGTTAATGTTGATAAAGGCAATTCTACTCTTGCAGAGTGAATGGAACACAGCGAGAAACTTCATTCATTTGAAAGCTCAGTGTCTTCACTCAATATCTTGGGGCCATCAAAATAGTTTAGTGTGGGGTTCTCCACAAACACACACACACACACACACACACACACACACACACACACACACACTAGGGCACAGCTCCAGACTGTTAAGACGAAGAAAGGCAAGTTTTGCTGCCGCTTCTCTGCCTCAACTCTCCAGAGACTCGAACACATGGCAGGGAGTTTGTCAAAGCAAATCTCGTTTATTGGGGGTTAAAAAACAGCTTAAATAGACAAAAGACCACAGGGCGCCAAACTGGCAGCCAATTATATTAAAGGTCAACACAGCATGTAAGCCTTACAGGTCAAACTCAACGTATCTTTGTAAGGAAGGCAGGTCAACTCCTAAAAGCCAATTAAGGCTCTCTGTAATGTGATCAGGGTTACGCCCAGGACACTAGCTCTCAGCGCCATCTTTGGTCCCATGTGCTCAGCTATGCCCTGGGGTAATTCCTAGGCGGGCCCAACAGTTTAGTGAGTAAGGAAGTCTACTCATGAACCTGGAGATCCAAGTTCTGTTCCTGGAATTCTGCAATCTCAAAGGTGGAAGGAGACACAACTGACTTCCGAAAGGTGGTGTGACATACATGCACACACCTTTTCCACCTTTCTCTGTCTTTTTTTTTTTCACCTTTCTCTCTTAAATAGAGCATATGCATATGTATATGTATATGTATATGTATATGTATATGTATATGTATATATATATGTGAGGCTTGATGTTCTTGAATAGAATCCTTCCTGTCATAGTTAGATACAAATATCATCTTGACAGTGGAGGGTTCAAGCTCTGGGCACGTTTGTGGAGAATTAGTGGTTGAGTTAGGCCCAGAGTGAGCCTGCAGGAGATTGTCTAGTTGATGGGAAAGGCCCAGCCTATGATGGGTGGGATTAGGCCCTGGATTAATAAAATACAGAGAGATGGTTGAGGAAATTGACATCCTTGTGTACACTTGGCCAGACATGTTGATCTGGCAAGTAAGGATCGTCCCTCTCTGTCATTACATGGACATGGTGTGAACATTTTCCTTGGTCCTTGGTGTTAGTACGGGCTAACTGTCAAGCTGGACCAGGAACTGTAACTAGACTAAGCAAAAATAAATCCCTTGTTCCCTGAAACTGTTTTGGCATGATTTTATCAACATTGATGTAGGCAACACTCAGGCTATGTAAACAGGACATGGTGTGTAAGGAGCAGGGTGGGGTCCCCCTTTTCTGCCAGCTTCTCACACTTCCCTAGGTTCCTTCTAGCTTTCTACTTGCTTACTTTTCTGTATATTTAATTTTAAAATTAAATTTTAATTTAATTTAATTTTTTAGTGTATTCGTTTATTCAAGACTCGATCTTGGGGCTGGAGAGATGGCTCTGGGGTTAAGAGTCTGCCTCCCAAACAGAAGGTCCTAACTTAGAACCTCAGATCCCAAGTAAAAGTACCAGATGGAAACTGGCAGAGGCCTGCACTTCCGGCCCTGGTGGGCAGAGCCTAGGAAATCCTAGAGCGAAGCAAGAAGGAATCCAGGGTGATTCCTGAAGTCACCTTTGGTTCTCCACAAGGACACACAGTGCCTCTGATACACACAGTGCCTCTGATACACACATGCGTGCACACACACACACACACACACACACACACACACACACACAAATGACTCGTCTCCCCAGCTGGACATGGCTGGCCTTGAACCCATGACCTCAGTGTTGGCCTCCTGAGTGCTGGACTGAAGGAACTCCCAGACTTTTGGCTTTTATTTATTTATTTTTAAATCACTTTTTTGTCCTCTGACACGTTCATATATAAATACAATGATTTTATGTATTTTTATCCCTTCCCACGCAATCCATCCCACCTTCCTTTCTCACTTCATACTTTCTCTTTTCCAGTCACTCTCTTCCTTTCATGTCTTTTTGCATGTGTGGCCCCTTGAGACGCCTACACTGGCAAGTTCCCGAGTATTGACTGAGAGCATGGATGACTTATTATTATTATAACAGCCACACGGAGATAAAAACCAACCATAATGTTCCCGTTTGATGTGGTGGGGTCAAGAGTGAATGGCTCTTCTTCCCTTGCAGCGCAGGCTGCTTCCAAAGCAGTTCCTTTCTCTAGGAGCACCTGATTTCATCAGAGCATGTGCTAGGGAAGGAGTGGTGTGGTGCTGGAAAGATGGGGGGAGTTACAGGGACGGGTACCGCGTAAGGGTGGCTGCTGTTGCTAAATGAATAGGATTTCTGCAGAGCTCACCACTCCAGAAAGTGGCACATGCCATGGACTCCAGGGGAAGAGCTGTGCCAAGAACGGTACTTCAACTAATAGCAAGAGTCACGTGTTGCTCATTCAACAAATACTTCCTGGAAAAAAAAAATACTGTGTTTTGAGGAACCAGGTACCATTCTAGTGGGCATGGGGACCCCCCGCCCCCATCCCTGCATTCAAAGGAAGAGGAAGTCTCGTTTTGTGGGAAGATAGATGAAGATCAAGGAGTAGGAGAATGAGTAAGCGCATTTCTCAAAATTTATTTATATTTATTTTGCCTGGGTGTCTGTTGTGTATCAGAGGGCACTGTGTGTCCCTGTAGAGGGCCAAGGGTGACTTCCAGAATCATCCTGGCAATTTGCTTTTACCTCCTTGCTTCACTTTCGGATTTCCCAGACTCCATCCACCAGGGCCAGAAGAGCAGGCCCTTTCTGCCTTATGCTTTGCCATAGGACCTGGGATCAGAACTCAGGACCTTCTGCTTGTGAGACAGAGTCTTAAGTTTTTGAATTTTGTTTAACTTTGTAGCAAAATCAGGAAGGTGCAGTTATCCACCCCACTCCCCCAGCAGCCTCGCCCATAAACACCCCAGGCAGAGAGGTAGGCTTGTCACCATGGGAACACATGCTCAGCGGCTCAGTGGGATCAAAACCCGCCAACCAAATCTCAAACCAAAACCCAAATAAAAAAGGAGCTACTTTTTGCTAAGACGGCCCAGAACTGAAGAAGAAAACTCCTGAGCCTCCCACTAGTGAAGCCACAGGGAAAGCTCTGAAAGCACAGAAGGCAGCGTTAAAAGGTATCTGCAGCCACAAGATGAAGAAAACCCCAAACACCCAGGGAAGAGCATTCCCAGGACAAACAAGCTTTCCTGCTGGGCTCCCCCTCGTCAACCTCCACAAAGGAGCAGGCCATGAAGAAGACAGATGACACTACGACTCGTGTTCCTTGCGGATGCCAAGACTAACGAACACCAGGCCCCAGGTGTGAAGAAACTCTATGACACTCAAGCGTCCAAGGCAAACCTTGGTCAGGCTTGATGGACAGAAAACTCGAATGTTCCACTAGACGCCAACGCTTCAGATATTGCCAACAAAACTAGGACCTCCACACTGAGTGTAGCTGGTTAATTCTAAATGTACATTTTTTTCCACCACATACAAAAAAGAAGTCTACATGAAGTTCAGGTTTTAGTCGTTTATTTTTATCTTTCCATTAAGGACAATTTTAAATACCCCCCAAAATGAAGAGCCCTCATCATCCAGTTTCTACCATTATTGACTAATTTTATCTAAATCTCCAAATCTCCATGGATTTTAAAAAACATTTGCATATTTACTTTTTTGGAAGAGGAGAGAAAGAGAGAGAGAAAGAGGTCGTGAAAATCAGAGTAAAACCTCAAAGTCAGTTACTCTCCTTCTGCCATCGGGACTTCTGAGGGCAGGATTCTCAGATCACTGGGTTTATAAACAGGCACCTTAACTCCCAAGCGACCTTGCAAGCCCTCCGCATACTTTTTCAGTTGGAGTTGGGGATTGAACCCAAAATCTTGCTAGGCAAGGACTTTACTACTCAGTTATAATCCTGGCCTAGTCCTTGATCATTTGAAGCAAAAACTAGATGTATCATCTTATCCTTAAATATTTTGGAATATGAAAGTGACTTTTTATGTGAACCTTAATTTTTTTACATAGTTATACAAAGTAATGTTACATTTGAGTTAAACTTTTTTTTAAAATTTTTCATGCTGTCTAAACTGGCTCTGCATGCAGCTAAGGATGACTTTGAACTCCTAATCTCCCTGCCTCTGTCTTCCAGGTGTTTGGAATTACAAGCTGTTACACCTACATCTAACCTAGATTTCTTTATACTGTGTGGACTCGTGTGTGTGTGTGTGTGTGTGTGTGTGTGTGTGTGTGTGTGTGTATGCACATGTGCACATGCTACGTGTGCATGTGGAGGTCAGAAGACAATTTGGTGGAGTTGCTTCTCTCCTTCCACTTTTATGTAGGTTCTGAAAATTAAACTCAGGCTTGTGTAGCAAGTTCCCTTACCCACTGAGCTATCTTGCTTACCCACAACTATGTAGACAGTTTGTGAAAGTTACAGTTTTATTTTATACAGGGATAATTGCATATGGGGATTGGGGGGGTCATTAGAGTCATTTATACAAATTAGATACATTGGAAGACTACATTTTCTTTCAAGAGCTGTCTATTACAGTTTGCCTGCATTGTTGCCAATAAATTCATGACCAAACTGCTTAAAGGCACAAGGAGTTTTATTTTGGCTTACCATTCTTGGTTACAGTTCCTTGTCTAGCCTGTCAGGAAAACTCTCACTAACACCACAAGCCAAGAAAACTAGCTGCCCTGTGTCCATATATCCACAGAACTGCTGTGAGGGGGACAATTCTTGCTTGCCAGACCAGCACGTGTGACCAAGTATACTGAAGAATGCCGACTCTCTAAATCAGAGCTCTGCCTCTTAGTTACCTGCCCAGGGAACAGTCCCACCCACTAAGGGCTGGGCCTTCCCATCAAGTAGATAATCTCTACAAGTGTGCTCAGGATTTAACGACTAACTGCACAACTAACACTGCCTTTTAATTTATTGTCGGGTTCTATTTATTTTTTTTGAGGCAGGGTCTCACTATGTACCCAAGGCTGGCCTTGAACCCAAAATCTATCTGTCTCAGTCCTGAGTGTTAGGAGTATGAGTGTGCCATTGTACTGATTGCAAGACGCTAGCTTCCTTTTGATATAGGGACACATGTTCGCACGTACTTGTGGATGTTCTGTGCTTTTCTTAGTTGCTCTCCACTTTACTTTTGGAGACCGAGTCTCTTACTGAATTTTCAGCTCATGAGTCTCAACTGAGCCCCAGATAGCTGGGGCAGTGGTTGGGTGGAGAGGTGGGACGGAGACCCTAGGGCACGAACTACCACTGACAACTTCCTGACGGATGTATGCTGGAGACATTGCCGCTGTAGGGTCAGGCTTGGCTGCTCCGTCAGAGCTGAGCGGCCGAGTCTCAGGGTCTACTCAAACTTCAGAGTAAGGCTCACAGAGGCTAAAGAGGCAAAGGCAAGACAGGAAGAATAAATGGATAGACAGGTGGACGGCAGATTGAGACTGATGAACGGGCAGTTGGGTATGCTCTGTCAACAGTGGGGGCTGAGCCTAGCTGAAGCTCTTAGGTTGACTGGGGGGGGGGTTTCTGCCATCCCTGACCACAAGCAGTCATGTGCAAGATGGGGGGGATGTTTATTGCAGTACCAAGTGTCCTCCTCCCTTCCTCCCGTCCAGGGAAGGAAGCTTGCCCTTTCCCTGTCTGCATGTCTGGTAAGTTGTCAGGCTGCTTTTCCTAACATGATTTTAACATGTCTCTGTGCTCCTAGAGTCCTACTTTCCTTCGATAAATCAATAGGATGGAACCCTTTCTACTTTAGGAATAACTTACCAGTCTGTGCCTCATGGGAGTCTAAGACAGACGGCGTTGTTTACATGTCCACCAAGGAGCAGAGTCATCCTGTTTTAGCATTTACACTCAAAATGAAGTAAAAAAAAAAAAAAGCCCGCTTGTAAAATGGAGTCTGTAAGGGCAAGGAACAACTTGAAAAATTAACTTTACACAATATGGAGTAACTGAGGGCAGGGTATAGGCTGATCTCAACACTAGCCATGGAGGAAAGAACCCAGAGACAGCAGCTTGTAAGGGGTACAGCTTTTCAATTAACATTTGAGGTTTCTGGTTCCTTATTTGTGGGCAGTCATATTCTTAGATGAGTCAATTTGTTTGACAGGCGCATGGCCTGTTTTGATGAGCAGAAGTATCATGTACATCTAACACCCTCACGCCATCTACTTAGTCAATACCTGGGCTGACAGATGGCTCAGTTGCCAAAATTCCGCAGCTCAAGCATAGAGAGAGACCTAAGTTTGGTCCCAATACCCATGTGAAACCTCTGTACATATATATAAGTAAATGCACACACACACACACACACACACACACACACACACACACACAAATAAAACCCCATCACCTTTTTATTTTATGCATGAAAAACGGAGGTTCAAAAGACTACAAAGCCTGTGCTATATCACTCAGGAAATAAGTTGCACTTTGAATGGAGGGAGGGCCTAAGACCAATTTGGACAGTTTGTCCTTTTTTTAAAAAAAATACTTATCTGTTCTTCAAATGCCTCTGTTCGCTAACTTCCCCCATCGCATACCCTTCCCATCTATATGTCTCTTTCTTTCCCTTTCTTTTTCTTTCTCTCTCTTCTTTCTTTCTTTCTCTCTCTCGTCCCTCCCTCCCTCCTCCCTTTCTCCCTCTTTCCCTCCTTCTTTCTCTACTTCCTTCCTTCCCTCTCTCTCTCCCTCCCTCTTCTTCCTTCCTAAACCCACTGTGTCTAACTAATAGCACCCAAAGGTATGTGGATATGGGCCCTTCCACTGGAGCATGGGCCCTATACCAACATCCACACACCTGGAGAAGAATGATTCTCCCTTCCCCTGCAGTCATCAACTGCCAATAGTCCCTCAGTGGGAGTGGGGTCTTGTGAACCACTCTAATCCACTCTGGACTGCTGATTGGTCTTACACAAGTAGTCACGGGTGCGAGCTCATGAATGCGTATTTCATGTTCAGAAGTGTCTCTCAGCATTTCTCCCCAGCCTCTTATATTTGCTCCTCTGAGATTGCCCCTAAGCCTTATGGGGAAGAGCATTGAAATGATGTCCATTTAGGGCTGAGCATTCAACAGTCACTTATCCTCAGCACTTCGACCAATTAAAAATCTCTGCATTAACTGTTGACCCTGCAGAAAGATGCTTCTCTGACCAAGGCTTAGAGCTGCATTCATCTCTGGGTCTAAGCATAAATATTTAGAAGGCAGTTTGACAACCTGTCCATTTAACAAAACAGTAGTAGATTCTCCTTTAGGGTCTATGAACCTCCCTAGCTGTGGGCTTTTGCCCAGGTTTACAACACCAGTTCTGAATTCCCTCCTGAAGCAGGCCTCAAATCCAATCGGAAAGCAACAGATTACCCACAGCAGTCAGGCGACCAGTATACCACTGGGCACACCTGGCCTGATACCTGGTGTTGTAGCATGCATGGTCCAGTGCTGGGTAGGACTTCTAATGTCTTTCCTCATCCTACACGGCACCTTCTGGCACTGCAAAATGAGCTAGCCGTGAGGAAATTTTAGGTTGGTTCCAATTTGATTTTTCCTATGTTCTGCAACCAAAGTGTGTGACAGCTTCAGCAACGGGATTCAACCAGTTATAGTGGTCTACTAAGAGCAAAGGCAGCAGCCTGCATTGTTTAGGGGGTCCTTGGAGCCCTCTTGACTAGTGCAACCTATACTTCTGAATGTAGACAGATGGGGTGGAAGGTTGTGATGTTGACCAGGTCTCTGGAATGTAGTGACTACCACCTGGTTCAAGCCTTCTTCCTGCTTATACTGCTGCTGCTGCAGGGGAATCTTGAGCCACTTCCAGTCACTCTGCCTCACTCCTTTGTAAAACAGATTGATAAATTAAAAACAGAAAACCTCCAGGTTCTGTTAGATTCAAATTCTGTGTGATAGCTTTAAATTTTATATATACTAGAGATTTACATATGAAGGCCCTAGACATCATCTGGAATCCAGAAGAGAATTCAGATGTAATAATTCTCAACATAATCCTCTTTTCAAGTACAATGAAACAGAATTGGTTTTAAGAATGCTTTCTAAACCAGATTATAGTGAGACAACCCAATCACTTCTGCATGTTTCTGTAATCCTTAAGAAAATGATTTGGGTTTTGCTGATGCCAACATTGCTAATGATATTACAACCAACCAAGAATATTACCTTTGAAACAAATGAAATGATTTACATCTCTAAGAAATTTTATGAAAATATTCTCAGGAGGCACAAACTGCATTGCCACCAAATTAATTTGTCTTCTAAGCTCAAATTTAATTTAAAATGAGACATCTCTTCAATGGCTTCAAACAATAGCCTGTAAAGGGATTCTGAAGAGGGCACACAGGAAATAAATATAGAGATGCTCAAACAAATAACCAGCACAATGGTTATTCTGTCTTCTGTTGCTTGTGATGATTTTAGAAAGAATTTTTAACAGCTTCCTGATGAACTGGTGCTGGCTGGTATGAGCCAGATTCATCTCTGGCTCACACCTGCAAACTTTTCTCCACCCATGTGTTCGATGACAAATAAATAATCTAGACCCGCTAAGCAATGGGTGTGTGCTTCTCATAACTCACTTTCTTCTTACTGACAGGGGGGTGGGACTTCTATTCTTGGCTTACTCAAAGGGTCTTTTTCTTAGTATAACCCACAGGGCAAAGCGTCTTCCTGAAATAGAGCTTTCATCGAGCTATTTCTGTTTTTGAAGCTTCCAGAACCCCAATTCTTACAGGATGAAATCTAGCTGGTCTTCATTGTCTGTGGCAGACAAACCATTAGCTGTCCTCACAGACGCTAATCCTCCACTTCAGAAGTCTGCCACTTGGAATCCTTTGCTCTTTCTTTCTGCCAACTCATAGCCATTGCCTCTTTCCATTCCGCCTTGAATTCACTTCCTTCAGGATGTTTTCTTTGTTTAGTAGCTACTCAGCAGATAAACGACTCTTATTTGGGGGCTTTTAATCACATTAAGGGGCTTTTAAAATAAATTATCCAAGTCTAGGGATAAAACAGCTTATGGAGATTTTCATTCTTCAAGAACCACCCAGAGCGACTTTGACAGAGACAGCATTCCAAATTTCAAGGCGTCTCTTTCCATTTGGCACCTACACCAGCACAACAAATGACTCTTTATGGTGACCTCTAGCGGGCACGGGGCAGTCCTACAAATTTAAGGGAAGTGGAGGAGAAAGTAAAACCCTTCCCAGTAACAAGCCCAGTTACCGTGTGGTCACATGACAGCATCCTACCCCACCCTACACCCCTTCTGCTTTCTCCTTTCAGCGTCTCTTTTGCATCTAACAGTTTGCCTTACATTCAACTCACCTATTTTTTGCCTCTAGCGGTCTGGGCTGCCAGTATCGGATGGCGTGTGAATTGCTGGTAGCTGTTAATTTAAAAAAAAAAAAAAAAAAAATCCCTGTTAAGTGAAACCCACCCCATCCGCCTCGGGCTGAGCCGGCTCTCTGCGTTTCAGTGGGAGTTCACCTGGGGAAACTGAGCCATTAGAAAAGGAGGATCTTGACCAGGGAAACAAGAAATTAGGGGTTTGCCTGTGAAAAGGCGATTCTCCCCAGACTTTCAGCCCATTCCGAGGGAGGTACCGCAAAAGCAGCCAGACACGCTACCCTTGGGTACCTTCTCCCGATCCCCATCAGGTAAAGCCCGGGCACCCGCACTTCCGCGGTCCGGTGGCATCGCGCGGGGGGAAGGGAGTCTGGGTGCGCGGCCGCCTTCCGAGCGCGCGGCACGTGGGTTGCCCCACGCGGGGAAAGGAAGCGCAAAGTCGGCAAGAAAAGCAGCGGCCAGGGATGCTTTCTTTGGGAAATCCTTTGCGGTGGTCTCAGAAGCCGACTTGGGTTCCGAACCGTTTCTGGAAAAGGCTGTCCAAACGCCGTCCGCTCCCGCCCTACCAACCTCGAATCCTCACCTCTGCATCCGTCCTTAATCCTCTGGTCGCCTTCTTTCCCTGACTGTTCAAAAGGGTTTGGGGGGTCTGCCGGTGATCCCGATGGCCTCGGACTGGACCTGGTTGCAAATCATCCCAGCCGTGGGGCTAGACTCCCCTCTACCTGGGGCTCCCGGCTGTCCTCGTCCCCGCCCCGCGGACCCCTCCCGGTCACTGCGGGCGGGAGCGCACGGCGTCACGAGGCGGGGAGCCCTGGGTCCAGGGCGGGGCGCCCGGGGAATCCCAGCCCGAGCGAGCCCGGGAGGTGCGGGCGCGGGCGGGCGGGCAAGGGGGTGCGCGCGGAGGGAGGTGAGCGCGCGGAGCCGGCGGGCGAGGAGGAGGACGGCGAGGGAGGCCCCGCCCCCGCTCCCGGAGCCGGCTCCTCGCGCCGCCGAGCCCGCTCACTTTGCCTGTCGCTCTGGACGGCGGCTGCAGGAGCCGGGGCCGGAGGGAGCGTCGCCGGTGACCGGCACTCTCTTCCCACGGTGCCCGCGCTCCTCCAGGAGATCGGAACCGCGGCATCGAAAAGGACACCCGGGCCTCCGAGGGGCCACCCTTCCCCGGCGCGAGGGGGCGGCGGCGCCGACACCTCCGGGTTCGCCGCCTGCGGGGAGCAGCGCTGGAGCCGGAGGGGACTCCCGGGCGGTCCGCTGGTACCGCCGCGCCCCGTGCGCGTGTCTGAGCCCAGGCGCTGGGCCGCCCGGGCAGTGCCGGGCAGGAGCGGAGCCCCGGGGGAGAGCGGGCCCCGACGGCGCGTTCCCCCATCGGCCCGAGGTAGGCAGACCCCGGGGGGGCGGCGTCGCGGC
Source organism: Typhlomys cinereus (assembly GCA_023101885.1). Lineage (NCBI taxonomy): Eukaryota > Metazoa > Chordata > Mammalia > Rodentia > Platacanthomyidae > Typhlomys > Typhlomys cinereus. Next base: position 1,295,977 of record JALPQD010000030.1, read on the forward strand.
CCGGTGTCCGACGGACCCCGGGGTGGCCAGCCATGACCTTCGGGCGCAGCGGGGCGGCCTCGGTGGTGCTGAACGTGGGCGGCGCCCGGTACTCGCTGTCCCGGGAGTTGCTGAAGGACTTCCCCCTGCGCCGGGTGAGCCGGCTGCACGGCTGCCGCTCGGAGCGCGACGTGCTGGAGGTGTGCGACGACTACGATCGCGAGCGCAACGAGTACTTCTTCGACCGGCACTCGGAGGCCTTTGGCTTCATCCTGCTCTACGTGCGCGGCCACGGCAAGCTGCGCTTCGCGCCGCGGATGTGCGAGCTGTCCTTCTACAACGAGATGATCTACTGGGGGCTGGAGGGCGCGCACCTCGAGTACTGCTGCCAGCGCCGCCTCGACGACCGCATGTCCGACACCTACACCTTCTATTCGGCCGACGAGCTGGGCCGCGACGAGGCGCGCCCCGGCGGGGCCGAGGCGGCCCCCTCCAGGCGCTGGCTGGAACGCATGCGGCGGACCTTCGAGGAGCCCACGTCGTCGCTGGCCGCGCAGATCCTGGCCAGCGTGTCGGTGGTGTTCGTGATCGTGTCCATGGTGGTGCTGTGCGCCAGCACCCTGCCCGACTGGCGCGCCCAGGGCGCCGACAACCACAGCCTGGATGACCGGAGCAGGTACTCCGCCGACCCTGGGAGGGAGCCCTCCGGGTAGGAAGCACTACTTCTTTGCCCGTGCAGTCCGTCCTGTCGCGTCTGTCCAGCTCGTCAGTCCGTCCCGTCTCTTGTCCTGTCTGCCTGGAGTCTCACCCAGGCTTGATCAGGCCCAAGGAGGCCCCAGACGCGACGCACCCGCTGGGGACACGCTGGTCTCCCATCCCTGCCCCTGTTTCTCAGTCACAGCAAGCCCGTGGCCGGAACACTATAGATGTGCATCTTTAGGGGGAAATCCCCAGGCTTGGAGCAAACCTATCTTTCTAGTTTACATCTGAGCCAATTACAATCTGCTAATTAGGTTTCCCTAAACTTTCATTATTAATATACAATAATTTAGCCAATCATTTCATTTGAGCTAAGAGCACTTTGAAATAGGTGCCAGGATTCGGTGATGGTTAGAAAGATGAAGTCTTGTTCTATTGAGACCTGATCTGCCGTACTGCTCACGTATTCCACACACCCTGCCCCTGGCGTAAATGTGTGCAGGGATGGAATTGTCATGTTATGAAGGAGGCCAATTTAGAGATAGACTCTGAATAATAAATGTCTGAGCTCTTTTCCTACCAAGCATGGACTTCAGCTAGCGCTTGCCCACCATTTGGTATCAAAAAATTTATACTTAACAGTCAGAGGCTCTTCAGTGTGGGTTGAGTTAAAGCAAATTATTTTGAGAGAAAAGAAAAATCGAAACTGCCCCATACCTAGAAACAGTATTTGGTTGTGTATGTATTTTTTTCTTTCCACTCTACTGGGTTGAAAGGGAAATGTTTTAATCTTTCTTAAATCATCCTTACCCCCTAATGGTGATAACACTTCTCTGTTTTTAGTACAAGTGAGTTTATTTTGCATATTTGGTGGGAGGAATAAGCAGACTAAAGTTGGACTTTCAAAGGAGCCATTTTGGGCATAAAACCCAAATTGTTTTTTTTTCTCTTTTACCTTTTGTCTGATAACTGTTTGAAGATTCTCCTTCATTCACTTTTTGTTTTAATTTTTACTCCATTTAAATTCAAGGTTGTGTCCTGTAATCTTTTCCTCAGAGGCCTGGGTATGTAGGGAATGGTGCTATGTTATTTGATATAGCAGTTGATAATTCCACAGAATATTTTTCCTGTGGGGAGGAAAGATTTCTCTATAAATCTCAGAAGTAAATGAAATTCTCTAGTACCACAGAGTCTATTACCGATATGCCATCTTGGCATGAGATCCAAGATGCATGCTTCAAAAAGAAATAAATTGGGAAGCACATTTTGTTTAGTGTATTAGATTCTGTTTTCAATTTACAAGTAAGGTTTGATTACTTGGTCCTTCCAACAATATAATGAAGTTAATTTATATGTCTAAATACATAACTATTCTTGATTTTATTTTCAGGGAGTCATAGATAAGTGACTTACTTTGACATAACTCACCAATCACTATACATTTCTAAGGCTAGTGAAGGGTTGAGTTGCATTAGCAAAGGAGACAGGTGGATCGACTAATTAGTACAGATACTGAAAGAGTTGGCTAAACCAAGACGTAAGTACAGGAAACTAAGTGAATGACAATTTTTTTTGATGAAAGGTAGGAGTTTGGGGGAAAAGATCATTAATGTAAAGCAACTTAGGATGAATACTAATTTAGAGGGAGAAAAACATAAATGATCAAAATGGGAAGAGTCAGATGGAAAAGTGAAGGGAGGATTAACAGTAATGCTTAATTTGTGTATATATATCTTACGTATGTATATAACTATTCAAGTCAGAGCTGTTTCCTAGATACCCAGATATTTCAGGCAAATGCATGTTTTTCTTGGCTTAATGGCCCAGTTCTGTGCTTTCCTCTATGAGTGTAGGTATAAGAAAACCAATATCTCTAATCCCAGATAAACGGAAGGATAGCTAAGGAGGCTGACGGTACACAGGAAGCCCCTTGCTGCCTTCCTTCAACAGAGGGACCCTAAGCTGACACTTGAAGTGTAGTCTCTCTGTCCATTTGTGGTGGCTGAAATGAGTCTTTCTAAGCCATTCTGGTCATTTAATCGGAAATCCACTAAATGAAGTCAAAGCTCTCTTCTTAGCCTTTAAAGCTCTTTACAGTTTAACATAACCTGTTAGGCAAGCGCTCTTCCACTCGGCTCAGTTCCCAGCCTCAGGACCTGCGGTTCTTGATTTACCCATCACAGTTTGCAAGCATCTTTTGAACGGCTGCTATTTTCCAATCACCGTTGGTGTTCCAAGTGTTCTAAGTTAGGGTTGGAGAGGTAGCTCAGAGGATAAGACACCTCTTTGCAAATATTGTAACTTTTTGTTGTAAAGAAAAGTTGGTGTAGGATTCAGAGGCCCGATGGATTCCTTTATTAGAGTATTCCGAGGAAGCCTTCAAGGTCACAGAGGATGGGAACGAGCCATCCTTGGAAGGTTGTCCACTGTCCAGCACTAGCAGGGGTGTTACTTACATAAACTGGTTTATGCAACCTGCACAATCATGTGTCTTGCTTGAGAACAAAGTCAGGAGACTTTTCCTAGTGAAAAGGAACGGCGTGGGCGTAGCCATGAGACTTGTATGTTGTGTTTAGGGGGTGCTAGAGTGAGAAGTGGCTGAGCTAACACATGTGAAAAAGGAGGTGAGCAATTATATTTTACAACTGTTGGCTGGTTTGTGATACTGTACTGAGAAGCTTAAGCATTGAGAGTAGTGGTAAGAGTGTACTGTGATAGGAAATGGGGGAGACTCGATGCACCCCTGTCATTCCATCAGTCAGGCACGAGAGAGGAGGACTGAGAGGTGGAGGCCAGTCTGAGTTGCAGAGTAAGACCCAGGCTGCGTAGTGAGACCATGTTAGAGAGCCGGGGATGCAGCTCGGGGCTCAGTGTTCTTGCAAAAGGCCGTGGGGGTTCCATCTCCAGTGCCCCAAACAAAACAAAACAAAACAAAACAAAACAAAACAAAACAAAAAGGTCAGTGTGGAGCTCTTCATAGAAGGGAGGGGAGCTGGAACTGCTCTGTGGTTGTGACAACGGAAACTACATAACAAACTCTGGGCCACACTAGGAAGACTTGAGAATGACTGCGGAGCTTGGAAAGGCATGACTTCAGACACTAACCAAGCCAGCTCTAGGAGCTGGACGTGCAGCTCCATTTTCCCAGCGGCCCTCCAGTTCAGGAGTTCCTAACCTACCGAAACTGGATCAGTCAAACCCAGCTCAGGTTGCTTCTCCTTTGAGGCCTTTAGGGGTGGTCCTACTAGATTGCTTTTTCCTCCCAAACTTGAGGTATTGCTTGTTTGTGCTTTTATTTGGCATTCATCACGTCCTTCCTGGCATGGCTTTTATTTTTCCCCCCAAACAAACACATCCTAGCTCCTAAGCCAGATGAAAAGCCCTCGTGGCAATTCGTAGCTTCTTAGGTATTGGCTTCAAAGTACTCCCATGCTTAGCTAGGAATATATTCTCTTTGTTTGCGGTGTGTGGGGTGAGGAAGGGTGTTGAGACAGGGTTTCATCTGGCCAGGGATGACCTTGAACTCCTGATCACTCTACTTCTCATCAGATTGAGCATCCTGCTCAATAGATACAGATATACAGACGTTGGGCGTCTTTCTCAATTATTCTCCACTTTATTGTTTTTTTTTTTTTTTTAGTATGTATTCTTTTTTTTTAATTTTTTTATTATTATTTATTCAACTGTGCGCATGTGCGTGTGTATGTGCGCGCGCGTGTGTTTTGTGTCTCTGTGTGTGTGTGTGTGTCTGTGTATGTGTATGTGTAGAACCACGGACGAATTCGCGAACCACCATGGACGCCTCCACCTCCTTCTGCCCCGGGATTCACAGGCTCCGCCCTACCAGGACCAGAAGCGCAGGCCGCCTCCGCTTCCGCCTGGCGTCTATACGTGGGATCTGGGATCCGAACTCGGGACCTTCCGCCTGCAAGGCGGAGGCTTAACCCCTGAGCCATCTCTCCAGCCCTTTATTGTTTTTTTAATATTGTATTTATTTATGTGTGTGTGTGTGTGTGTGTATGTGTGTGTGTACCTCCTTCTTGCTCCGCTCTGGGATTTCCCAGGCTCCGCCCACTAGAGCAGGCTGCTGTTTCCGCCTGGCGCTTTTTACATGGGACCTGGGATTTGAACTCACGACTTTCTGCTTGCGAGACAGAGTTCTAACCTCTGAGCCATCTCTCCAGTCCTATCCACTTTATTTTTTGAGATAAAGTCCCTCACTGAAAATGGAACTCACTGGTTCAGCTGGACTGACTGGCCAGCAGACGCCACAGATCCACCTGTCTCTGTCTTCCCAGGACTGGGATTTTGGACACGTGCTTCCACACCCAGCTTTAGCATGGATGTTGGGGAGCCTCATGCTTGTATGGCAAGCACTTTGCCAAACTGACCATCTCCTCAGCCTGAAATGTAGCTTTTTTTTTCTTTCATAGCTGGGAAGCTATTTGGGGTACGGTAGTGAACTTCGTTTGAAAATTAGAAAAAATAATGAAATTAGTCTCTTATGAATCAAGAGTACTTTGTTTTCTAATTTAGGACTCCATTAAGAGACAACCACCGTGGCATGGAACAGTGTAGCCGTGTGTTTAGAATCCGTTTATCCAGAAAGAAATACATGAGGACTAAACCGTAACTGTGAAGCTGGGTGTGGATTGCCATATGTTTGAGACTGGCCTTGCCTACATAGTGAGACCTTGTTATCTAAAAAAAAACTTCTCCTCCAAAATTATGAATTCTAACCATTCATCATCATCTGGTGAATTCTTGTGATTGTGTCAGGCACGCAGATGCGAACATCCAGAATTTGGGGGTTCCTGTTGTTATGGAGTTGTCTAGGTAGTGATTTTAGTGGGATGGGGAGACAGAGCTCCGTAAATAATGTTAACTGATAACAGACATTTCAGGTGACATCCATTGCTGGGGGGGGGGGAACAGTAAATACAAGACTTTGAGAAAGCGGTGGGCTTGTCTTGCCTGTAAATCAGAAGGATGGCCCACCCCGTGGGCTAGAGTTTATTCCAAGAAAAATGTGTGGAAGAGTTTGGAGGAGAGCCGGGAGCTGGCTTGTGTGCTGTGGAAGGAGTTTGCATGTTCTTCCAACCATGGTGGAGAAGCCTTTGGACGGTTTTGAGGAGAGGAAAGCTGTGTTCTGCTGTGTTCCATTTAATTTCATTTTTGTTGCTGTCGTTGCACTCATTGAGCCCAGAGGTGTCACGCATGTGAACAAGTTCCTGCTGACCATGCCCCCGGCCTTGGGTGTGTTTTAGCACCAGCTGACAATACACCGAGGCGCGGCTGCAGGTGGTAAGAGCTGACCCGTAGAGGACACAGTCTTGGGGCTAGGTGATTCGTGGAGACGGTGAGAAGTGATTGGATGTAGGTCTGTGTGTTTTATGAATCACAAAATATTGTCACAGCTACTTAGCATGTTGCCCATAATCACAACCAAAGAGGTCAGGGAAACAAGAAGCTTTATTCTCACTTACTAAGTTCTCTGTTACGGCTCTGAATACAGCTGGGCAGGAGAGCTCATCCCAGCTCCAGGAACCAAGGGGCCATATCCACAGACATGCAGTCTGTCTGAGTATACCAGCCAGCTCTCTCCATCTTACTCGCCTGTGCAGTGAAGAGCCCCTCCATTTTATCCACCTATTCAGGGAATAGTCCCCCCCACTGTGGGTTGGGCCTCCCCTTACCCATTAGACAATATCCAGCAGACTTGCTCAGGGCATTTTGCGAATTCTTTACAGATGTGTCCAGAGCGTGAGTCTTCAGTTGTCAGGTTGACAGCTGTATCCGCTTCCCTTCACTGGCAGATGCCTGGCAGAAGCAGCTGGGAAGGAGGCACAGTCTTTTATGACTCACAACTTCAGAGATTTTGGGCCATGGTCCTGTCATCTGGTCAGTGACTACACAGCCCGTCTTGGCTGGAGCACAAGGGAAGATGCTCTTACGTCATGACCTCTGGGAGCAGAGGAAAGGAAGAGAAAGGGCCAGGATCCTCACGTCCCACTGAAGCCACAACTCCCATGACCTCATTCCTACTAGGCCTTACCTCTTTTAAACTTTATCTATTTATTTTGTGTGTGTGTGTCAGAGGCACTGTGTGTCCCTGTGGAGGGCCAAGGGTGACTTCAGGAATCATCCTGCATTGCTTCTACCTCCTTTTTGCTTCACTCTGGGATTTTCCAGGCTCCACCCACTAGGTCCAAAAGTGCAGACACCACCATTTCCGTCTGCTGTTTTTTTTATGAGGGGCCTGGGATATAGAGTCTTAACTCCTGAGCCATCTCTCCAGCCTCTAAACCTTACCTCTTAAAGATCCCAGTAGCATCACATGTTCAGAACTAGTCCTTCCACTCACGGGCTTCTGGAGGACGTTTATTATCCAAACTGTTCACAGGACTAGGAATGTGTGAGATACTGAATGAAGTGCTGGAGTTGGTAGGCATTGGGGGTTCCTCTGGCTTGACTACTTCAGCCCACTCCATTCAGCTGGGAATATAATTCTCTTTTAAGGGGCTTTGCTTCCCATTTGGGATGTTGTAAGGAAGAGGTTGTGGCAGAGCTCCCCCAGAGGATTGGCGGGAGGGGGACTCATAGATCATTTCCCAATACTGTACAGTTGGAGCCATCTCACTGGGAGGACAGTCCCTTTGCTTAAGACCTTTAGTGAATGTGCCAAGTGGCTAATTAACCCCACGACGAGGATGTTCTGAATGCTGTCTGATTGGTAAGGTAAAGTAAGTTCTCCAGGCAGTTATATCTTTCAGACTCCTGGGAGTATCATCCTGACACTGCCAAAGGGATTAACACTTAACCCAAAGCCAAGTGACCTTTTAAAACTGGTACGTAGCAGGTAGCCTGTGCCTGTAATCACTGCACTTGGGAAAGCTGAAGCAGGAGGATTGCAAATTTGAAACCAGCCTCAGCTACGCATAGCAAGACCCTGTTGGGAATAGGAGGGGGGTGGAGGAAAGGAGGACCTGTTGAGATACTCACTGGGTAAAGGTGCTTGACGTGCAAGCCTGAAAACCTGAGTTCAATCCCCGGAATGCATATAAAGATGGAAACAGAACTGAATCCACAAAAATCGTTTTCTGCCCTCTTTCACACATATGACATGCACAGATATACATGCACAGCAGTAAAAATAAAAGGGAGGATATTACTAGGATATTACATTGGTGTCTAGTTTATAAAAAAAAACTCTTTGCTAGTTGCTTCTGAGTTCTGTCTTCTGACAGACAGGTGGGATAGGAAATACTTGTCTCTCTAATCTTCTGGTCTCTTTTGCCAACGGGCTTCTTTTCCTCTCAGGCAATGTCAGCAGAAGTGCTCTTTTGAGTTTTTTAATCTTGGCGTGCAAAGTCTTGTGAGAGTTTTGATCAGTTCTTCAGAAAGTCTTTGTAAAAGTTGGTTCATGTGGAAATTTTGATCTTTAATTTGTATTACTTTGTTGTGGTGGTAAGAATTTGAGGATATTTAAAAATATTTAAATGTCTTGTGTTATTTTAAGCCTATGCTAAGAAAATTTAAATAATCAAAGGGAGGCACCCAGGCGATTGAAATTTAAAAATCAATCGTTATCATTCCCATTACCTTTGTGTTCCATATTACATAAATCCAATAGGGTTCGGGCCATGTTAAAAATTAAAAAAGCAGTATTTGAAAAGAGGAAAGTCTCCGTGCTTTGGCACTGTGCAGGAAGTGGTTATTTTCAGAAGTTGGTAATTAATAGATCTCTGATAAGATTGAACTGAACCCAGCGCCTCAGCTAAGCCCTCGTCCTTCTCAGTGGATTGTTCTTGTCATGGCAGACATGCTTTTCTTAGTGCTGCCAGTTTATAAATCAGCACTCTTTCTTTTTTTTCTGACTGAAGTGCTTTTTTATTTTCCTTCTTGGTAAGCAAGTCACTGTAAACATTCATTTTCTTGATCTATTTTTTAAACGAAAACTGTCCATCAAAAAAAAAAGTTTTATAATGTGAAAAGAGTATAGCAGCCCCCCCCTTTACTTCCCGTATGGTCTCCGGTAGTGTGTCTTTCTTAAACTTGTGACCTTCAAGCTCTTGATCTTCCTTCCTCTACCTCCAGTTTCCAGAATGTTCCATGCACATACAAACATACATAGTTTATATGTTTATAGACCCCATATGTAATTTTGTATTATATAGACATTTAAAGACACACTATATATCTATAACTGGGATCATTCTATAATCTTGTTCAACTGTTTGCTTTTCTCACAGATAATACATCTTGGAACCCCTTCCATATGAGCTCATATTTTTTTCTTTTCTTTATCTTCTTTTATAGACAAGATCTGGCTACCTAGCCCAGGCTGACCGTGAAATCCTCCTGCCTCAGTCTCCCTCCTGCTGAGATTATAGGAGTGTGTCTCCATGCCCGGTGCTCTTACTCTTATAAATATGAGTACCATTCTAGCATATGGATGAACTATCACTTATTAGTGAGCATATATCCTAGTATCTCTAATAACATATATGTACAAATATAGTAATATCTTTACATGTATGTATGTATATGTATATAGGAGTAAAGATTAACCCTTAACTGCTTTCTAAACTTCTTAGCAACTTTCTTTTTCCCTTTCTCTGACCACATCTTACTGTTCATATTCTCTCTCTCTCTCTCTCTGTGTCTGTGTCTTTACCACAACCACACACACACACACACACACACACACACACACACACACACCCAATCCATCTTTGTTTCTCTCTTCATATACATGTAATAGTTTTTTTTTCCCAATTTTTTTTTGTGTGTAGACACCTGGTCAACCGTACTGTGCTATCTTGCAGTTCAGCTGCATTGGAAGGCATATAAAATGTGTTGGAGTGGGTTGAGGATACAGTTTGGTGGTAGAACACTTGCCAAGCATGTTCAAAGCCCTGGGTTCATGTCCCAGCACTGAAAAAAAAGTGTTGAAAAGCTTCATCCCTCTTAATGTCTAGGAAAAGGAGCAGGCATTTTTAATCGAGCAGATGAACCAGACATTGCAACAGGCAAAACATCTGTGTTTGAATGAATTCATTTGTGAACTTAGGTTCTGCCGGAGGGTGTGGAATATTTCCATGTATCCAGCGACCCTCTCGTCTGTGAGTACCAAGGACTCCTCAGCTTTTTCTGCTGGCAAAGGGAAGCATGGGATTGAGGCAGCCATCTCCTGCCTCAGGCAAAACCCATCCAGGGGGAAAGACTGTTATGGAAAGAGCTGGGGCCTGGTGTGTGTGTGTGTACACGCATATGTTTATCCTTGGACAGCTAGTTAATCCACTGCCCCCCACCCCTCAGTCCTGTGCTTTCATCTGAGAAGATGGGGTACCCTGTACAAAGTTCTTCCTTTTTTATTTTTTTAAATGTTTTTATTATTTATTGATTCAATTGTGCATGTATGTGTGTGCGCATGTGTGTATGTATGTGTGTGTGTGTGTAGAACCACGGACGAATTCGGGAACCACCATGGACGCCTCCACCTCCTCCTTGTTTACTCTGCCCTGGGATTCACAGGCTCCGCCCTACCAGGACCAGAAACACAGGACGCCCCTGCTTCCACCAAGCATCTATATGTGGGGTCTAGGATCCGAACTCAGGACCTTCCGCCTGCAAGGCAGAGGCTTAACCCCTGAGCCAATTCTCCAGCCGCAGTTCTTCCTTTTTTAAAAAAATAGTTATTTTGTATACATGTGTGTGTGTCTGTGTGAGTGAACCATCTTGGATTGCTTCTGCCTCCTTTTTGCTTTGCTCTGGGATTTCCCAGGCTCCTCCTTCCAGAGCCGGAAGTGCAGGCTGCCGCCATTTCCACCTTGCATTTTTTTGCATGAAATCTGCGATGCTAATTCAAGATCTTTTGCTTTCAAGGGAGAGGCTTAACTCCTGAGTCATCTCTCTAGCCCAGAAAGCTCTTTTTTAAAATAAATATTTTACTTATTAGAGAGAGAGAGATTATACATGCCATAACATGAGCAGACGTCAGAGGACATCTGTCTGGAAGTTAGTTCTCTCCTTTCACCATGTTGGCTTCTGGGGCCCAAATTCAGGTCGCCAGGTTTACAAGCAGGCATCTTACCCACTGAGCTATCTCCCCCTTCCCCCGTATATATATTTAATATGAGTAATGCACGTGACAGAACTGTACAAGTGTAATGGTGTGTTTTCATTTCCGATAGAAGAGTATATATTTATAAGTCATCTTCAACCCACGAGCAGGTTATATTTTTAAGTCAACTGTAAATTGGTTTTAGGGCTTCCATTCATTTATTCCCTGAGTTCCATATTTATTGATCACTGACTGTATTGGAACTGCTTAAGTACTGATAGTTCTCTCACTCTCCAGTCTAATAAATCTGTGGCAGATGGTGATCAAGGGCTTGAGGGAAGGCAGCAGGACAAGCAGTTTACAGAGTGTGCGGGCATGTGCCACGACCAACAGGGGACAGTCTGCTGGGCGCGCAACAGGTCAGCGAGGGGCTGTCTGACAGGCCATATTGAACAGGAGCTGGAGCGGTATGGAGGCAGCGTGAGGATGTCTGGGTCACAGTGGGTGTGTCTTTGTGTGTTGGAGCAGTAGCAAGGGCGAGGCTGGAGGGGCTGGAGGGGCTGGAGGACTGGCATGGTGGCGCACAATCTCAGGGTTGCAGCAAGCCAGCCTGGGATACATGGCAAACCCCTGACTAGTTGGAGCATGGAGATGAAAGTCGGCAGTGGATTATGAAGAGCCAGCACATGCACCGAGTGAAAGAGTTTCAATCTTTTCCCCCATTGCTGGGTTGAAAGCTGGATCTCAGTCTTGACAGGCAAGTACCACTGAGCTGCAACCTCAGCCCAAGGTTTAAGAGTTAAGTGTGTGTGGCAGTGTGTGTAGAATAGGCCACAGGAGCATGTGTGTCTGTGGAGGTCTAAGGATGACTTCGGGAAGCACCCTGGATTGCTCTACCTCCTTTTTGCTTGGCTCAGGGGTTTCCCAGGCTCCGCCTTCCAGGTTCGGCAATACAGGTCACTGTCATTTTCGTCGGGCATTTTTATGTGGGATCTGGTTCTGAACTCGGGTCCTTCCCTGGCTTGGAGCACAGGTGTGGGCAGAACTGATGAAGCCTGGGGCACCACAAAAGGCCTGTGGTACCACTCGCAGCCTGTCCTGCATTCCCAGTGCCAGGTACAAGGACACCCCCCCCACCCCCTCACACACACCTCCAACTCTGGAAGTAGCCCTGGCAACCAGACTATTCCAGGAGCTGCATTCACTACCACTGTGGTTTCAGTAAGAAAAAAAAGTTTCACTTAATTATTCATTTTTATTATGCTGTGACCTTAGTACATATTTAGTACATATTTTTAATTAGAGACTTTTTTTCTTCAGTGCTAGAGAGTCCTGGGTCTTGAGCAAGTGCATCACGTGCTGCCACCGCTGAGCTATGACTTTAGTCCTGGAGTATGTTTCTTAATTATCTGTGCGATGAAATGGGAGGTTGTAGAAAGCACTTCTGCACACGTGATGTATCGTGACTCCTTAAATGAACACTTGTGCAGTTTCTGAATCAGGAGCTGAACTAGCAGCTTCCACCCCCCCCCCACATATGCAAAGCACTACTCACTTTTATTCTAGGAATAACGTGCTACATTTATTTAGATTTGAAGGAAGAACAGACATCTCTTCAAAAAACGAGTAAGGTAATATGCACAACACATATGTACAAGATACATAAATACATGCAAGAGATGAATAAGGTTGAGTGAATTTGAGGAAAATAATGGACAGTACTTGTTGCTAGTGATAAAATTCAAGTTTACAAGTAAAATTTAGAAACAATGGTAATGAATACCTCTACCCCTAACACTCCAGGGACTAAGGTAAAAGGGTTGTGAGTTCAAGGTCATTCTATGCTACATACTGAGTTCCAGGCAAACCTGAGCTACCCAGTAGGCTCCAAACCAGTCTGGGCCACAGTGCCAGAGAGCCACTCGAGGCCTGGGACATGTCAGCAGTCCAAGGTCTGCATCACCTTAGAACGACAGTGTATCCCAGTGACTGTTGCAGTTTGCCTTGATGTTGTTAAATTCACAAAAATGGCTTATAAGGAGGCTTATGAGGGTTGGAGAGATGGCTCAAGAGTTACGACTCTTGCCTCAAAAGCAGAAGGTCCTGAGTTCAGATCCCAGGTCCCATGTAGAAATGTCAGGTGGAAATGGCAGTAGCCTGCACTTCTGGTCCTGGTGGGTGGAGCCTGGGCAATCCCAGAGAAAAGCAGAAAGGAGGTAGAAGCAATCCAGGAAGATTCCCAAAGTCACTCTTGGCCCTCCACAGGGATACATAGTGTCCCTCTGACGCACATGCACACGTACACAAACACACAGAATAAAGTTTTAAATTTTTTAAAAAAAGGTTTATGAGAACAAGTGATTTTATTCTGGTTTATGATTTTCTGGTTACAGTTTTAATTCAGCTTGGCAGAAGAGCTCATACCAACACCAGGAGTTGAGGGAACTGGTTGCATCGACAGATTCACCTTCCAGACATTATGTTTGCCCAGACCTTATTGAGCCAGCGTCCCCCATCTTATCCATGCCCCCAGGGAATAGTCCTGCCCACAGTGGGTTGTCCCTGTCAATTAGACAGTCTCCTGCAGCCTTGCTTAGGGCCTGCCCTGGCTATCAATTCTTCCTAGAATTTCCTGAAGCTTGGCCTACAGTTGTTGAGTTGACATCTGTATCTAACTATCACAGTGACTGATTCCAGATGTTACAAACCCACAGGACCCACGAGTACTTGCTAGTGAGTAGAATCCCCACAACCCATGTGACAAGGGAAGGAGAGAGCTGACACATGACATCTCAGTTGTTCAATGATCTATGTTCCCTCCTTGCAGCCAAGTTTGAGAAACTATCACTTCTTGAGTCTCGGTAGCATGTCAAAAAAGAATGTCTGCAATTACCTACAAGGCTAGTAAAATACTTCCCTCATCTATATATTTCTGTGAGGATGAATTCTCTTTGTAGTTTTCAGCATAGATTCCATAAAAGATGAGAATCGACCTGTCGTGTATTAAGCTAGACGGTGGTATTTACAGAGGAGTAAAAAACATTGTTGCCTTTCTCACTTTTCAGTTTTGAAAATGGAGTGTTTTGAGTCAGAATCCTTTATAAATAATAATACATTTATTATGTTAGCCTTTTTTTTTTGAGACAGGATTTCAGCGTGCGGCTCTGGGTGACCTTGAACTCAAGACATTTGCCTGATTCTAGATTCCCAGTGTGTTCATCGCATGTGGTTTGTGCAGTGCAGGGGACTGAACCCAGGGACTGGTGACTGTCAGGCGAGTACTTTATCAATGAGCTATATCCTCAACCTTCATTCTGAACTCCTCTTCCTCAGATAAGGTCTGAGATAGCCCAGGCTGGCCTCCAAATATCTGTGTAGTCAAGGATGACCTTAAACTTCTGTTTCTCCTGTCTCCATTTCCTGGTGCTAGGATTGCCGACATGCATCACCAGGCTGGGTTTACGTGGTGCTGGACTTCGTGCATGCCGACAAGCTCCCTGTCTACTGAGCCACAACCCCAGCCCCTTGTTTGTTTGTTCCAGACTGACCTGGAACTGACATTGTAGCCCAAGATGACTCTTACTTGCAGTTCTCCATCTCTCAAAGCTGGGATTATATCCACGAGCCTCCACACCTGACTTTTCCTGACACGTACTAAAGACTCATGGAATGCCGTACAAAATAATGAACAAAACCTCCTTCCCTTCCTCCTGCTTGTCTCCTTCCTTTCTTCCTTAGGGCTCTGAGTGCTGGACAAGTGCTTCGTCGTGGAATGATGCTCTCAGCCTTAGAATTTAAGTTATCCTTGGAAAATGTGTATTTATTCATTATTTGAGTTGAAAAAAATAAGATATCTGAGTCTGGGGATATGGTTCAGTGGTGAAATGTTGATGTAGCATAATGAAGCCCTAGGTTCAGTTCCCAGCACTGGGGGGGAAAAAGTCTGGTTTGAAGGCAAATGATTCAACTGAAAAAATGAAGCCTGACTTTGTGAGCTGGTGGATGTTTTCCATAAACCGAATGAGCTTTAGAAGAGTTTGGAGAAAGAGTATTTATAGCACATAAGAGTCAAATATTTAGTCAAAGCAGATCAGCAAAGATTTAATTGGATATCTTAATGTCATCTTTTTTCTGATTTCAATGACCAGATTTCAAAATGGTGTGTGTGTATATGTATATGTGTGTGTGTGTGCGCGTTTGTGTATGCATGGATGTGTATACATATATGTGATGTGTGTATATGTGTGTGTGCGCTTATGCATGGATGTGTGTTTATGTGTGTATATGTGTGTGCGTCTGTGTGCATATGTATGCTTGTGTGTGTGCATGTGCATTAGTGTGTGCATGTATGTGTGTATGCATGTGTTTGGGCGTGTACATTTGTGTTTATGTATGTGTATATATGTGTGCGTATGTTTGCGCATGTATATGTGTGTGTGTTTGTGCGTGTATGTGTGCGTGTACGTGTGCATGTGTGTGTGCGTGTATGTGTGTGTGTATGTGTGCGTGTGCGTGTGTGTGTGTGTGTGTGTGTGTACCACACCACAGGTGTGGTGGTCAGAGCAGACAACTTTCAGCAGTCTGTTTTCCTTCCACTGTGTGGGCTCCAGGGATGTAATGCAGATGGTTGGGCCCACTGAGTCGTCTTATTTTTTGAGGTAGGAGCGTATGTTGAATTCATCGAAGTCACTGATGGCTGGACAACTGGCCGCAAACTCGATTCTGTCTCGGTCTTCCCAGGACCAGGATTACAGGCCCGTGCAGTTGCCACGCTTAGCTTTTCGCAGGGTCCCAGGGCCTCCTGTTTCCGCAGCAAGCACATTACACTCTGAGCCCTCTCCTTAGCCTCTGGTGCCTTTTAAAGAATTGTTTTACTCTCGCTTCTGAGTCAGGGTCTCTCTGTGTCGCCCTAACTGGCCTGGAACTTCCTATGTAGAGAATAAGTTGAGCTTCAATGTCAGGTGCTCCTCTGGCTCTGCTCTTGATGGCTGAGATGGCTGGCATGTGTCACCACGCGGGGCTCGAACTGCTGCCTTCCAAGCACAGAAATAACCAGTGTTTCCCAATCACTGCGTAGGCTTTTGTTTAAATAAGTTTGTATGTGGCACTTCCTATGAAGTGACCTTCAAATGACTCTGGTGATGGGCAGTAAGCCATTCTGCAAGCTAGGTGGCAGTTTTTGAATTTCAATACAATTGAGTCAAATCAATTTGATAACCGACATCATTAAGTTCCGTTGTTCTCTTTTAAAAAAAAATTTAATTCAGGTGCCTGCCCCTCCACATCTGGAGTCTGTGAGTTCTTTTCCAGCTCCCTGTCCCTCATGGATTCCATGTCTGGAGTCCCTGAGTTCTTTTTTTCTTTTTTTTTTTAATATTTATTTATTTATTTATTTTTTAATTATTATTTATTCAATTGTGCATGTGTACGTATGTATGTGTGCGTGTGTGTGTCTGTGTGTGTGTAGAACCACGGACGAATTCAGGAACCACCATGGACGCCTCCACCTCCTTCTGCCCCGGGATTCACAGGCTCCGCCCTACCAGGACCAGAAACGCAGGCCGCCCCCGCTTCCGCCTGGCTATACGTGGGGTCTAGGATCCGAATTCAGGACCTTCAGAGGCTTAACCCCTGAGCCACCTCTCCAGCCCTCCCTGAGTTCTTTAGGGCTCTCTTGCCCCTCATAGAATTCATGTTCTTGAGTTCTGTTCTTTCTCTCCTCTAATAAAATCTGCCTTAATTCTCAAAATTAATTCAGGGGCAGAAGAGATGGTTCAGAAGTGAAGATTCTGCCTTGCAAGCAGAAGGTCCTGAGTTTTCCCAGGTCCCATGCAAAATAAAAAAGCCAGGCTAAACAGGCAGCGGCCTGCACTTCTGGCCCTGACGGTTGGAGCCTGGGAAATCCCAGAATGAAGCTAAAAGGAGGTAGAAGCAATTCAGGATGATTCTTAAAGTTACCCTCCATCTTGCACAGAGACACATAGTGCTCTCTGATACACACACACACACACACGAAAACAAATAAAGTTTAAAAAACTTAATTCGGGTTGGAGAGATGGCTCAAGGATTAAAATTTTGACTCACAAGCAAAAGGACCTGACTTTGGATCCCTTGATCCCATGTAAAAAGCTGCACAGATATAGCAACAGCTTGTAATTCTGGCCCTGGAAGACAGAGCCTGGGAAACCCCAGAGCAAAGCAATTAAGGTGTTAGAGCAATCCAAGGTGATTCCTGATGTCACCTTGAGTCTCCACAACTAATCATGCTCAAGGACCCTATACCACCCCTACAAACATATGTTCACACTCATACATGGAATTTCTTTTTAAATTTGGTTCTGGGGCTATGGTTCAATTGAGAACTTGCCCAGAATATGTGAGGCTCTGGGTTTGAACCCAAGTATAGCAAAAAATTGAAGCAACAAACAATAATAATTTATTTATTTATATATTTATTAATTTATTTTCTGAGACAAGGTTTCCCTGTGTATCTCTAGCTGCCCAGGAGCTCGCTGTATAGATCGGGCTGGCTTCCAGCTTGCAGCATCCTCCAGAGAGTACATAGATTACCATGCTACACTGCAGAAGCATCATGCATGATCTACATTGTAGAAGCATTTTACCACCATGCCCAGCTACACTGTAGAAACATTAAGTCAGGTTAATTGACTTATCATCTCACATACTTAGTATCCCTTTGTGATAATAACTTTCCTTCCTTCCTTCCTTATCTATCTAGCTATCCATCTATCTATCATCTATCTATCTATCTATCTATCTATCTATCTATCTATCTATCTATCTATCTATCTATCTATCTATCTCTACCATCTATCTATCTATCAATCTCTCTATCTATCCATCCATCTATCATCTATCTATCTATCCATCCATAGTCTGTCTATCTATCTATCTATCTATCTATCTCTATCTATCTCTCTATCTATCTATCTATCAACTATCTATCTATCTCTATCCATCCGTCTGTCTATCTATCATCTATCTATCTATCTATCATCTATCTATTTATCTATCATCCATTCATAGTCTGTCTATCTATCTATCATCTATGTATCTATCTCTCTCTCTATCTCTCTATCCCTCTATCTATTTATCTATCTCTATCTATCTCTCTCTATCTATTTATCTATCTATCTCTATCTATCATCTATCTATCTCTATCTATCCATCCGTCTGTCTATCTATCATCTATCTATCTATCTATCCATCCATCCATAGTCTGTCTATCTATCATCTATCTATGTATCTATCTCTCTATCTATCTATCTATCTATCTATCTATCTATCTATCTATCTCTCTATCTCTCTCTCTGTCTCTCTCTCTCTATCCCTCTCTCTCTATCTATCTCTCTCATCTATCTATCATCTATCTCTCCCCCCATCTATCTATCTATCTATCTATCTATCTATCTATCTATCTATCTATCTATCTATCTATCTACAGAAGTGTGCATGCTATGACATTTGTGGAGGTCAGAAGATAATTTCCAGGAGTCAGTTTTGGGGATCGAACCCAGATCATTGAACTTGAGCAGCAAGTGCTCATCTCCGCTGAGCCCACACTTACTCTTTAACCTATTCTTTAAACAAGAATAAATTAGATGCTGAATTTAATCTTTAGCTGCCAATAATAAGAAGAAATCTTTTCTTCATTTTCTAAAAATTCTTGATATTTTAAAAATTTTTTATTATTTATTCAATTGTGCGTGTATGCATGTGTTTGCGCGTGCGCCCATGTGTATGTAGAACCACGGGAGAATTCGGGAACCACCATGGACGCCTCCACCTCCTTCTGCCCCGGGATTCACAGGCTCCGCCCTACCAGGACCAGAAGCGCAGGCCGCCCCTGCTTCCGCCTGGCGTCTATACGTGGGGTCTAGGATCTGAACTCAGGACCTTCTGCCTGCAAGGCAGAGGCTTAACCCCTGAGCCACCTCTCCAGCCCCGATTTTTTTTTTTTTTTTGAGACAGTCTCATGTATCCACCCAGGCTGACCTCATGCTTACTGTGCAGCCAAAGATGACCTTGAACTCATGATACTCCTGTGTCTACTCTCCCAGTGCTGGGATTACGGCCATGTGCCACCATGCGTGGTGTATTTCGTGCTGGGATTGGAAGCTCTGTTCATGCGAAGCTAGCATCCTCCCAGCTGAGCTACAACCTCCCCCTTGCTTATTCTTGCTTTAAAAGTTTTAGGTTTACGGTGTGCCAGAATTTGCATACTCTGCAACTATTCTAACAACAACAACAAACGCTAAAAAATGTTGGGGATGGGGCGTTCATAACTTTTCTAAATTCTTCCACGGATCAGCATAAAGTTTTGAGAACATTGTGTTTCTGGCTCGCTAGTGCCTGGCAAGAGCTGTGAGATGATTTGGGGAGCACATTGATGTGGATCAGGAAGACACAATAGTGTCACAGTGCTGGGGGATGAGTGTCACCAGAGGGACCATCATGGTGGACAGCAGGTCATCGAGGGACATATTAAGTAACATGTCTTTTCACGTGGTGACGGGAAAGTGAGGAAACCCTAGATGGTACTGACAGCCTGGGACACTGCTTCAGGCTTTGGGCTTGTGCCTAACTTGTCTCCACAGGAGATCATGGCAGGATTTTATGCAATCTTTGTTAATTTGTTTGCAGCACATCGTCATAGATGTACGTGAAGTATCTGATTGTATGATTATTTTAGCTATTTATTTATTTAAGGAGAGGGGGAAATATTAGGTAGGTAGATAGATAGATAGATAGATAGATAGATAGATAGATAGATAGATAGATAGATAGATAGATAGAACGAACACGTGTTCCATGATAAACAGGTGGTCAGAAGTCAACTTTGAGAAGTTAGTTCTCTCTTTCCACCAAGTAGTCTCTGGGGATTGAACTCAGGCATCCAAGTCTGCACATGGGTGTCTTTCCTCGCTGAGCCATCTTCTCCTGGGTCCTTGTTGTGTGATAACATATAATATACATTGAAGGAAAACAGAGACTTTCCATTTTTTGCTCCGTTCACCTTGCTGTGTGTTAGGTGTGAATTGCCTTATTTTCATCAAAACTCCCTGAGGTGGTTAGGGTCTCCAGGTCAGAGGAGACAGTGGGGGATCCGTGATCATTAGTGAGGTGGTGTGAGAGCTTTGGGATCCTCTTGTTCTGGCCCCTGAGCTTGCAACTCTCGCTTTTTGTGTTTCAACAGCTTGTGTGTATAAATGACGCATAGGGAATTTCAGCTCATGTCTCAAGAGCCAAATTAAGGACCAAATTGACTTTAATTGATAGTTACTGTGATATATGCCATTTAAGAACTAAGCAAGTGAAAAAAAGAATTTTCAGTTCCCTAGGAAGGTAGAAATTAAATTTTACTAGCTAACAGTAAGTACAGAATACAGTGGACTTTTTAATACAAATTGTCCCTATTCTTCAGTTAACCTGTGCAGTTTATTCAGTTGTTGGTACTGAGCCATCATAGTAAATATTTTGAAGAATTTTTCTTTTTTTAATTTTTTTATTTATTCAATTGTGCGTGTTTGTGTGTGTGTGTGTGTGTGTGTGTGTGTGTGTGTGTGTGTAGAACCACAGGCGAATTCGGGAACCACCATGGACTCCTCCACCTCCTCCTTGTTTACTCTGCCCCAGGATTCACAGGCTCCGCCCTACCAGGACCAGAAACGCAGGCCGCCCCCACTTCCGCTTGGTGTCTATACATGGGGTCCAGGATCTGAACTCAGGACCTTTTGCCTGCAAGGCAGAGGCTTAACCCCTGAGCCACCTCTCCAGCCCCTTGAAGAATTTTTCTTAAATGTAATTGACTTGAAAATAAATTTAAGAATTAAAAGAAAATGAAGAGGGCCAGTGAGATAACTTAGCAGGTAACCGCATTTGTATGCAAACCTGGGGACCTGAGTGAAGGAGAGAACTGACTATAGTATGTGTGCATCTGTGCTCTCTCAGTCTCTATCAAATAAATTAAAGTACTTTTTAAAAGATGGAAGAGGAGGCTGAAGAGATGGCTCAGGGGGTAAGACTCTGTCTCGAAAGCAGAAGGACCTGAGTTTAGATCCCAGATTCCACATAATAACGCCTGGCAGAAATGATGGCAGCCCGCCTTTCCAGTTTTGGAAGGGAGAATTTGGGAAATCCCAGAGTGAAACAAAAAGGAGGTAGAAGCAATCCAGGATGATTCCCAAAGTCACCCTTGGTCTTTCACAGACACACACACACACACACACACACACACATAAAATTAAAAAATGGCGGAGATCATAGATGTGCTCAGTGTTATAAGGCAGCCAAGACAGTTTGCTTTGCTACCAGTATTTGCCTTTAGTGTGATGAGTGCTGCACTATGACCTGTACACTAGACCATGTCCCCATTGGCACTAACTAGGACAGCACAGAACCCCCGGGTTACATTTGATCCTTCCACTCCTTGCTTCTGTCTAGGGACCTGGTACACTCCACTTGTGTGTGCTCAGAGTTGTCACACTAAGAGAAGCAATGTAGACCCACTATGCGATGAAAGGATTTGGGGAATGGCAGAGCTGCAATCTGGGATACTCAGCCGAGAAGAACCATGGACACATGGAAGGGGCTAAAGTAAAAGACACAGCCAGAAGGCGTCGAAGAGAATGATGTGTGAGAACTCTTTCTCTCTCTCCCCTCCTTTCCTTTCTCCCTCTCCCTTCCTGCTCGCTCTCTGTTTTGCTTTTGTGAAATAGGGTTTCACACGCCCAGCCCTACCTCGAATCTGATAGACAGCTGAGGGCTGCTTTGCACTCCTGCTTCTCCAGTCTCCTCCTCCCTGGCGCTGGTGTGAGCATCTCAGCTGTACAATCGGGATCTCCATCCTTGCTAAGGGAGTCCCCGGCTGTACCCCAATACTCTGTACTGTCTTCATGGTTGGATTTTTCCACAGGCAGCAGTGTCACAGTTTTGGAAGAGAGCTAGCAAAAAGGAATGAAGGAGGGAGGGAGTGAGGGAAGAAGAGAGGGAGGAAGGAAGGAAGGAAACGGGGTCAGGGGAGCACCTCAGATACAAGTTTAGCCTGATCTAATATTAGTCCAGGACAGCTGGAGGTACGTAATGAGATACCCCCTTTCAAAGAAAGGGCACAGATATAGCACAGTAAGCATGGGTGTACCTGCTGCCCAGTGGGAGAAGTAAAGTAAAAAACGTGATTGAAATTCACTAGGTAATTTCCCACTGAAATCCTTCCCTTAATCACAGAAATTGCCGTCTTCTGAGTTTAACTGTATTGTTGCCATACACTTAAAAATTAAAAAAAAACAACAGCTGGGTGTGGTAGCTCATGCCCATAATCTTTGCACTTGGGAAATTGAGGCAGGAGGATTACTCCAGTGTAGGAGTTCAGGACAAGTATGAGCTACACAGTATATGCTACTACTACTAGCAATAATGATGATAAAAATAAACGCACATATAAGTGTGTTAGTGTCAGCTTTCCATTACTATAGTAAATACTTAAGATGATCAACTTAGCGCAAAGGCATTTAGTTTGGGAGTTACCTGGTCCGTGATTGATTCTCGCCAATCCGTGGGGGGGGGAATACCCGATTCAAAGGAAGGCATGATCGTGTTTTGCATACTTTGCATACTTTGTAAGTGGCGTCTTGACTGGAGCCTCCAGCTTGTCTTTTCAGGCCAGCGCTGTGTCCTGCTGTGGTTTTCTCTAGCTGTGGGCCTTGTGTTTTAATGGGAATGTAGCAGGCATTGATTTATTTGTACTTCCGTCGGTGGAAATTTTGCCATTACAGTGGTGCTGCGGTGAGTAGCTTTGTTCATGTCTCAGTGCGCAGATAGGAATGTTTCTTTAATTTATCTACCGAGGACCGGAGCTGCTGTGCCGAAAGGTGTGCCCACATCTAGGGCTGCCAAGCACCGCTCCAGAGCGCTCGCTTTGATTTATACACTCGCCAGTAGGGAGTTAGAGTCTCGCCGCTCAGAAGCTTCTCTGGTTCTGCATGTTATCAGACCTCAGAGACTTTGCCCATTTAGTGGACATGAAATGAGGATCTCATTTTTTTCTTTTAAAATTAAATTTCCTGAGATACAATGTATAGAACACTCAGTGAGACCGTTTTAAAGAGTGCAGCTTCGTGACACTTGACATATGTGTATGTTTATCTGCTTGCCAGTTCCCCTGGAGAGGGGCTGCGCTTGGGAGAGTCCAGGTGCCACTCAGGTCCCCTGCAGGTAACACCGTCCTTATCCAACAGGTGTCTGGGTCCTTTAAGCACTGGTTCATGCAAGCAGTAGTAGCGTCAGCTTCCTGGCTCCCTCCTGAACATCAGATTCGTTGCCTAGCCCTGAGCTAAAAAGGATGAACTGGGATGGAACAAAGACCCCCTGAGGAAGAGATCTCAAGAAGGCCAAGAGTCAGCCTGGTGGGTTTTTGCTAGGCTTTCTGGGAGATGCCCGGTGGGGCTCTTGGGAAGGGCTCCTAGTCGGTCTCTAAAGATCACATATTGCCAGAACCTCCTCTGGCATGATTTCCAGGTCATCCGTACAAAACTGGGTCTCAGATCCAACTCCTTTGCATCCATTTCCCCAGCATTCAGTCTGACCAGCCGATGTCCTTGCCAACTCCCTCAACCAGCTCTCTGTATTTTATTCCAGGGCCTAGTCCCACCCACCACAGGCTGGGCCCTCCCCATCAGCTAGACAATCTCCTGCAGGTTTGCTCTGGGCTTAACTCAACTACTAATTCCCTACAAATGTGCTCAGAGCTCAAACCCTCACTCAAACCCTTCAACTATTAAGCTGACACCTGTGCCTAACTATGACAGGTAGGTAGTAGTGTATCACTATAGTTTTTATTTTTCTTTATTATTTTCTTTATTTTTTTTTCACATACTCTCACTTCATGGTTTAGGCTAGCCTGAAACTTACTTCGTAACCTAGGCTAGCCTTAAATTGATGGTGATTTTCCTGACTCAGCTGTATTGGAGCTGTCATTAGAGGTATGAGCCACCATGTTTAGTTAATTTAATTTTTTTAATGATATGAGTGCTACTCATGGGTCAGTGAGATGACTCAGTGGATAAAGAAACTTGTCACCAAGTCTGACGTCCTGAGTTCAGCCCCCAGAGTCCACATGGTAGAAAGAGAGAAAAGAGAGAACCAATTGTTGCAAATTGTTCTGTGCACTGTGGCATGAGCAAGCGTGCGTGTGCACACACATATACACACATGCACACACATACATGCACATGCACGCACACATATACACACATGCACACACACATGCACACACGTGCACACATATACACACAAACACATATACACACATATATACACATACACACGCATACACACATGCACACACATACACACACATACACACATATACACACATATACACACATGCACACACATACATGCACATGCACACACATATACACACACATACACACGTGCACACACATACACACATGCACACATGCACACACATACATGCACACACATACATGCACACACATGCACACATATACACACAAACACATATACACACATATATACACATACACACGCATACACACATGCACACACACATATACACACATGCACACATGCACACACATACATGCACATGCACACACACATGCACACACACACATGCACACACATGCACACATATACACACAAACACATATACACACACACATGCACACACAAGATAAATATATTAAAAACAAATGAATAGAATGTTAATAATCTTTTTATGTACTTATTGGCCTTTTACATATCTTATGTGGAGTGCTTGTCCAAGTATTTAGCTTTTCTTAAAAAAATCAAGTTGTTTTTCTTATTGAATTTTATGAGTTCTTCATAAATCTTAAATATTGGTACTTTGTCAGATGTTTTGTAAATCTTTTTCTTTTAGTCTCTGGATCATGTATTTTTGTGTCTGCGTGTTTGTGCACGTAGAGGTGCACAGGCATATATGTGGGTGTGTATGTGGAAACAGAGGTCAACTTTGCATGTTGTTTCTTGGGAACTGACAACCTTGTTTTATTGAGACAGTATTTCTGGCTGGATCTAGGGCTCACGAATGAGACTAGGCTGCCTGGCCTTCTTTTCTGTGTTTGGGGAGGAGCCCAGAGTTTCCTCTGTTCTCACCTCCCCATGCTGGGATTGTAAGTGGCCACCACCATGCCAGGCTTTTTACACGGGGTGTTGGGGATTGAACTCGAGTCCTCATGCTTGTACTGCCTGAGCTCTTTCCCTTGTCCCACTGTCCTTTGTTTGTCTGTGTTTTGAGACAGGGCCTTGCTAGCTAGCCCTGGTGGGCTTGGCTCTTGCTCAGGCTGGCCTGAAACCTGAGGCATTTCTCCAGCTTCTGCCTCCCATGTGCATCTAGCTTCTGTGTTCTTAACACTGAAAAAAAAAAACACAGACAAACCCAAATAGACCATTTTGTTTTATCTTGACTGATAAACTCATTAATGATGCAATTTATTAGAGCATTAATTTATTCAAGCAACCTGTTACCAAGTGCCAGGATAGGAAAACAGTGGTTCTCTTTGGAAGAGTCAGTTTCTTCCTCTCTCCAGTTGCTCCCTTACAAGGGAGGCAGGTGATCGGCGGCCTCTAAGGATGTAGTGGCAGAGCACAGGCTGGCCCTGTGATAACCCAGAAGCATGCTGGGAACCTGAACTGGGCTTTTCCAGGGCTGGCTTAAGTCCAGACCTGAAGACCCAATGACTGTTAACCGAAAAAGAGGAATGGACGTGCAGAGACCAGACTCGCGAGACGACATTGGCCGTTCAGCAGTCTGGGCGCAGACGATGCAGGGCAGAGCCGCCCGATCCTTTCATGATGTTTCTAGAAGCTAGCTTTCATTTGGTGACGATGGATGTAGGCATACCTTGGTACTTAAAGTGAGTATTGCTGATTTTAGTGCTGTGGGTTTTTTTTCCTCTGTTAAAGTGTTAAGAAAGATTATTTTGGCTTAGTTTCAGGGTTTCCAGCTGATGGTAGGATGACTCCACATTTCTGGGGTTTTGCTGAACAGAACAAGATGGTCGAAGGATGCAGTAGAGCAGTGGTCTCTTTTCATAGTGGCCCAGCACGAGAGAGAATGTCCGCACCGCTGCGAATGTTCTTGTGTTTAGGGGAGGGGATCTCTGAAACGGCGTCTGGCTGTGTGGGTCGGGCTAGCCTCAGACTGCCCGTGCAGCTAGTAGTCCCACAGCGCCTCCTGCCTCAGCACTCCCAGGTGCCGGGGTTACAGGCATGTGGGGGCACCTGGCCTCTGATGTTATGTGCTGTTCGTGTAGCATAAAATACTGAGTGTGTTTTAGTAAGACCTAATTGTGGATATTTTACTTGCTTATTTAATTTTTAAAAAAAGGAAAGGTTAAAAGAGAGAGAGAGAGAGATAGCCCAGCAGATAAGGTGCCCACTCAAAAACCTGAGTTTAATTCCCAGAAGCCACACAGTACAAGGAGAGAACTAACTTCTGAAACTTGTCCTGTGACCCCTGCCCATGCACCATGGCACACATGAATTTTTTTTCTCTCCCTTCTTCCTCCATCCTCCCTCTTTCTAAAATATATATACTTACATACATACATACATATATATATATGTATATGTACATATGTGTGTGTGTGTGTGTTAAAGGGAAAGATTTATTTTGGCACACACTGAAAAAAAAAGAATGAAGATTATGAAACCATGAGCCAAAATAGATCTTTCCCTTTTTTAATATACACACACACACACACACATACATATGTATGTGTGTGTGTGTGTGTGTGTGTGTGTGTGTGAGAGAGAGAGAGAGAGAGAGAGAAGCCGTCCTTGAGAAAAGTGGCAAGTGGGCTGCCTATCTAGGCTAGCTGAAGACCGTGAAAAGTCCTTTGTCTGGGCCTGGGGGGATGTCAGTTTGAGCCATTTTGTGTGTAACATACCTGACATCATGTCTAACAATCAGTGCAGAACATGTGGCGGAGCAAAGCTCTTGTTCTGTCATCCAAAGACCAGAGAAAGCCAGACACTGCAAAATATTCCTGTTAATGATTTTTTTTTCTTTGTATGGCAAGATCTTGTTACGTAGCCTAAGCTGTCTTGGAATTTACCTCGGAGTTATAATCCTGCTGCCTGTACCTCCTGCATGCTGAGATTTCTGTCCTGTGCTATCAAGTCTGTTTTCCTATGTACTCAGGAAACCGTATTTGTAGAAGTGTCTCCTAATATTCCTTAAAATAACATTTATGTCTTGGATGTTTGTGGTGCCTGCCTGGGGGACGACAATTAAGGTAAAAATAATCTGAGTAGAACTCTGTCTATATTATTTACCTGAGGTTAAAAAAATAGCAAATAGTGATATTAACATAAAATATTTCATTTTAAAGAATACTCGTTTGAAGCTCGTTTTCTAAGTTGTTCTGTAGATAAAAGCTATGTTTGAAGTCAAAAAATGGTAAAATGTTATTAAAGAAAAGAATTGGCATCAGTTTTTATAAGCTCTTGTTTGAAGAGGGTGTGTGCTTTTGATGTCCCTTCTAGTCTTTATGATTCTTTCAGGAATGAATTGCCTTACATACAAAGGGTGCAGAGCCACGCAGTGGTTCTATTTGGAAGGAACCTGGCCTCGTGTGAAGGTGTTTCTCGAAACATCCTTCAAGTCGTTGCATGTACATGGGGAACAGGAGTGAGTGGGCTGCCGTGTGTGAAGTGGGCCGGGTGTCAGCTGCAGTGGAGAGAGGCTTTGGGCGCTGGTGGTCTGGGTTTCTGTTGCTCTCATCTCTGGACATTTTTTTTTTCCGGAACCACAGATTTTAGGTCCTCCCCTTTCTGTAACTACCAGGAAAATGGCAATCTTCTGAAACTCGGGCTTTGGCTTTGGTGAAAAGATGGTGGTCAGAGAGACACAGTGTCTCTGACACAGCGCGTGGTAAGACACACACACACACAATCAGTCCAGCCAAGGGCTAAACAGCCCGACCTTCTGCTAGACAGTGATGAACACGGACCGAAGACGTTCCTTGGTAGGTGAGCTCCCAAAAGACGATTTCCGTTTTCTTGTCTGTTAAGAAACTCACGGAACGACGAACATGACTGTGTCATGAAGTAAGATTTTTTTTTTTCCCTTAGTGGTTTTTGTTTCCCTGACTTGCTTTTCCATTTAGAGAAAGCCTCAGGGCTCTGCCTGGCTTATTTATTTATTATTTAATTTGGGAGAGTGTGTGTGGGGAGTGAATGTGCATGTGTGCAGGCATATATATATGTGGGCGCATATGCCCGTGTACATCTGGAAGCCCGAGGTTGATATTGGTCATTCTCTACTTTCATTACCAAAGCAGGATCTCTCAACTGAACCAGGAGATCGCTGATTGGCTCTGCTAGCTAACCAGCTTGCCCTGGGGGCTCCCTGCCTCTCCCTTATGAGTACTGGGATTACAGTTGGCTGACACACACACAGCGTTCTGGAGATCTGAACTCCAGTTCTCACATTTGAGCGGTAAGTGCCCGTATGATCGGTGATGGTCAGTTCTCATCTCACACGGTCAGCTCACATCTCACACGGTCAGCTCACATCTCACATAGTCACGGTCAGCTGGTGACAGGGCTAATGGCCTCTGACCCTCTTTGCTTCATCTTGGTCTGTGCCCTGCCGTTCAGGCCTTCCATTTCTCTGGGTATGTCACAGCTTCCCGGTTGACCACACACCCCAGCCACCCATCAACCACTTCCCCATGCCTAGTCCCACAACCCACTTGGCTGCTTCCCAGCTCACAGCCCTGGCGCTAGGGCTGGCACACGGTAACCACTGAAGAGGCATTGAATGACTGGGGCCACCTGTTGCCAGCGTCTTACTGGTCTCCCTCTTCCTTTAAGGCTGCAGCTTGACCTTCCCATCCCTTGCTATCTTCAGTATCTACATCCAGCCATAATTCCTGGTCTTCTTGACGGACAGGAGGATGCTCCCAGTACCCTCATGCAGGATGTTTCCTGCCCCGTCCCTCTTCTCATTTTCCTACCATCTTTACTTGATTTGAGGTCTTTATTTTGGATTTGAATATTCTAGCAGTCCTAAGTAGACTTCTTCCTTCTAGTCTCTCCCCAAACAGATTTGTCTGTGCTACAGACCCGGCACCCCAGCCCCAGCTGTCTCACTGATTATTAGCCTGGAGGCTGTTTCCTCATCTGGAAAATAGGGGTGATAAATACCATGGTGACGAGCAACTGGTGGGCCTGAAGGAGAATAGTTAACATACATCTAAAAATTACTTTTAAAAAATCATGGAGCTAATGCTTGTGCATTCTAATCACGAAAATGTCAAGTTGAAATACCGTGAAAGGCAGATTTCTATCTTTACTTTTTAATCCTCTACCTGCTAATCCTCCTTTCTTCTGTGGCAAAAACCCCTGTTAACAGCTTAATAACTGGATCCTTCTCTGGGTCCACACTTCACCCATAAGCACAACAGGTGTATTCAGAGCTGCGCTTCACAGCAGTAAGTGTACCTGTTATTACCGCCAGATAAACTTCAGCCTTACCTTTCCGTCTTCATTACTGGTTACTCCCCTGGGCATCTTGGGTATTATTGTTGCTTTATCTTATTGCTTTAAAAATGTAATTACTTTCACTTCTCCAAGGACACTCAGTTCTTCCTTTATTTTGCCTGTGCTGGTCTTTCCATGCCAAACTAAATTGCCTCTTTCTCATAGACGTCTTCCGTAGTTTCCCAGGCGAGGAAGACTTTCTCGAGTTAGGTATGCTGATTACTGCCTTTATCACATTTGTATTTTATTGTATTTGTCTCATTTTAGTATGATTTTTTTATTGGTAGACTTTTCATCTCTTAGCATAGAGGAGGAACAAAGCGAACCAGGTTTCAAACTAGCAACATATTTGCTGAAACCTGTAAAATGAGGACGTTTGGCAACTAGACCCACACTTGCTAGAATTACCATGCACTCAAGCATATTCAGGGACCACCAAGTTTCCTCTGAGTAATCCAATTCTCTTACTTAGACAATGAATAAAGGCTCCAGGTCTAGTAGTTACCAGCTGTCCAGCTGCCAAAATGCCTCTGAAATCATGTGATGTCTGTTCTCCACAAAGAGCAATCAAGACGCTGTACCTACATCATTTGTGTCCATTACATTCTTCAGTTTTATGGTTAGAATTTCTTTAAGAGTGTATGTCTTACCTTTACTGTGCTACAAACTCTTTTAGACTAAGTTGCCTCTTCTTTATTATTTTTAAAACCCTTTCTTATTTGGGAATAATTTTATACTTGTAAGAAGTTGCAAAAACAGTACAGAGCGTTCTAATGCCTCCCCCCTTCCCTCAGTGATCACCTCTCTCATAACTGTATCTTTACCTTTAGTTCGTCTTTCTCCAGCTCTCGCAGCTCTGCAGAGCTTGGCATGTAGCAGGTAAGTGCTCATTCGCTCACTTTAGTGCAGGATGATTAGATTGCGTGCCCTGTGGACTCGGGACCACCTCGAAGTTAATTGTCCTCCCATCCCTTCTCCAAGGCATCATGCCACCCTGACTTCAGCAGTTGGCCTGTCTGAAGAGACTAAACCCATGGGCATTTCATTGCCTGCCAGCCTTTACGAATGCTTGGTCGACCTGCCAGACAAGGAAAGTGACAAAAGATGCTGGGATTGCCCTCTGCTGTAGTTTGGATCTGGACACTCCGCCCCCAATGGTCCTTATGTCGAAAGCTTGGTCGGTGGCCCAGTGGTGCCATTAGAGGAGAGTGGAGCCTTAGCAGGCAGGGCCTGGTGGAAGGTGGTTAGGTCGTGGGATTGACTTAAAAATAATATGTGAAGAGAAAGTGGATGAGCCCACTGGGGACGGGGTTGTGACTTGGCTGTAGGATGGTTGTGGAGGGGACTTGGTATTCGGAGAGTCCCAACACCGTTCTGGCATCTTTTGTGTGTTGAGTAGTTCAGTTCTCCCTTGCAGATGTTTGAGGAAGAGCCTGCCAGACTGATGGACAGGACAGGACGTGGATGGATGACAGGACAGAGTCTCCGGCAGGAAGCTACCTTAGACTGTTGTCACCATGCACTCAAGCCATATACTTGGGTTGGCCATGGAATTAATTATCCCAAAAGGAGTCAGAGAAGACGAGGGTTATTTGTAGTGATTCCTGTAATTTTTCACAGAAACATTCTGTTCCTTGGTGGAGGTTGGTGCTCAGGGGTGTCGGGGTCCCCCCCCCTTTCAGCCAAGCTTTCAGCTCGGAGTCTCCAGCTCTGCTTTGAAGAGGGTCACTGGTCCGTGTTATTGATGTAGAATGTTTGTCTGATGCCTGTGTTGCCAAAACAGAGGAGCGAGGACAACAAAGGGAGCTGCAGTTAGAGAACAACATGTTCCTACTAAAAACAAGCAAAACAAAGACAGCCCGCTGGAGGTGGTTACAGGAAGACCCAGGAGATCAGCCGACCCTTAAAGTCCTGCGTGGAGAACTATCTCCATAACTAGCTCCGCCGCCTCTGGAAGAGCGACTTTTTAGTTCATCATTTTTTTAAAATTATTTATTCAATTGTGTGTGTGTGTGTGTGTGTGTGTGTGTGTCTGTGTGTGTGTAGAACCATGGGCGAATTGTGTGTGTGTGTGTGTCTGTGTGTGCGTAGAACCACGGACGAATTCGGGAACCACCATGGACGCCTCCACCTCCTCCTTGTTTACTCTGCCCTGGATTCACAGGCTCTGCCCTACCAGGACCAGAAACGCAGGCCGGCCCCCGTTTCCACCTGGTGTCTATACGTGAGATCTGGGATCCGAACTTGGGAACTTCTGCCTGCAAGGCAGAGGCTTAACCCCTGAGCCATCTCTCCAGCCCTAGTTCATCATTTTTGTAATCCTGACACCTACCTATCTTAAAGAAACGGCCACCTGCACACAGGTGCTGTAGCTTGGATCAGGCATGTCACCCAAAGGTCCCAGCTTTATTCACCTTGGGCTTGACTCAGTCTGGAACCCACAAGGCCACACAGTCATGAACCAAAATGTCCAAGACATCAAAAATATGTGTTCAATAACTAATGGCGGATTGATGCAGAGGCCAACGTGTGCTAACAAATAATCTCAGCTGAGGCATGTAAAGTCTCGGGTGCACATGACTCCAGCTATAATACACAAATTTAGTGTGTATTATAGTACATGTTAGTGGGTCCTGGGAATGAACAGATTACTTCCCTTAGCTTTGGTTTTCTCACTGATAGATGAGCATGGCAATAAAACGTATCAGAAATGTTTGTTGTGAGAATTAAATGAGTTAATACATGGACATTTAGAGAGAAGATATTTGAGCAAAATCTCAGCATTCATTTTTCCCCCTTATTCTCATCAACTTGACCAGAAGATAAAGAGAGAAGAATGATAGAGATTGCTTTTCTTCCCTAAGGTAATTAAGGTTAAAAAAAAAAAAAAGTGGAGTTAACAAAAGAATCTCCTTTTTTGATTGTTGTGGTGAAAAATTCTTACAAGGACAAGGAGAGATTCTGGGTATTGTGGGTATCGATAGGCTGTTTGTCAGAAATTTATTATCACACCATACATTATCCTATGATGCCTGCCTCTTGGAAATAGGATTGGAAGTGCAGCCCACATTTTAGTTGGAAAGCTTGGGCTTGGAGGGGAGCAGAACTTTTCTTTTGTGGCTTTCCTGGGATTGTCCAGGCTGATTCAACCTGCTGCCAAGTCGTCATGATAATTGCTTTTTCTACTTGGGCATGCTTTTGGCTTTTTCTTCAAAAGTGATTTTAAATTGAAAAAATAATGCGCATACGTGGTAAAGCGTTTAGCTGGACAAAAGGGAATGAAGTAAAAAGTGAGTTTCCATCTTGCATCTGGCTTGAAAGTATTCTCCCCAAGAGGTAGTGGGGCGAGCCGTTTCTTCCCACCCCATCTCTTCCCTCCCCTCCTTTCTCGGTCATAGTCAGGCACCAGTGTCGACAGTTGAGGGTTTGAGCTCTGGGCACATTTGTAGAGAATAGTGGTTGGGTTAAGCCCAGAGCAAACCTGCAAGAGATTGTCTAGTTGATGGGAAAGGCCCAGCCTATGGTGGGTGGGATTAGGCCCTGGAATAAAATACAGAGAGCTGATTGAGAAAGTTGGCATCTTTGTATACAGTTGGCCAGGCATGCTAGTCTAGCAAGTAAGGATCGTCCCTCTCTCGCCCATTACATGGAGATGGTGTGGCCAGTTCCCCTGCCCTGGTGTTGGTGCGTGCTCTCCCATCAAGCTGGATTACAAACTGCAACCTATCATAAGAAAATAAACCCCTTGTTCCCTTAAGCCGTTTGATGGTGATTTATCAGCAACCATGCAGGCAAACTGCTACACCATCTCATTTTGAAACTGCTACATCATCTCACGGTGTAGTCTAGGTTGGTCTCAAACCCACCATCCTCCTGTCTCAGCCTTCCAGAATACTGGGATTATAGGCATGCGCCACCACACCTAGCTTTCCGGTGTCTTTGAGTGTCTTCCCAGCGCATACACATGCGCGCAGTTGTGGCGTCCTGTTTGTACTGCTCTGCATCTTGCCGGACTGTGTATCTTGAGCAATATTCTGTGTCAGCACGCGGTGATAAGCCTTCCTCCTCCCCTGCTCTTCGTCTCCTAGAATAAGATCAAATCATGCAAAATTGACACTCGTTTGACAGTTTCATAAGATTCAAAACAACAAAAACTTTTGCAAACATACTTATATAATCTGTCTCCTGTGCGTAGACACACACACACACACACACACATACATTATCCTTGGATATTGTAAGTAATGGTTCATGCCATACATGTTATGGGAAATGTGTGGGTGCCTGCATAGGAGAAACTCCCCAGTGGGCGGCCAGTGCTCTGTGGCGGCAGCATCGAGCTTGATCTTTCCAGTTGCCCTTGTAAGTCATTTTAACAGTTTGTGCCATAGCCAATCGTATGTAAGAACATCTGCAGAATTCTTGAAAGAACTCTTAGTCCATTTTTTGGGCTGCTGTTACAGGATGCCACAGACTAAGTAATTAATAATAACAAATAAAAATATATTGGCTTCTAGTTCTGGAGCTTGGGATGTCCAAAGTTGAGACCACATCTGGTCAGGGAGACTGTGTTTTCAAAGGGGCTAAACACTCTCTTGTCATGAACTTGGTCTAACTGTGGTTGGCATTGGTCCACTTACAAAGATAAGATGGAACTTTGGTGGCACAACTACTTCTTAAAGGACTCACCTTATAAGACCATCATAGTAGCAATCAGATTTCAGCGTGAGTTTTGGGGCATCGCTGAAACCATAGCGCCTTCTGTTTGCACCAGAAAAGCATGATGCTTATCTCCTTTTGAGCGTGATGGGAAGACTGTGGATACCCTAGGGACAGGATGGAACACTTGGAGCAGTGATACTGTGGTTGTTACACTTTACTGAGCATTACTGTGTACTGTGGGATGTTCTGGGCTCTTTACTTTGCAGGACCACGACTTTGTACACGAGGCCATCTCTGCCCCTATAACAGTAATCCTATTGCTACTGTAATAATGAATTCTATTCAGGTTCTGCTTGGTGTTAACAATAATAATAAAAAAAGAGCTTTTTTAAAGGTAAGGCAGAATATAAATGAATCGATGGCAAGGTCAATGCCATTTTCTGTCGCTGATCTGGTGGGTAATGTGGCTACACTGTCATGAGTGCGTGATTAAGACTGCAGTCTCCTTGGGAGTGTGTTGCAATTACTTTTCTTTTTGCTGCTGTGAGATATCACTCAGACGTAATCTAAAGGAAAAAAGCAAATGGATATGGCCTACGGTTTCAGAGGTGATATTCCATTATGGCAGAAATCTCAAAAGCAGAAGGCATGTCCTGCACAGAGGCCTCAAACAGGTTACCATAGACATCACGGAGGCAAAGAGCAAGAGCAACTGACAAGAAGAAGCAGGACTGGGCTCCCAAATCTCAAGGCTGACCCCTGTAGCGTATTTTCTAGCAAGGCTCCACCTCTTAGAGGTGCTTCTATACTTTCCAATCCTTAACTTCAGCTAAGGATTCAAAAATATGAGTCTTCAGAGGGGGTGTGGAGGAGGGGGATGGGAATTAAAACTATGACAGGATCTGAAACTAAATCCTCTTGCTATAATTTTTAATTGTATTTAGAAAACCTATATACCATAGAATTTTGACCATTTTTAAGCATATGGTTGAGTAGCATTAACTTCGTATTGTTATCAAAGGTATCATCATGACTGGGAGATAGCTAGTGGGCAAAGTGCTTGCCACAAAAGCTAGACCCGTTTGGGCCCTTAAGTCCCATATTCAAACTGAATGTGGTGGTGTAAGAATCTGTAATCCCAGAAAGTGGAGGTGGAGGTCTGAGACCCTCTAGTAGTGTAGGGGTTCAGCCATCTTGGGTCACATAGCAACAATGAAGAGATCTGGCCTCAAACAAAGAAAGGAAAGGAACAACACAAAGGTTGTCCTCTGTGCTCTACTAGCTTACTGTAGCAATTTGCCTGCATGGTTGCTGATAAATCACTATCAAACAGCTTAAGGGAACAAGAATTTTATTTTCTTATGATACTCTGGTTATAGTTTGTAGTCCAGCTTGATGGGAGAGCACGCACCAACACCAGGGCCGAGGGAACTGGCCGCACCATCTCCATGTAATGGCTGAGAGAGGGACGATCCTTACTTGCCAGATCAGCATGTCTGGCCAAGGGTATACAAGGATGCCAACTTTCTCAGCCATCTCTCTGTATTTTATTCCAGGGCCTAATCCCACCCACCATGGGCTGGCCTTTCCCATCAGCTAAACAATCTCCTGCAAGTTTGCTCTGGGCTTAACCCAACCACTAATTCTCTACAATGTGCCCAGAGCCCAAACCCTCAACTGTCAAATTGACACCTGTGCCTAATTGTGACACAAACCATGTCATGAATGTGCTCACACTCAGACAAAACTCATGGATCACACACATTAAAAAAGAGAAAGAAATAGACCTTCAGAATTTTCTCATCTTGCATGTCTAAAATGCTGTAACTACTAAACAATTTCCCCAGTCCCTCGTAATCATAATTCTCTTCCTGTTTCTGTGATTTTGAAGATACCTCAGAGAAGGCAGAATCAGGCAGTGCTTGTCTTTCTGAAGCTGGTTTATTTCATTTAACATAAAGTGCTCAAGGTTGACTACATGCTGTAATTAGCGTGTAGTAAGATTTCTTTCTTATTTTTTATGTGAGTGTACTAAGGTACGAAGGCCAGAACAGCAGCCATCCTGCTCTATCACTCTCTCTTTCTTATTTCTTTGAAATGGGTTCTTTCATTAAACCTGGAGCTGGGCTGGTAGCCTGAAAGTTCCAGCGAGCCTCTTGTTTCTGCCCGCACAGTGCTGGGGTCACAGAAGTGCCTAGCTTTTTTCATGGTTCCGGAGATTTAAATTTAGTTTTAGTGCTTTCATAACAAGTGCTTTAGCCACTGGGTCAGTTCCCAAGATCTCTTTCTCCTTTAAAAGCTGAACAATATTTCAGACTCTTTCCCTCTCTTGTGTCTCTGTCTCTCTCTCTCTCTCTTTCTCATTTATGACATTTTCTTTATCCTTTCTTAGGAAAGTAGACATTTGGTTGCTTCTACACCTTGCCTTTTGTAAATAATTCTGTTAATATGTTGGATTATATGCAAGTATTTCTAAAGGTCTTGATTTTCAGTTATTTTGGATATATACTCCAAAGTGAGATACCTGAATCCTATATATTTCTACTTTTTTGCATGAGTATATATGTAAGGGACGTGTTCACATGTGTGTGTGTTGGCACATGGGTACATATGTGCATGAGCATGTGGAGGCCCAATATTGGCAGTAAGGGTCTTCTTCAATCACTCTCTATTTTTATTACTGGAGTAAGGTCTCTCAGTTGAACCCAGAGCTCGCCATTCAGCTAGACTAATTTTGGTTGGAGGCTGCCTTAGCATAGTCTTAGGTGAGATCCCCGTCTTTGCCTCCTGAGTGGCTGCCCCACCTCCCGACATTCACATGGGTGCTGGGGAGTCTGAGTTCTGTTCCTCATGCTGTGGCTACAAGCTCCTTATCCACTGAGCCACCGCCACAGCCTTGATATTTCTATTTTTAATTTTGCCAGAAAGAAGTACTATGGTCTTGCTTAGTGGATGCCCATTTTAAACCCCACCTTTGCTGTGGAGTGGCCACCCCAGGACTTCACCATCTGTCGGTTACTTATGTTGTGTTGGACAAACACCTGCGGCGTACTTGCTAAGTATCTGATGGATGTGGGAAGTGAGGGCAGGAGACGCAGGAAGACCGAGACAGAGAGCTCTGGGCGAAGTGAAGGCTTCGTGAGGTGAAGACTTTGGGTTATACAGGCACATCTGCCAAAACTCAGTGAATGTATGCTTAAGCTTCGAGCATTTCGTTGTATAAGGTTTATATCGGAAGAAGAAAAAAAAAACAAATATTGACTGCAGTGCACTCTGGGATTTTAGAGAAAGTTTATTTCAAACTGCATAAAAAGGAATTAATGGATGGTAAAAACGGAAGACTTGGCCATAAACAGGGATAGTATATTTGAGATGGTAAGTGAATCTTGAACTGGGAGGCAGCTCACTGTAGAATGCTTGCCTACCATGTGCAAGACACAACACTGCAAAATATATACGTAAGACTTAGTGAATATGCTGTGTGTTTGAAAGTTTTCATAATAAAACTTTACAAAGATGAAAAGAGAGCCCCCTGTCATGGTTGAAATATGAGTTGTCCCCCACAAGCTCATGTGTTTGAATCTTTAGTTGGTTGGAACTTTAGGAGGTGGAGCCTTGCTGGAGGAAGGCAGTCCCAGGGGTTGAGCCTTGAGGTTGATTATTGGCCTCGCCCTACTTCCGGGAGAGGTCCGCTCTTTCAGCTTGCAGTTTGCAGCTTTCAGCCTCCATCATGTCTGCAGTGACTTAAGTCTCCTTGAAGGACGTGACTTAGGCTGCCTCCAGCCTCTGCCTTTCCTACTCATGCCTTTCCCACAGTAATGTATCTCCTCTTTGGAACTGTAAGCTGAATAAATCTCCCTTTTTCCCTTCAGTTGCTTGACTTTGAGTGGTGTCTCATAGCAACAGAGTAACTGCTACACCCCCAAAAGTCCGGATCTCTACCTCACATAGCCTAGGTCTTGTCCTGGGGGATGGGAAAGCATGAGGATGAAATTGATTAACTCCGAAAAACATCAACTTCCCATGTGTCCTCCTGTCTGTGAGCCTGGAAGTCATTCCCAGAGGTCCCTTCTGTCATGAAAGACCAGCCAGCAACTAGTAATCGCCAATGATTGCAAGCAATGGTTGCGATTCTCCAAGAGTAGAAAAAGGAATACTTTCACATTAAAGTTTTGTAATCCCTTTTCTGCTTTTGTTACAAGAGACCAGACAGGTCATTTATAAGCACTGCAACTTTATTTGGCTCATAGTTTTCCAAGAAGGGAAGTCAGAGAACATAGCACCAGTATGTTGATGGCCTTTGGGCTTAATGAGGTGGCAAAGTATCAGTGAACACATGCGAGACAGAAAATTTGGACTAAACTTTCATCAGAAGTCCACTTCCAACATAACTTCTTGTCATGGTTTGAAATATGAATTGTCCCTCACAGGCTCATATATTCGAATCCTTAGCTGTTATCAATGTTTGTGGCATTTAAGGAGGTGGAGGTGCCTTGGGCACATCACAAGGGTGGGCCTTGAGGTTGGTTAGCCCACCCCACTTCTGCTAGTCATCCACCCTTGCAGTTGGCAGCTAACTCTCAGCTTCCATGCTGGATGCGACTTAAGCCTCCTTTAGCTTCTTCTGTCTGCTACGCCTTTTCTGTCACGATGGACTGCATCTCCCCTCTGGAACTGAAGCAGAATAAATCTCCTCATAAGTTGCTGACTGTTTACGTGCTGTCTTACAGCACTGGAGAGAATAACTGAGACAGAAATTGGTACCGAGAAGTGGGGTGTTGCTGGGAGAAACATGGAGAACTTTGCATCTTGCCGATGAAGCGTACAGGGCCATTCTTGTGAGAACTTGAAAGACTAATGTGAGAGATGCAGACGGTGGAAGCCCAAGTTGTGATGGTCTAGAGGGGAACAGAGATTATGGAATGCTGCTTTGGCAGAATGTTTGGCCAAGTTTGCCCTGGTCCTGAAAGCTTGCCTGTAGGTCAAGTGTCTGGCAGAGGGAGCTGCAAGGCAATGTAGCCTTGACAGTGTGACATGGTTCGTTTTTAGTACTCTTGTTCAGAGTTATGATGAAAAAGAGCAAGGAGTCAAGCAGAAAGATAAAACCCGAGATTTGATCAGGAAAAACATGATGGCAAACTTGAAGAGTTGAACCAGAAGAACACAGATAGCAAAACTGTGACGATTGTTATAAAAATCGATTCCTTAGTGAGCCAAGACCTGCTCTTCATTGAGACAATAGAGGTGGCCCTACCTTGAAGGCAAAATCTTCAGGAAGGTTCTCACCCATAAGAATGCAAATTATTTTGGAAGCAAAGAGCTGAAGATCAGAGTTCCAAAGGAAAGGCCTGTTCCTCTTCTGAAGCAAGTGCCCAGAAGAGATCTTCCCAACATCAACTAAACCAGCCATGATCCAAGGGGGTCAGTCTCCAAGCAAAGGTTATCGCAGAACTTGGCAACCTCATCCATGTGGTCCTGGTTTTAGAGGTATTAAAGACGAGAGAGTGAGAAAGATGTGGACTCCCTCAAGATTTCAGAGAGTGACTGAATCCAGGCAGTATGTGGCAGGATTGGACATTCATCAAAGGGGCCCAGGAAGGGCATTTCATGCTGTGGAATTAAAGCCTAGATTGCTATTGAAATTGAAAATATTAAGAGATGCCAGAGCCACTGTGGGACATCTGCCAAGGAGAGCTGTATATCACAGGAGGAACCAACCCAAGACAGTGTTGTGTTTCTGCAGGCAGCTTGCTGGAGGGGTGGAAACAAAACTCTTTGGCACTGAGATGATTTCAACAGGAAGTTCATATGCTGGTTTTGGAGCTACAGGATTTAGAGTTTGTTGTGCTGGTTTTCAGTCTTGTTACAGACAGATATTTCCTGAATATGCCCCCATTCCTTCCTTTTAGAGTGGGAATATTTACTCTGTGCCATTGCATTGGAAGTACGTAATTTGCCTTTTGATTTTTACAGGAGGCTTTGGACTTTGGACTTTTGAAATGTATCGGGACTTATGTAGTCTTTGGGGACTTTCATTTGTACTCTATTGTGTATGTGTGTATGTGTGTGTGTGAGAGAGAGAGAGAGAGAGAGAGACTATATGTTCCTGTGGAGGACCAAGGGTGACTTAGGGAATCGTCCTGGATTGTTTTTACCTTCTTTTTGTTTTTTCTGGGATTTCCCATCAGGGTTAGAAGTGCAGGCAGCCAATGTTACGCTGGCATTTTTACGTGAGACCTGACACCCGAACTCAGGACTTTCTGCTTGTGAGGCAGACTCTAAACTCCTGAGCCATCTCTCCAGCCCCTGTGGGTACTTTTAAAGTTAGACCAAATGCAGTTTGCATCCGGAGGTGGCCACAAGCCTATGGGGGCAGGAGTAGACTACCATGGTTTGAAATATGAATTTTCCCTCATGGGCTCATGTGTTTGAATTCTTAGCTCTTGTCAGTGTTTGGGAAGGCCACGGCATTTAATAAGTGAAGGCGCCTTGCTGGAGGAAGGCACGTCACACGGGGTGGGGCTTGAGGTTGGTCAGCTCTACCCTGCTTCTGCTAGTCATCTGCTCTTGCAGTTGGCCGCTAGCTCTCTCAACCTCCATGATGAATGAGACTTAAGCTACTGTCTGCTGTGCCTTTTCTATCATAATGGACTACATCTCCCTTCTGGAACTATAAGCCAAATAAATCTCCCTTTTCTCCCCATAAGTTGCCTGAGTCTGTTGTCTCATAGCAGCAGAAAGAGTAACTGCAACACTGCTAAGAAGTTTCAACAGCCCTCTGAAAAAGGCTGTTCCCTGACATAAGCCATAGAGACCAAGCACTAAGACATAAGGAAATTCAATACGAACAAGGGGTCATTCTAAAAATCATGAGCATTTCCAGGCGTTCCCTGCAGCATGATGACACGTAGGTCTGTACCACTGCAGTTCGTAGTGTGTGATCTGAGGAAAGATGGGTAATCAGCCAGGGTCAGGGTCGCTATCTATAACATGGAGATATCAGGGGAAACCCACGCTTTGTATCATTCTGGGAGGCGATCAAATGAGAAGCTGTTGTATTGCTTCCTGCAGTTCCAGGTGAAGGGCTTCGGTAAATGGAGATCTTTTTCCACCAGCAATTTGATCAGAAGCTTCTATGTGCTTGGGCCTCAGGAGCAATCAGGATGTACTTTCACAGCACATTGTTCTCTGTAATCATCTCAGTCCTTTTCCTGTTCGAGATTTATGGAAGTGACCTTAGATGCATGCCTTTGTTGCTGCAGTACTCTGCAAACAGGCCAGCTCTTCGAGCAATTGTTGATGCCTTGGTGAGGAGCCATTTGGAAGCATGGGGGTTTGGGCCGGCTTGTTACTGGAAGCTGCCTTGGTATATAATCCTAGGTAGAAGTGGTGCTGGCATTCTGCTTTGATTCATCCCTTCAGTGTGAGTCTGGAGAAAACGCTCTTGACTTAGTAGACAGGCAGAAGAAACCCCCAGGTCTCCTCACAGACAAGCTTACCTCTTTGAAATTCT
The DNA here is from genome assembly GCA_023101885.1 of Typhlomys cinereus. Lineage (NCBI taxonomy): Eukaryota > Metazoa > Chordata > Mammalia > Rodentia > Platacanthomyidae > Typhlomys > Typhlomys cinereus. The sequence goes on from JALPQD010000030.1 coordinate 1,337,451, forward strand.
CTGACTGAGAGGTTATGCCCCATCATTTGAATTTCCTCCTTTTTAAGTGAACAACTTAGGCTGCTGGCGGAAATAATTAGACAGAAAATGTTCTGGTATTTTGGGCACAATTAAAACTTCTGCTCTTCTGAAGTTAATAGAATCTTAGGAATTGCAAGCTGGCAGGGCCCTGAGAACATCCACACACTGTGACACTTGATGGGAGGGGCTCATGCATCAGAGGGGAAGAGCATGCCTGGGTGTCTTACTGTCAGTCATCCAGACAGCCCTGTGCCTGTTTGTGTCTTGCTGGAAAAAAGACATGGAGTATTTATTTCGATCGAGAGCAGTTGTGTTTTATACAAAAGCCAGTCTGAGAGAACCATCATCTTTACACTTGGGTATTCTTTCATCCAAAATGCCCAAGACTTGTACATTAGACATACACATTATATTAATATACAGAGTATATTAACAGTATATTAGTTTGTGTCTTTTTTCCTTCAGATTTTGGAATATTTGCACACATAGAATAAGTTATCTTAGGAAGGAAACTCAAGCGTAAATGTAAAATTCATTTATGCCTCCTACAGAGCTTGTACACACAACCCGAAGGTAATTTCACGCAGTATTTTTACTGTGACCGTGTTTCAACTGTAACCTGCCATACTTGAGCTCAGGTGAGGGATTTTCCCATCTAGGGCATGGCATCAAAGCTGAGAAAGTTCCCGGTTTTTGAGCATACCATGTTTCCACTTTCAGATTTGGGGCGGTTATCCCTTCCTGACCTTCCTTCCCAGTATGCAGCTGTAATGGTTACTCTTCACTCTTGCTATGAGAGAACACCCGACGTCAAATAGCTTCAGGGAGAAAGGGAGATTTATTCAACTTACATTTCCAGGGGGGAATAAAACAGTCTTTCGTGGCAGAAACAGCGTGCGGGGCTGGCCGGCTGAAGCTGGAGACAGGCTACGCCACACCCAGCCAAGCGGCTGGAGCATTCCTGGGGATTCTCTCTTCTCCGTCCTGTGGTTCTTTTATCTGGTCCACTACTGACAGGTTCCTATGAGATCTACGGAGGTTCCAATGGGATCTAGGGCTGCCCTTGTGTTATCCAGATAATCTCTTCAGGTGGCCTCAGCTGATCTAGCCAGGTGTGGTCTCAGCTGATCTTAGTTAGTGCCAGGTGGGTCAAGTTGACACCCAGGATGAACTATCACAACGGCAGACCATTAACTGTATTTACTCATTTGTCATTTTCTCAGGACTGCGAGTACCTGGAAGTGTCAGGGGTTTAACACAACACAAAGATTCATCTAGTGAGGGCCGGAGAGATGGCTCGGGGGTGTAAGAGCTACGCAAGCATGAGAACCCGAGTTTAGCTCTCAGCGTCCACATAAAAAGCTAGTCGTGGCATCCACACCTGTCAACGCAGCACTGTGGGGAGCAGAGATAGGACAATCATAGGGGCTTGGTGACCGCCAGCCTGACTACAAGTTCAGTGAGAGACTGTCTCATAGGAGTAAGGGGGAGAGTGACAGAGAGGACAGCTCATGTCCTCCTTTGGCGTCTGTACCTGCTGCACCTGCCACACACACACACACATTTATTTCTTGATCATCTGTCGTATCCAGTAGAAAGTAGAAAGTATCTTTACTGTGCATAGTGGCTCAGGGAGCTGAGCTGACAGGGACCCCACTATCTCAAAGCAGGCCATGTAGAGTACGTGTCTTCTGGTTGTCACAGCAGGGCGAAGAATGCACACCCACCCTCTGTAGTACTGCCCAGATGGTAGTCATGTGACTCACTACCCATTGGTTAGAACAGGTTACAGGAGATGCTCAGCTACAAGGGCCTGGAAATACAGGGAGTGAGTGGAATATTTGATGAGTCTTGTCAGCCACAAATGGTGTTATGTTTCTTAAAACAGAATATTAGACTGTTTTAGCTTGGGATTCTGTAGGTCTGAGTTTTTGACACACATGCTTCTCTGTGTGTGTGTGTGTGTGTGTGTGTGTGTGTGTGTGTGTGTGTGTACATGTGCACGTTGAGTCAGAGGACAACCTCCTGGTATTGTTACTCACCTTCTACCTTGTTGAGACTGAATTTCCTCACCAATTGTAAACCACAGATTTCCAGTGGTTTTTTTTTTTTTTTTTTTCATCTCTGTCTTCCACTTCCCATAAGTGCACGAGGATTCCAGACGCTACACCACCTCGTCTCACCTTTGCGTGATACCTGAGGATCTGCACTCACATTATCAGGTTGTGCAGTGAGCGTTTTACCTGCTGAGCCACATCCCCACTCCACCTGCCCAGCTTCCCTGGGTTCAGGGTGCCTTAGTGGCGCTTCCATTAATCTGGTGGCAACCAAAAAAAAAATCCATGAGTAGAGTGGCAGAAAACTTGGTGGAGAAGTGGTAAGGTCACCTGACTTTGTCTGCTCACCTCCCTCACCAGTCGGTGGTTATGTTTTGCTGTCTGCCAGGCGCCTGGCTGGTAGGCTGGAAACACTCGCTGCCCCTCGTGCGGGCTGAGATGCCCAGCAGCTGCAGCAGGCCTTGTGGTGCCCTCTCATCAAGTCAGGGCCGCTCCATTTTGCCGCTGAAGCGTGAACACAAGCAGGTATAAGTGAACGAGTGAGGCTGTGTTCCAATAAAACCTTACTTTTAGTCACTGAAATTCCAATTTCATAGAGTTATCACGTCATGAAATATATGTCTTACTTTGGTTGGTTATTTCTCCTCCAATCATTAAAAAATGTAAAAACTGTCATACCAAAAAAAAAAAAAAAAAAAAAAAAAAGGAGTGTAGGCAGGATTTAGGCCACAGGCTGTAGTTGGTTGGATCCTACTACAAACACATTTGTAGACCAAGCCTCTGAATGGTTCTCTAAGACTGGGATTTCATGGAACAGTAGTCCTTAGAAGAAATAAACATGCCCGACCTGACATGTGTATGCCTCAAGAATAATCATGTTTCTGGGCAGATTAAAGGTCCTGTGAACAAGGGACGTAGATCAGGGAGCACATGTGAAAACGTCAATAGCTTTCAAAATAAGACAGAGGTTTTACTCCGTCGGGGCTAACCTTGGGTTCAGTGCTACCTCACCCTGGGACGTGTGGCTGGTAGGAGAGTAATTCAGTGCAACTTCTGTGGGAGTACTCGGGCAACAGCTGTCACGTCACTTCCCAAGTCTAAGATTTATCCTGCGGCACTTTGCACAAATGTCCAGTGACAGGAACGTGCACCGGGACCTAACGGTTTGTGGTTGTAAGCCCAGCACTCAGGAGGTTGAGGCAGGAGGTTTGCTATGAGTTTAATGCCGACTTGAGCTATATAGTGAGTCCAGGCTATCCTGGGCTACAATGTGAGACCCTGTTTCCAAAAACTTATCAATAAATAACACGGCACATATGTATGTATGTATGTATGTATGTATGTATATATGTGAGCATGATCCCTGTGATAGGCTGCTCCTTGTGTAAATGGCATTAAAAACACGTTTTACTTTTTTACGTTGTACAGAAAATAACTGTAAGGACCCCCGAGAAGTTACTTCTTGGGTAAGCCAGTTTGAGGGCAACTGGGTAGCTGAGAAACGGGCAAGACCTCGCTCCTTTCTTCCTTTTAGCCTCTCTCAAACTTGGGAGCCCAATGCTTCTTCCTTGGCCTCCAAACAGCTGTGTGTACTGGCACACACCACCATGCCTGGCTGAGACTTTCCTTTCTGTGCCTTTTTTTTTTTTTAAAGATTAGTCTCTGGGGCTGGAGAGGTGGCTCAGTGGTTAAGCCTCTGCCTTGCAAGCGGAAGGTCCTGAGTTCGGATTCTAGACCCCACGTATAGACACCGGGCGGAAGCGGGGGCGGCCTGTGTTTCTGGTCCTGGTAGGGCAGAGCCTGTGAATCCCAGGGCAGAGTAAACAAGGAGGAGGTGGAGGCATCCATGGTGGTTCCCAAATTCGTCCGTGGTTCTACACACATGCACACACACACACACACACACATACATACACACACGCGCACACACGCATACACGCACAATTGAATAAATAATAATAAAAAAATTTAAAAAAAAAGATTGGTCTTCAACTTGTTAGGTGTTTGAGGCTGGCCTTGAACTTCTGATCCTTCTTCCACTTTTGCTTCCCAAATGCTGGGATGACAGATGTGGTTTACCACCACATATACTCTTCTTCGCCTTTACATATTAAAAAAAAAATCGTAGATTTTGTTTATTTGAGCTAGGGTCTCAGGAAGCCAAGACTGGCCTCTGACGAGTGATCTTGGTACCTTGGTAGTTTTCAACCGTGCAAATGTGAATCTATCCAAAAAATAAATAAAAACTAATAAAGTTTATCCTTATGGCTCTGCAAAGCCTTAGATAAGGAAGTTTGGGTAATTGTATTCACATGTTTTCAAGTGTCATTCAGGGCCATTTAACTTTAGTGGAATGAGCTTCAATTTTTGTTTATTTATTTTTTCAAAAACAGGGTTGTCTACCCACTTGTATTCTGATTACTCGACTTTTCTTTCTCATTTAGATTTTTGATATTTGTATCTAGGTGTAAAGGTTACTCTTTACTGTTGCTATGAGAGAGCGCCCAAAGTCAAACAGCTTATGGGAGAAAGGAGATTTATTCAACTTACAGTTCCAGAGGGGAAACAGATCCTTCACGACGGAGGTGGCGTGGCTGCTGGCAGGCCGACAAGGCACAGCAGTCCTCCACACAGCTTGAGCATTCCTGGAATGTCTCTCTATATATTCTGTGGCCCCTTTTATATGGTCCACTACTGGAAGGTTCTATGGGATCTATGGAAGTTCCCATGGAATTTGGGATGGATATAATCCTTTCAGGGGATCTCAGTTGATCCTTCTAGGTGTGGTCTCAGCCGATCTTAGTTAACACCAGGTGTGACAAGTTGCTACTCGGGCTTAATTATCACACCAGGTAAAATAAGGATTATGTAGAAAAAGTGAATGACGCCACATTAATGATAATGTAATTGCAGTTATTCTGAGCTACCTGTCACCCCAGGCCACTACCTCTTAACCAGTTGCTAAGATTCTAGTTCCTTAGCTGTAGGGAGTGCAGGTCAAGGGGAAGGTGGCCTTCAGCATGGTGAACCTGCCCCTTAGCCCAGGTGCTGCGCAGATGTTATTTTGAATGTGGGCAGCCGTGTGGCAAGACAAATAGGTAAGTATGGCTCCAGGCAACGTGTGGTCCTGTGTGTTCCAAATAACAAAACCAAGTAGTTGCTATCTTTAGGGAGATTTTAATCTGACCCAGCCTGAGAGTCCTTGGCCTGTTTTGCATGCTGGGCTACATATGGACAGTGGCGGGAGTGGGGGGCAGCAGACCCTCCTGCCTAGAGCACTCATAGTCTCTGAGAGCTCCCTCAACCGCCAGTGTCTCCCACACAAGCCTGCTGGAAGTTAAAGAAGAATCATGCTTTCAGACATGATCTTGCACTTGCTCTGACTTACCAAGAAGTAAATCATAAAAAGAAAAAAGATTCTAGGATGTCTGCAGTGCCTCTAAGAACAAAACTCTTCTGACCACCTCAACCCTCAAAAACCACAGATGGGAACCATTGTTCTTAAAGAGTAAGTAAAAATTTACACTATGACTAGCTCCATTTAAGTTCCAACCCCCAAGCAAGAGGGTTTTTTTTAAAGCGTTAATGACTGGTAAGAAAAATTCTCATTTTAAGGGTGGTAAATGTAGGACGGTATCTAAGGAGCTGGTTGAATTCAGTTTCTTGTTCTGTTCTGAATGCAAATTGTCCTGTCGCGTCCTGGTCGGTCTGATAGATGTTGGTAACACTATCTGTTCTGTATGTTTTCTGGAAAAGTAACTGAATTAGTATGTCAGTGTAGTACTATCTGAAGAAATCTACACGCTATTAAAACGCTTAAAAATAAAGTGATCAATCCTTCCTTTGTTCTCCTGACAGGATAATTGAAGCTATCTGCATAGGCTGGTTCACCGCAGAGTGCATTGTGAGGTTCATCGTCTCCAAAAACAAGTGTGAGTTTGTCAAGAGACCCCTGAACATCATCGACCTCCTGGCAATCACGCCCTATTACATCTCTGTGCTGATGACAGTGTTCACGGGCGAGAACTCCCAACTGCAGAGGGCCGGGGTCACCCTGAGGGTGCTGAGGATGATGAGGATCTTTTGGGTGATTAAGCTCGCCCGGCACTTCATTGGTCTTCAGACTCTGGGCTTGACGCTCAAGCGATGCTACCGGGAGATGGTTATGCTACTTGTCTTCATCTGCGTTGCCATGGCAATCTTCAGTGCACTTTCTCAGCTTCTTGAGCATGGGTTGGACCTGGAAACATCCAACAAGGACTTCGCCAGCATCCCCGCTGCCTGCTGGTGGGTGATCATCTCTATGACTACAGTTGGCTATGGAGATATGTATCCTATCACAGTGCCTGGAAGGATTCTTGGAGGAGTTTGTGTTGTCAGTGGGATTGTTCTGTTGGCATTACCGATCACTTTCATCTACCATAGCTTTGTGCAGTGTTACCACGAGCTCAAGTTTAGATCAGCTCGATATAGTAGGAGCCTCTCGGCTGAGTTTCTGAATTAATGCAGTTCATTCTTGCATACACCTCGTGTGATGGAGGGAGCTGCTGCTGCTACATATTCACGAGTTCCTCGCTGGGTGAGCACTGCACTGACATTGTCATCCGTGGTAGGGTAAAGATTATCCTTCAGCAGAAGGGATAGAGCAATTTGCTTACTGTGGAGTAAATAGCCTGAGATGCAAAGGAAGTGCGTTGCATCAGGACCCGACTCTATGGGGCTGGTCTCTTCCTTGCCTTGCACAATTATGTAGTCTTTTTTTTTTTAGTACATTATTTGAACACTTTAAAACAGAAAGGTACTATTTTCCAAATGTTTTTCCATCTTAACAAATTCAGAAGAAGCTGGGAACTTAACAGTGTTATTTTTTGAAACTTAGCATTTTCATTTCTAAATGTTTTATAATTTCTCATATCAATGTCAGAAGTATCCTGGAAACATATGTCACATGCGGGAACTGTTTAACAAATACTTTAAAAATTTGGCCCAAATTTAAACTGTATAATGAAGCTAGACACAAGCAAGAAGATTGTTTGGAAAACTTTTGCATACTTCTCTGTCCTGTGCTTAAGTTGTATGCCTATTGTTCACCTTATTTAGAGCTTCACAGAACATTGAATTTATTTTCCCTTTTCCATTTTGGATTTTTTCCCCCTCTCTTGACTGAAATAACTTTAGAAGAGTATTTAAGAATGAAGAGAGTTGGGATTGTTCAGCATATTGTTGGATAACATTAGAATTCATTGTGGTTACTAGATGAATAGCCTTAAGTTCAGATAGTCAAGAGTGTTTCCACCATAAAAATGACAATAGAATGTTTGATGTTATTGATGTCACAACTGTATTTATCTTCTGCTCTTAACCTTGCCCAAAGTATATGAGTTCAATAAGATTCAACAGATAAATAATAGTTACTTAGCCTTTTGATGCAAAAGTCACATGTGCATTATCACTGGATTATCATAAAAAGAGAAACATTATTGTCATCTTTCTTAGTTCTGTGTAGCTGAGTCAATTTTAAGCCAGTTAAAAATGATGAATACGTAATTATTTGACCTGATATTCACTATTGTGACTCACAGCTACGCTGAAACTCTCCTTGTAAGACGATTGAGTAATAGGCCACAGTAATCCAGCTAGACATAGTAATCATCCCAGGCAGTGCACAAGTGCTAGCCATTTAGTGCTGCCTTTAGCAGGCATGAATTAAAATTCTGCTTTTTCAACAGCTGCAATAAAGAAATCGTGATAAACAGCCACACAAAGTCCCAGATTCATGGGTAATTTTAGCATGTTTGCTGTAGTTATCTAGGGTGTAGAGAACATGGGTTGGGAGGTGATGGGTAGGAAAGAAAACCTGGATGTACCTTTCAAAGAAAAAATTGCCAGAAGTGTCCATTAAAGGAATATTAGCCATTGGTTCAACTTTTGACAATTACGGGTAAAAAGCCAGGCAAGAGAGGATATGATCTCCAGAAATCTAGCCCAGCAATTTATTTCTTCACACCCCTTGGGTTTTGACAGAAACCATATTTCATTGGCACGGTCATGGTCAGATAGTCATAGGAAAACCATCTCCCTTTCCCTAATTCCCCTTCCTGAGTTTATGTGACATTTGAGCTGTTAAAAACAAAAACTTCATCTTGTCTTTCCCACTACTTCATCGGTATGCTGCTTTTTACAACATTTGGTTGTTCCTTATGGATGTTTTTCACATTTTATTTCCCCATCACATTTTATTGTAATTGAAATATATGGCACAACTTTATTTACTTTTTTTGCCTATTGGACTTAGACTTTGTGATTTGTGTAAATCATATGCAGATAATAGCACCTCTATATTACTAATAAAATATGGTAACCCTCAACTTTACCTGTACCAGAACTTTTCCTGTGAATGTGTGTGTTATGGCCTCTTGTGAGCTGGGGTCCTCTTGTGCATACACCGCCATGCTTTCAAAGTGTCTTACAGACAGACATGGACTGGTGCAGGGCGGACACTTCTGTGTGAAGAGACGAGGACCACACGTGGGCGCATGTGGGGACATCCACTGGAAACCACGGGTGGATCCACAGGCTTTGAGTTCTCCTCAGGTAACAAAATGACAACACTCTTGTTGGTGATATCAGACTTTCACAGGGCTGGTTTTCAGCCAGAGCGCCCTGGAGAGATGCTAATGGCCTTTCAGCTGTCTGTTTGTCAGGAAGGAGCTGAGCCATGATAAGGTTCGTTCATAACAGCAGAAATATACAGACTTTTATTTTTATGGATGTTTTTAGGATCAGAAGCATTTCTCTGAACGATGCTGCTTTTTTAATTTTATTTTACTTATTGGGTTTTTGTTTGTTTGTTTTGAGACATGGTCTCAATTGTGTGGATCAGGTTGCCCCCAAACTTGTGACAGTCCTTTTGCCTATGCCCCCCCAACTTCTCATAATTCAGTCTTCATGGCAGAAATACTTTCGTAAGGATCCTAACTAATACTAGTACAGCAGATGTCTTAAATCAGACTATCCAGAGGGGAAAGAAAAATCCAAATATTTTTTCTGATTTTTTTGTTTGTTTAACTAACCATATTTGAGCAAACAGGAATCGTTCTTCTGTGCAACTCCATTTTTATTCTCTAACATGGGAATTCTCAAGATTAGGAAGGCAAAATAGGGGAATACACGTGGAAGTGAAGCTACTAACAACAATTCGATTACTTATCTTTATTACTGTTGGCATTGTGGGCCAACCAGTTTCATTTGTTCTTTGGTTTAGTGACCACAAGTTTGTGAGTTTTTTTTTTAACTAGCTTTTTAAGTATTTTATTTATGAGAGAGAGAGAGCACGCTAAAGAATAGGTATGTGAGCACGCTAAAGAATAGGTATGTATATGCCACAATGTGCATAGAGAAGTCAGAGGACAATTTTCAGAAGTTAGTTCTGTGTGCGCTTTGGGGGATTGAACTCAGGTCAGAAGGTTTACACCCAGACCTCTTTACCCACCAAGCCATCTTTCTGGCTTCGTAAATTCTTTCCTAAACTTAAAATACATTCATTCACAGTGACTGTTAGCAAGTCAAAAATTGTACTTCTTTTAAGCTTCTGCACTATTTCTTGGGATCTAGTACACTGGAGATGAGACTGTGCTGGGTGTTGGTGTTGGGGGGATTTCCTTTGTTGGCTTGATATTTTCTAGAAGCAGCTTCTTTTTTAATATATTTGTTTATTTGTTTGTTTATTTGTTTCTTTAGTGTGTGTGTATCAGAGGGCACCATGTATATCTGTGAAGGACCAATGATGATTTCAGGAATCATCCTTTTTGCTTCGCTCTGGGATTTCCCACCAGGGCCAGAAGTGCAGGCTGCAGCTAATTTCCTCCTGGTGTTTTTATATGGGACCCGGGATCTGATCTCAGGACCTTTTGCTTGCAGAGAGAGTCTTGACCTATGAGCCATCTCTCCGGCCCTAGAAGCAACTTCTTTTTCCTGTTTTCTATTGACATGAAAAGAAATGGAAAAATTCCTAGTTCCGCAAGACTGTTAAGCTTTATAATTTCAGAGCTAATGTACACCTTCATGGAGGTTCCCTCTGGCCCGACTATACACACATATTCTCTGTGGTTTGCAGTAAACGAGGCAAACTGGTCTAAGGGTCACAGGAACTTAGAACTAAGGGGATCTTGGAGACCTCCTGCGCCACTTTGCCCCAATGTACACCCTTCATCCCACCCAGATGTTAGCAGCAGGACAGTCCGTTCCCACTGGGCTGTGGTTCAGGATGATCAGTGCTTAATATCAGGTTAAATTAGTCCCCGAATACACCCCACTTTTTTTTTTTTATTCAGTTGTGTGTGTGTGGTTGTGTGTGTGTGTGTGTGTGTGTGTGTGTGTGTGTAGAACCACAGACGAATTTGGGAACCACCATGGACGCCTCCACCTCCTCCTGGTTTACTCTGCCCTGGGATTCACAGGCTCCGCCCTACCAGGGCCAGAAATGTAGGCCGCCCCCGCTTCTGCCAAGCATCTAAACGTGGGATCTGGGATCGGAACTCAGGACCTTCCGCCTGCAAGGCAGAGGCTTAACCCCTGAGCCACCTCTCCAGCCCACTTTTTTTTTTAATCAGTTGTGAAGGTCTTCTTTTGTGTTTGTTTGTTTCTACTTCTGATACAGGGTCTCAGTGTGTCCCAGGCTGGCCTCAACTCACTCTGTAGCTGAGGACGACTTTGAACTTCTGATCCTCCTGCCTCCTCCTTCCAGAACACTGAGATTCTAAGTTTGTGTCCAGGACTTTGTCAGAGACACATCCCCAGCACAAGGATTTCTTTTAACAATGTTCTCTTGGAGGGCTGGAGAGGTGGCTCAGGGGTTAAGCCTCCGCTTTGCAGGCAGAAAGTCCTGAGTTCGGATCCCAGATCCCACGTATAGACGCCAGGCGGAAGCGGGGGCGGCCTGCGCTTCTGGTCCTGGTAGGGCGGAGCCTGTGAATCCCGGGGCAGGAGGAGGTGGAGGAGTCCATGGTGGTTCGCGAATTCGTCCGTGGTTCTACACATACACAGACACACACAGACATACACACATACACACGCACATGCGCACAGTTGAATAAATAATAATAATAAAAAAAATTTAAAAAAAAAGTTCTCTTGGAGCTGGAGAGATGGCTCACAAGTAAAGCCTTTGCCTTAAAAGCAGAAGGACCTGAGTTTAGAACTGGGATCCCATGTAAAAATGCCAGGCAGAAATGGTGAAGGCCTGTACTTCCAGTCAAGGAAGACATACCTGGGAAACCCCAGAGCAAAAGAACAAAGGAGATAGAGCAATCCAGGATGATTCCTGAAGTCACCCTTGGGCCTCCACAGGCACACATAGTGCCCTCTGATACAGAGGCACGCGCGCGCACACACACACACACACACACACCCCTTGGCAGTTACACACACATGAAAAAACAAAATAAAAGAAATGCTTTCTTTGGTGCTTTAGAGCTTCTCTCCACACTTTTAGTTCTAATTGAAAAACAATTATTGTTTTTAGAAGCCTTAGATATTGGGAATCTTGGGAGTACTTAGGGAATTCAGATTTTGGTTTGGTTTTATGAGACAGAGTTCTGTGTAGCCTATGCTGGGCTTGGACTCCTGATCTCCAGTCTCTGCCTTCCCAAATGCTGGGATGACCAACAAAAACTAGATTTCTCCTTGTTTGTTTCTTTCTTCTCTCTCTCTCTGTCTCTATCTCTTCCTCTTTTCCTCTCTTTGTCTCTTTGACTTCCATGACTTCCTTTCTGCTCCCTCATGCTGGAGATGAATGACCCAAGGTCTTGTGTATGTAAAACAAATACTCTTACCTTAGAGCTATACTCCAAGCCCTTCCATAGCATTTTGAAATTGCACACTTGGGTAAGTGCACGCATGCACACACACACACACACACACACACACACACACACACACACACTTCACTGTTATCATTGCCTTATTTGGGGCAGCATAGCTGAACAGGAAGTGATGTGGGTGGAAGCTGTCAAGTTCTGTGGAGAGGCCTGGTCTGGTCCAGAGGGTTGTTCAGGCTTCTCTGTTCAGCGTTTAGGATCTCACTCTTCTCCAGGAATTCCCAACAGGCACTTTAACGTCTGTCTACATGAGTGCTTGACGGCCATTTTAGGGAGCTGAAATTTAACGATCTGCATTTAGGCTGCAGTTTATTTTGTCAGTTGCTTTTTTTTTTTTTAAGGTTGTGCAGCCTAGGCGGGCCTGGTACTTCCTATGTAGCCCGGGCTGATCTCAGTCGTGGGGCACTCTTCCTGCTTCTGCCCCCCAAGTGCTGCTCTTACATTGTTCTTATATTGTATGAAACAAGTTTAACTTCCTGTTTTTTTGTGGGAATCTTGTGGTTTATATTCAAAAATATCAACAACATTAATTACTTGAAACATAAATGGTGTGCTTTCCTGTGGTCAAAGCCAGAGGGAAAGCTGTTTGGCTCGCTCCTGCAAGGAGCGTGATTCTGCGTGCTTACGTCTGATGCTCCTCTCACGTAGGTTGCGTTGGAACTAAAATTAAAACTTCCCATTCTCATAGAACAATCCTTTTGTCAGACTTCAATTACTTATGTTGTCTTCACATTCTGATTCTGTCCATGAGAGTGAAGGCCATTTGCAGGGTATAATTGTTGAAATACTGACCTGTGTGTTTAAGAAAGGAAGCATGTGGCAGGTTCTTATTTTCTGTACTGATATGTAATGATTTATTATCCATTCATATCATTTTTTATGTTTCTTACAAGCTTGTTGTTGCAACTCTCACAAGATTCCATACTTTCCCTCTCCACAGTACAGCTGACAAGAGAATTTCACTTCTTTAGTGAAGTAATATTTATAGTTACAAATCCTGAACTCTGATGCAGGTAAAGTACTTATTTATGCTTACTGCAGCACATATATTTGTTTTATCTTTTCAAAGCCATACCTCTTTTCATATAAAGCCCTTGGAACTAAAATATAAAATCAGTGTAAGGCTTAGCTTTCAGACATGTGTGGAAGTCATTTATTTTTGTTCCTAGAACAGAAATGTGAAGTTTAAATTTTTTTTTGCTTTAAAATAAACTAACCTCTTACATACGATTTGTTTGAAGCAGGGTCTCGCTATGAAGCCGAGGCTGTCTGTGGACTCATGACTTTCCTGCTTCAACGTCCCAGCACTATCTGTATTATTTATTTATTTATTTGCACGCATGTCTTTCTGTGTGTGTGTCTGTATATTTGTCGGTGTGAGTCAGAGGACACTATGTATCCCTGTGGAGGTCCAAGGGTGACTTCGGGAATCACCCTGGATTGTTCTACCTCCTCTTTGCTTTGCTCTGGGATCTTCTAGGCTCTGCCTTCCAGGACTGGGAAGGACAGACCAGTATCATTTATTTTTGCCTGGTATTTTTACGTGGGTTTCAGGATTTGAACTCAGGACCTTCTGTGAGGCAGAGGCTTAATCCCTGAGCCATCTTTCCAGCCCCTATCCATATTTTTTATCTGGTATTTTCTGTCATTCAGAAGACCGTTTTTTTCTTTGTGTGTGTGTGTGTGTGTGTGTGTGTGTGTGTGTGTGTGTGTATAGGCACTATGTGTCCCTGCGGGAGGCCAAAGGTGATTTTGGAAGTCATCCTGCTACAACCTCCTTTTTGGTTCACTTTGAGATTTCCCAGGCTCAGTCTTCCAGAGCCAGAAGTGCAGGCTTCTGCAATTGCCATTTCCTCCAGACAATTTTAACGTGAGATTTGGGATCTGAACTTACTCAGGTCCTTCTGCTTGTGAGGCAGAGTCTTAAACCCTGAGCCACCTCTCCAGCTCCAGAAGACCCGTTTTTAAACAAGTAATACAAATCATATAAATATTCTAATTCTAAAACTGGAATGGGGGAGTCGCATTCCCTATCTATCTGACTTGTAAGGCAGGGAATCCACCTTTTGTTAGCTGACTATAGATGTCTAGATTTATTTCTGAACTCTTTATTCTTTCTGGTGATCTCTTTCTCATTTCTTTTTTCAGTTAATTTTTTTTTTTATCTGAGAGAGACACACACACAGAAAAGGAGAAAAAGAGAGAGAGCAGGTACATATATGCCACATTGCATGTATGGAAGTTGGAGGACAATGTTCAGAAGTTGCTTTTCTCCTTTCAACATGTGGGCTCTGGGGATAGAACTCAGATGACCAAGTTTGCCTTTATCCACTAAGCCATCTTTTTTTAAATTTTTTTTATTATTTATTCAATTGTGCATGTGTATGTATGTGTGTGTGTGTGTGTGTAGAACCACGGGCGAATTTGGGAACCACCATCCGCCTCCACCTCCTCCTTGTTTACTCTGCCCCGGGATTCACAGGCTCCGCCCTACCAGGACCAGAAATGCAGGCCACCCCCGCTTCTGCCCGGCGTCTATACGTGGGGTCTAGGATCCGAACTCAGGACCTTCCGCCTGCAAGGCAGAGGCTTAACCCCTGAGCCACCTCTCCAGCCCCCACTAAGCCATCTTGATAGTCCTTTGTGTCACTTCCTATGACAGAACCACACAGAAGGAAAGCGGTGTAGCAAGTTCATTCTTTCTAATGAAATAAGAGTCTTTCCCTCTATTCAGAACTTTTGACCATTCTTAGTCCCTTGCATTGGTATATGAATTTTAGAATTGTTCATCCTTTTTTTCCTTTCATGAAAGACATTTAGGATTTCTTTAAAAAAAATTTTTTTTGAGACAGTGTCTCACTGTGTGACCTAGGTTGGTTGGCTTTGAACCTTTTACATAGCCCGAGCTGGTTTTGAACTCACTCCTCTCAATTCAGCCTGAAAAATATTAAGAATATAAACATGCACCACCATGTTCGAGTGAGAGTTGGGCTTTTGATATGGATTGGATGAAATCTGTAGATCAGTTAAAGGAGTATTACTGTTTGAACAATGCTGAGTCTTCTGATCCGTGGACCTGGAGCACCTTTCCATTTGCTTAGTCCTTTTCTTTCAATAATGTTTCCAACCTCACCTAGTATAAGCTTTGCATTTCCTTGATTTAACTTATTCCTAAGTAGTTGTATAATTTTTGATGCTATTGTAAAGGGAATTATTTCTTTAATTTCATTTTGAGATTTTTTTTATTGCCAAGGCATAGAAATATAACTGATTTTTTAATATGGATCTTAGAGCCTATAACTTGGCTGAACTTGCCTCTTAGCTTTAATAAGGTTTTAAAATGTTTTAGATTCAGTCTTTCATACATTAGTAAATTTATGATATTTAAACACTTCCATTTCCAAGCCCATCCATCCCCTCTCCTTTTCCCAGTCCAACCCTTCTTCCCTTCGGTCTCCCTCTATCCACATCTTTTCACAGGAGTTTCATCAGTGCTGCTTCTCCTGGCATGTGCCTGGCCACTTGCTGGAGCCATGAATCATGTATCAGCACGTGAATGGTATCATGTACCGTTAAGGAACCCATCCTCCGCCCCAGCATTAACCCCTCATCAGTCCCTCAGGAAGGCGTGGGACTTCTTGAGATCTTTTCCCTTCTGTGGTGAAATGTGGCTAGAACAAATCCCATGCAGGTCTTGATGCGCATAGCTGAAGGGATTTCACGGATGCCACGGCCCTGTCCTGTCCAAAGGTTACTCCTCTGCTTCCCTTTAGGTTCTTACGATCTTGCCACTCTCTCTTCTGAGATCTTCCTTGAGCTTTGGGGTGGGAGGGAACTTAGATGTCTTGTTTAGAGACAAGCAGTTCATAGTACTTTGGGCAGCTGTGTTTTTCTGTAATAAACATCTTCTGTTGCAAAAGGAAACTTCTAGGCTGAGTGCTGAGTGTTCCTCGGATCCATGGGCATAAAGACAAATATTTAAAAGGCAGTTTGATATAACAGCTTCATAGTGAAATCTTAATAACTTGGACCCCCAGCCTCTAGGAGCTGTGTCCTCTTCTTTCATAGACTCTTGTGCCGGTTTATAGTACCAGGAATGTGATTCCTGCTTCAGTGTCCCTTACATCCAGTCAGAAAGCTGATGGTTGCCTCTTTCCGGAATGGTTGTTGTTGTAGTAACTTGCAGCTTTCACGAATTGATAAGACTGTTGATTGCTCTTCTCCCTCCTCCCCCCTCCCCCCATCAGCTTGCATAGTGCTTTCTGGTACTGTGGAATCAATGTATATCAATTGAAGTGCTGTTTGAAAACTACCAGTAAGCACTTCTATGGCTTCAACTTGATGAGTATCTTGTAAGAGACTTAGAAACTCACTTCGGTAAAATATGTTTCCCGACAGCGACAGTGCAACCCAACTCACATTAAAATTTCCCCTTCTGTTCATTAAAACACAATGTGAGGATGTAATACCGTGTCGTGACAAAAACACTACCTGTGTTTGCAGACAGTCTTGGGCTTTCCTTTCACTTGCTTTAGTGGAATTTCAGTTTAGTGGAATCACATTCATGATGATGATTGACATTTAAACATCTGGACTCTGTAAAGAAGCCTCAAGCCAAAGAACATGTGTTTCAACTAGAATAGGAGGAGGCTTTCCTGACACTTTCCCAGGCAGGGCTTTTGAGACTTGTGACCAATAACTCATTAGGAGTGTCACATGCTTGGTATTCCACATGCTTGGATTCTGGTTGGAGCATAGTAGGGTATTTTTCATTTTGTCTCATCTTCCTCTCTCTCTGTTCCTCTGTATAGAGTATGTCTGTTCTTACTGTTATATATATATATACTAGAAATACAGGTTTCTTTCTGGTTATATCTTACAACCTTAGTTTTATCTGTTATACCCTCAACCCTTCTTGTACCTTATCCCTCATCTGCCCCTTTAAGTATTCCCCTCCCCCATTATTTCCTTTACACATTATTTCCTGTGGCCTTTTGTAGCTCCTTCTTTAAGGTCTTTATCTTATCCTCCCCTCCAACCTCCTTTCCTTCACTTAATGGTCCCTTTCAAGTTTTCTGGCTGTTACAGGAATTCCAAATTAAATACATCAATCAGAAGTTTCAATGCTAGCGTCCACATATAAGAGAGAATATGTGGTATTTATCTGTCTGTGTCCTATATTTTTGGCTCAATAAAATATTCTCCAGTTCCATTCATTTACCAGCAAATCCCGTAATTTCATTTTTCTTGATGGCTGAATAATATTCCATTGTGTACATGCACCACATTGTCATTAACCATTCCTCTGTTGATGGACATGTAGACTGATTGCATTTCTTGCTATTGTCAATAGAGCTGCAATGAACATGGATGTGCAAGTGTCTCTGTAGTAAGGCAGAGTCTTTTGGGAATATTCCCAGAAGTGGTATAGCTGGGTCATATGGCAGTTCCATTTCTGACTTTCTGAGGAACCTCCAGTCATTTCCAAAGTGGCTGTACCAGCTTACACTCCCACCAGCCCAAAAGGTTTTTAAGGATGCTTTTGAGTCTTCCATATATAGATGGCCATACTATGTACAGGGAAATGGTTTTACTCTTTCCAAACTGCACACTTCTTTCTTTCTCTTCACCCCAGTTGGAACTTGGGGTACAGTGTGAGCTAGATGTGGTAAGTAGACATCCTGGTCCCCTTCCAGATCTTAACAGGGAAGCATCAGTTCTTTTACTATTAGCATCCTTCTAGTTCCAGTTATACAGTATTTTTGTCACGACACGATATTACATTTCCACAGTGTGTTTTCATGAACAGATGGAAAAATTTTATTGTGAGTTGAGCTGTGCTGCCTCTGTTGGGAAGCACATTTAGCCAAAGTGAGTTTCTAAGTCTCTTACAAGATACTCATCAAGTTGAAACCATGGTGCTTGCTGATGGTTTTTAAACAGCTCTTCAATTGATATACATTTAGTGGCTTCAAAGTCGATTAAACTGACTCTCTTCATTAACCTAAGTTAATTTGAGTTTGTGTTCAGTTGCCTAAAGATACAGAGATACTCAGAGGTAGGAGATACAAGATGATTTGTTTCTGTTGGTGGTTCATTTGAATGCATCTTTGTTACCTGACCTCGGCCTCAAATTCAGATATTCTTGGAGCCCTGGAGAATTTGAGCAAGCGCATGAAGCAAGTGTCACTCTCTGAAAAGTTTGCATTAGAGCTCTTTGGCTCTCTTTCTCTGAATGTTTTAGAGATGCCTCTGCATTTGAGCTTCCTACTAGGGTTGTAGTCTACAGCTGTTTATAGTACTTTTTTTAAAAAAAACTTTATTTATTCAGTCATTGTGTGTGTGCGTGTAGTGTGCATGTGTGTGTGTGTGTGAGTGTGTGTGTGTGTGTATGTGTGTGTGTGTGCATCAGAAGGCAAATGTGTTCCTGTGGAGGGCCAAGGGTGACTTTGAGAATCATCCTGGATTGCTTCTATCTCCTTTGCTGTGGGATTTCCTAGGCTCAGCCTACCAAGGCCAGAAGTTCAGGTCACCTCTGTTTCCACCTGGTATTTTTAATGTGGAACCTGAGATGCAAACTCAGGACCTTCTGCTTGCAAGACAGAGTCTTAACCCTTGAACCATCTCTCCAGCCTGCAGCACTTCTTTTAAAAAATATATTTTTAAATTTATTTGTGTGGTGTGTGTGTGTGTGTGTGTGTGTGTGTGTGTGTGTGTGTGTGTATGTATCAAAGGGCACTGTGTTCATAATACTTTTACGATGGGAATGTGAGTGACCTAGAAGCAGAACAAAGTATCTTAAAAAAAAAAAGATTTGGTAGTTAGCTTGCAGCATTACACTCGAAAACAAATAAACAAGTTTTTGAATCAGGCACATGTCTGGTTAATTCTGTGTTTAACTCTTTCGGGTGCACCTAGTAGGTGCACCTATTTCCAAGTGTTATGTGCTGTAACCTCAGCATTCAGAAGACTAAGGCAGGAGAATAACAAATTGGAGACCAACTTGGTGAGACCCCGTCTCACACAAAGTGATATTCTGTGGGGCTCTGTGAGATGCAGAGCCATCCCTGAGCAGGCCTCACCCTGGACATACCCTCTGAGAGAGGGCTGTCCCAGAAAAGCTGAAAGACACATTCTTTGGCTCGAGGCTTCTTTACAGGAGCGCTAAGTCCAGATGTTCGAATGTCACTCAGCATCAGGAATGTAATCCTCCTGAGATCCCAGCAAAGCAAGGGAAAGGAAAGCGGAGACTGTCTGCGAATAACACGTGTGAGTTTTCCCGTTTGACAGACTTCTAATGGACAGATCGCCGCTGGCCGTTTTCATGAGTAATACTGCTAATGTAGCAGTTGATGGAATACTTACACTTCTCTAATTTTGTACATATGCCCCAAAGGCCTTTAGCTAATGGCTACATTTTTAATAAATCTTATGAATGTGCTGAGCAAAATGTTAATAATCTTCATTGCAAATGTGAATATCAAACTTAATGGAGTTATGAACCAAGATTTTGGTCATGCTAATGTGTAATGTATTTATAAAAAAATGTTTTTTGGGGAAAAGAGCTTTCAAAGAGTCAGATACTTCGCCATAATTGAATAGCTTTATTTATGAATAACTATATTTCTAACAATTGTTCTTGGGAATAACAGAACCCATAATTCTTAGTTGCCCAATGCTTGAAAAATGTCTACAATTCCTAGCATTTTTAGTGAGTAATGAAAATTATAGCAATCTTTTTTTTATTTATTCAATTGTGCGTGTGTGCGTGCGTGTGTGTGTGTGTGTGTGTGTGTGTGTGTGTGTGTGTGTGTGTAGAACCACGGACAAATTCGGGAACCAAATTGACCGCCTCCACCTCCACCTCCTCCTTGTTTACTCTGCCCGGGGATTCACAGGCTCCACCCTACCAGGACCAGAAACGCAGGCCGCCCCCACTTCTGCCTGGCATCTATTCGTCTAGGATCCAAACTCAGGACCTTCTGCCTGCAAGGCAGAGGCTTAACCCCTGAGCCACCTCTCCAGCCCCTATAGCAACCTTTTAAAATAAAGAATAATGTACTAATGTTTTACAATTTTTGTTTAATATTTGTGCGTTCTGAAAAAAAAAAAAAAAACTCTGACCCGAGTTATCACCCTAATATAATTTGTTTAGAGAAAAATATATAGCCAGAAGTTCTTCAGAAATGCATCTTCTGAGGTAGACTTCGTGGGAGTAAATTTGTCCAGCACACAACCCCCTTGATTTTTTACTGTGAGACAGGGTCTCAGATCTGTGCTTACATAGTTCAGGCACCCCCTCCTCCCTGCTAGGCTGTTGGGGGTATACTGCCAGACCTGGGAGACAGATTTATTAGCTCCTCTGTTCCTGGGAGGACGAGGTCGCCTGAGATAAGGGTGTTTATTACAAGGATGCAGCAGCTGCCCAGCTATAAGTGAAAACCCTGGGGTCTCAAAGGAAGGGTACCCGGCTGGTGTGATGTCTGTGTGGCGTCTTCACCCTTGGATTCTCCCAGCTGATTTTCTTTCCACTTTTCCTATTCTGATTCCACAGTGGTATCAGCTTAGCCTTACTGTTCCCTTGTTAGGAGAGGGTTTCCAAAGCTAGGTCCCTGGCTCAGGAAAGCACTGTCGAGATGGGGAAATCGCTGTGAGCATGGCAGTTACCCTTATAAGAAGGTGTTGGGAGTGTCCTGAGACAGCCCCTGGGGACATTGAGCAGGACACACCCTGGCCTCCACTTGGTGCTGCTTGGACACAATGAACAGGAAGTGGCAAGTTACTGAGAATCACAGCCCTTGCCCTGCCTGCCATAGTCAGTAGGGGAAAATGAATTTTATTCAAAGCTCTAATTGCTCTTGCTATCTAGTTACAAGGAGAGTGAGTCATTCTGTGGGCAGAAGGTGTGGCTGGTTTGCGGCTGTGTCTAGAAGTGCCAGGGTGTTTGAATTGAAGTTGAGGGCATGTTTCGTTATTACTAAATGAGGAGACCAGATCTCTTCAACCAGAGTTAGTTCCTTACACCACCACCCTCATCCCAGACTTTAGCTCCTTTCTGCAAAGGAGCAGCTCTGGGAAGCTGGTGCTACTGAGACCAGAATGCTTTTGTTTTGCCTGCACTTGGATCAGCAGGTGAGATCGCCACAGAGAACACCTGACGTCCCATGAAAGTAGAATTTGCATTGTGAATCTTTCCAGTTACCTAGCGTGTAGCTGTTTTAATGTTCATTATTGCATTATTTGTTCAGCTAGGTAGTCTGATTCTTCAAAATTTATTGGTGGGAAGGAGGAAAGGGAGAACTTTGGTGTGATGTAAATATGTTGTGTGTAAATATGTTGAATGCATGTGCGTCAGTGCACGTGTGGAGGTCAGATGCACACCTGGAGGTCATAGGACAACTTTTGGAGGTCAGGTCCTTCCACCATGTTGGCTCCAGGGATCAAAGTTGGTCACCAGGAAGTTCATCTTGCCACCTCATAGTCTAACTTTTTCGAATCCTGTTTTATTTCTCTTATTTTGATATAATTTGGAAATTTAATTAGCAATTCCTGCCAGACTTCCCCTAGAACATCATTTTTTCCACAGTATTTGATTAAATTATTAGGTGAAAATAATTAGCTTTTTTTTTTTTGGTAGAGGAAATGAGTGCAGTGACTATCAAACTTTAAAAGAGGATCTACCCTATCATTAGCTTGTTCTTATTTGAGGTCTTGATGGAATGCTGTCTTGTGGGGACAGTTCATGCTCTGGAATATGTGAGGAAAACATTTTGAATATGGCTGTAGTTGGTAATTGTGACTTTTCCTGAATAGCACTGTATCTGGCTACTCAATAAAGATACAGAGACTCTCTTAAGTCTGGGTTAGGACAGAAGCTGGTGTATATTTTTTCTTCTACATCACACAGCATCAGTCATTTTCTACTTTCAAGGCCCCAAGCAATGGCTTCCACCTTAAAGCAACCAACAGCCGAGTTTAGATTTGAGTTATCCTTCATTTTAGAAAGTCATTGACTGGAGATCTACAAAGACAGATGGTTAGTTCATTTCTAACTGTAATAGCTGGCTCTCCTTTTCTAAAGATCATATAATGCAGAGTTTTAAAAAATATGTAATCTAAGTCATGGATTATAATCTATTTGAAAGATTTATGTAAAAGTCAAATGTATGTCTGTTTTATACCTAAACATACCTTATGGGTTCAAACTTTTTTTAAAATTAAGATAATTCAGTTTCATGTTTAAAAGCGAGAGGAAGGCCTAAGTATGTATGAGCCCTCAGTTCAATTCCCAGCATCACAAAAGAAAAGATCAGAAGAATTTTTATTTGATGTGCTTTCATTTTGGTTTTGGATTAAGCATAATTTTGATCCATCATCTAATCATCTCACTGTCCCTCAGAAGACCAAGGCCTCGAGGTGTCGTTCAGAGAAGCCTGAAGTTAGTACCTGTTTTTATTTTCAGAAATTCAGTCCCAGTAGCCTTATATCAAAGGAAGCCTTATGCAGAGAGCCTTACTACAAAAGTGGAGACTTTAATTTCAAGTATTTTTTCTAGATTTCAGAATCTTGGGAATCAGAGGCATATAATAACTTTGAGAAGGGTTCTCTATTTAGTCATGGATAAGATATGTTAAGTATATTATGAATACATTTGTGCTTTTGGACATTTGTATTTATATTGAATAAGTTATACTTCAGGTGTCTATCTCTGTCCTATGACAAAACTCATCAGTGGATCAATTAATTGTCCTGCATGTATGTGATTAAGACACTTGCCTTAAAATAGAGCATTGTGCGGTCACACAGACTTTTCTGTATCTTGTTTTTCTGTCAGATCTGATGGAATCCATAAAAGGAAGGTGAAATGTCTTTTCCTTGTTAATAATCTGAATCTGTGTAAAAAGTCTTTTCAACGTGTAAAGTTTTATGTATGAGGTGATACATGGGTGCCGTTTGCTGCTATTGCTAAAAGACAGTAAGTGACCGAACACTTTCAAGTCATGTATTTGTTTCAACTATTATTGACCCTTTTCTTGATGGTAGTAATTAACTCGGAATGCACACGTGGTCAGTCTTGCAGACATCCTTATTGGCTACTGCATGTGTCATGGAGAGATCAGAGGTACTATATCTTCCATCACGGAATAATATAATTTGGAGAATAAGAACTGCATTATACTTTGGGATTTAAGGTAATTATATTGTATGGTAGCTCCCATAGGAATCCATAGGAATGATGGTTTACGGACATAGCTTTTATTGTTTAATTAAAGATAGTAAGCTTAGATCAGTCTTGTTTTCTTACTACTGACTTGGCAAAGTGTATGATCATTTCAGTTTTAGCTTTTTTTTAGCTGTGTTATTATGTATGTATTGATGTCAGATCTTTAAGAGTATCTATAAATGTACATCAAATGTATAATTCTTCATTGTAGCTTTCTAGCTTCCAGTCCTTCAGGATATAATATTTCATTGAAACTCGACTTTGTTGTGATGTAAATATGTTGTGTGCACACCTGCCAAACAACTTTTATGGAGCTTGAACATTTGAGGAGCTAATAACTCTTGACATTGAGAACCCACGTCCAGTGGATGTGAGATTCACACTGCTCTTGGCCTCATTAGTGTGACTGCTTCTGCACGGACTTACTCCCCCTTTTTTTTCTGAACCAAATTTCATTTTGCAATAAACAACTGGTGAATAGAGCACAAACGGTGTCCTTTCCTTTTTTAAAAACACTGCACATAGAACCCAGGGCCTTTGTGCATGCAAGGAGAGCATTCTGCCGTTGAGTCGCATCCCTAGCAAGAAGCTGTCCTCTGGCTGTGATAGTGCCTTTGTTCTTGGCCAGCCAGTCATTTGTTCCTCCTCTGACCTCATTAATAGTCTTTGTTTCCTTCCTTTTAACCACTCTTCTGTGGTAGGAACATAGTCTCCGTGAGGTCACTTTCCAGTCAATGATGACAGACACACAGAGGCATGGATTATGTGTGAAGCTGTTTGGGGTCAGGGGTATCTCAGTGGCAGAAAAGCTTGCTGGTCCCTTAAGCTGCAGGACTTCCCTTCCGCGTCTTCTCTCTGTCTGCATAATCCCTGCCCTGTTGCCTCCCTGGATCTCACAACGCTTCCTCTCCAAGGGCACAACACCTCTGCCAATGCATCCCTTCCCCCAGCCTCACCCCATACATAGGTCAACAACGCCAGCATTGCTTTCCCGAGAGCACAGGCTCAGCCCGCCCATCTCCGTGGGTGCTGGCGATGGACTCATCATGACCAGAGGGCACAGAAGTTGGCCCTGTCCTGGACCACTTGAAGCCAGCAGGGCCCAGCATTCCCTCCAGGGTCTTCCTGCCTGTGTTCTGGGGAGGGTTGCCTGTCATTTATTGTTGTTAGAGTTGTTGCTTCAAGAGCTGGGCATAAACTGTAAAAGCAGTGGGAAATCACAAGAAATTTGTGATAATTGCATTTAAGATAGGAGTCCGTGTGCCAGGCAACACTTACGTGCTGTTAATCAGAGTGATGATTTCTAAACCATGGGGTTTGCTTCTTGTCTGAGCTTTCCTTTGTATTTTATTTTTGGAACTAATCAGGTTTTTGTTTTTCTTTGAAGGAAAAAAAATAGCAAATGTCAGATGGAGCATTATATGGTTGGAGTGTTTTTCACAAACTTAAAGAAGCACACGGTTGAAATTTTGTATACCTGAGAAGATCGCTTTTTTTTTTTTTGGTAAAAGTGGGGGAGAGGAGAATTTTCAGGGGTCACCCCTTCCCATCTTCCATTCTTATCTCAAGCTGACAAAACTAACAGTCAGAGGTCTCACCATCCCATCCCTGTGAAGATTGTAGGCGGCAAGGTCTGCCAAACGTATCTGCTTCCGTCTTCTGCCCGTGAAGCAAGGGGCTTCTGATGAAATTCGTTCCCAGATGGCTTTTGGCTTTCAGCTCCAGGAGCAGCACAGCCTCTCCAAGGCCAAGGAGCGAGTGAGTATGTGGGTGGTCCTTCTGCCCGCTGAGAACGTTGCACAAGCCTTTCTGCCTTGCTTAGTCTTGAAGGAGTCACATTCACAAAGCTTTGGGAGGTGGTCTTGAGCCTGAGGGGTCTCAGGAGAGAAGAACTTGAGCTGATTTTTCCTTGGGTCACAAGGGTTTTCACTGGTACTGACTGGGAGAGAGTGGACTCACTTTCGCAATGAATTGTGGGAGCGGGAAGATGGTTCGGCGTGTAAAACACTTAACCTTGCAGACATGAAGACCAGGGTTCAGATCCCCAGTCCCCACATAATGGTGGAAGGATATAATTAATGCATTTGTAATTCCCGTGTGTCTATGGAAACAGGAGGAGGAGATCCAAGAATCTCCAAGAGCCTTGTGGGGGGGTCACAGCCTGGCTTACACAGCTGTAGGGAAGAGACCTGATCACAACGTGGAAGGATGAAGAGTGACATCCAACGGTTGCCTTCCATCTGCACACGTGCTGTGACACACACATGCATGCACGTGCACATATACTCATTGACATCTTGAACACGCTAACCCACCACATTAGCCTATCACAAATACACACAACCTGATGTGTATGTACACACACACACACACACACACACACACACACACACACACACACGAGTATGTATGTGTATGAAGATGAAGGCCCACGGGTGACTTCCAGAATCATCCTGGATTGCTCTCTTTTCTGCTTTGCTCTGGGGTTTCCCAGGCTCTGCCTTCCAGGACTGCCATAGCTGGGGATTTTTACATGAGATCTGGTGATCCAAATTCAGGCCCTGTGCTTGTGAGGCAAAGGTTTTAACCCTTGCCTGAGCCATCTCCCAAGCCCCGCAAATGATTTCTTTTACATGTGAAAGAAGAATATCATTCGCATAAAAACAACAGGAACACTGGAAGGAGAATGAGCCATTCCTCATGCTCATTTCTCTCTGCATCAGGCTCTCGCCCCATACTTCTCCTGTTCATAAGAAGGTGGAGACAGAAGTAGGTGATAAAACCTTCAAAGAGATCAAGGGCTTGAGGTAAGTGGCTGTTGAGAAGTCCCTGAAGGCATCCTTTGGAGTTCTGGCGAGGAGTCCTGGAATGCTTCCCTCCAGCACACGGATGGTTCTGAGTCAGTCAAGGAGACAGACCCTTAAGAAATCAACACCTGTTGACTTCAGCATGTCCCAATGCAAGAAAACGGCTTGTTCGGTACTTGAGTTCCATTGGGCAAATGCAAGGGCAGAGTGGGTGAGGGATGCTACATAGGGTGGGCAGAGATCAGATTAGAGGGGTCTTCATATGCCAGTCAGGGAGGTAGCTTCCAGCCTGCATGCAGAGTCCCTGAAGGGGAGCAACATGGCTGGGTTTGTAGTTAGTAAGCTCACTGCCCGCTGTGTTCAGGGTACAGAGAGGCCCATGGGGTCAGTTAGGAAACTTGAGGCCATTGGGCAGAGAGAAAGCCAGTCAGAGCAGAAATGGACCAGCATGGCTGGAGCCAGGTGCGGCTCCTGAGTTGTTTGTGCAGAGCCCAGCTATGGCCGTTGCTCTTGTACAAGTATCTGGTGTGCGGCAAAAAGCCACGACATCCTTACTCTTCATGTTCCATGACACCCGCTGATGCGGGGCTCTTACCGGCTTATCTGTGTAATAAACGTGCTTGGATGAGTCCGCTGCGGTCGTGTCTCTACCCGAGCCCGCAGCCCACCTGATCCCAGCTTTTCTGCACGTGTCTTGACCTTTTCTTCATCCTGGCTTGCAGCACCCCAACAGAGCAGGGCCACATGGGTCGGTTGGCACCCTCTAGAGCTATCTAAATAGTCATGATTTGGGAATCTTTGACTTGAAAATGGCAGCTAGTGTGGAAAAAGATATGAAAACTTCCACCCAGAGTGCTGAGGTGAGTGAGATAACCTGGATCTAGACGTGCTGATTTTGGGCTGGTCAGCTTTGTTTTCTACTTGTCTATGGTTTTATTCCCAGATATAAACACTGAAAGGTTTTTTTCCTAAAAACCACCAAAAGGGGGAGGGGTCAAGAGGGGCCTGTGGGTGTTAAATGATATCCATGTCATTTGAGCTGTAGAAATGAGACGTATCCACTGAATTCAGTGACCAGGAGCCTCTTGGGGATTTAGAAGAAGCTATTTTGGTGGCTTAGAAGCCCACATAGGATACAGGCTTCTTCATCAAGCCGACTCTAAGTAGCATGGAAATAAACAGCATTACTTTCTTTTGGACTTTAGTTTCTTACTGAAGAAACTGCACGGCCACTGCTTTTAAATGTCTGCAATTGTGATTTAGGATAGGATTTCTAGAACTGAACTAGAGCATCTCAGTCGTTTTTATAACTTTTGAAATATACTGCCATGCTAGTTTTCAGATGGAGTATACGAATGTGTGTTATCATCAGTAATACGATATTGTCAGATTCATCGCTCTAATCAACGCTGGGGTTTGTTTGCTAAATCATTTTTCCTAATGCAACTAGTGAACAATGGCCTTTTATTGTATGAATTAAAGTATTGTGGTTACTATGCCCCAGTTATTTTTAGTTTCTGGCCAACCAGATCAAAGAATGTGAGCAGGACTGAAGGTTTTGAATTTGAAATGAAAACAAACTTGTCAAGTCATCTGAGCATTGCTGTGGGGCTGAATGTTCCTGCACTTCAGATAAAATGTTTAATTAATCTCTCTGGGTCTGTTTCTTGACTAAGAATTTGCTGATGTCTTCTGAAGTTCTTTCCAATGCTGATTTTGGGCTGGCCAGCTTTATTTTTTACTTGTGTTTCTCAGTCTACGCTTTTATTCCCAGATAAACACTGAAAGGTTTTTTTGGTTTTTGGTTTTTGGTTTTTTTTGCGACAGGGTTTCACATAGCCCAGCTCTGGTCTCAGACTAACTAGGCAGCTGAGGCTAACTCTGAATTCCTGCTCTGCCTACTTCCACCTCCCAAGTGCTGGGATTACAACATGAGTCACCCATGCCCACCAGCCTTTGCTTGATTGGCCATTGTTTTGTTTTTGTTTTCTGAAACAGGGTCTTGCTAAATAGCCCTTGCAGACTCGGAACTCTTGAGCTTCCTATCTGGGTCTCTGGAGGGTTGGGATTAGAGGCATGAGCCACCATTCCCAGCTTGGACTGATCAGAAACCATATTCTGCCTTGGAGCAGATAGATAACAACAATAAGAATTATGTTCATTAGCAGATTATAAAGCCAAGCATGGTGGTTTGTTTCTGTAATCGCTGTGCCTGGGAGGCAAAGGCATGAAGATTGTGAATTTCAGGCAAGCCTGGACTTTCAACAAATAAAAGAAAGAAAAAACTGCAGGTAATCCAAAGGCTGAAAGCCGCATCCTCTGTAATGCTGTCCCTATGCTGTTTCCCTGTGATTCGCCTTACTGCGGCTTATCTTTTAGGCTTTTTTTTTTTTTTTAATTAATGCTGCTGTCTTAGACTTTTTGACCATTGTAATGTATTGGACTCATTAGATGTTCTCTCTTCTCATTGGGCCTCCTCCTATTACTACCACTGAGAAGTAAGTGTTTCACCAAAACAATGATATTCTGGTGTGGTTAGTTACTGAAACCTTAAAATCTAACTCAGAGGTGGGCATATCACTGGTGCTCTAATAGAGGCTGAATAGCACGCACCCAAACAATTAGGGTTAACTTTCTTGGTATATTGCCTTCTTTGCCTTTTCTCTTTTACCTTCTAAGAAGGAAGTCTGTTTATGCTATGATTGCCTTGCTTATTTCTCTTTCTCATTCAGTCATTTTTGGGTAGTAGCCGCTCTCACTGATAAATAAAACAGTCCCTGTGTGCAAGGGTGAGTCTGGGTTAGAAGATTGCTTGGGACCTAGAAGATTGAAAGATTATGCCAGTTTATTTATTTATTTTCTTAAAATTATCTAACTGTCCAAACTGATCAGATGTTACAGGGGTCAACCCTGTAACATAACCATGGACAGTGGCCGTAACCGTGGATAGTGGCCCCAAGGGAACGTGGATGGAGTGACCGAGGATGATGCTGTGACCGGCGAGTTCTCTCATGTGACGCTGCTCAGCTTTCTCAGTAATACTGAGGATGAGTTTGCGGCTTTCTTCCTGCTTTTTTTTATTTCTGTGGTACTGAAGATCAAACCCAGCCTGTGTTTGCCTGCCAAGTGCTATACCTACTGAGCTATAGCTAAGCCCTACTAATACCAGAATACTTCAAAAATACTTCATGGTAGTGAAGCAATGTTCCCAAACACACTAGCTATGTGTGCCTCAGCTGAATCCAGCCCTCTGACCTCTACCATGAATGTCAAGTCCTCTTTCATGTAGAACATCCCCACTGGTACTGCAGGAATCCTGGTTACGGGTAGACCAGAAGTCCTACTTCCCTCGTGGGGAGTGCTAACCTTTACACCAACTCCAGCGTGTAACCCTGCCACACACAGCTAGTTATCTCTCTCTGGACTGCCGTTGGCTGACGTTTTTCTGTTGAAGCTCTATCCCTCAAGCCCAAAACGTAAAATCGATGGGCGATCTTAGTTTTTAATCAGAAGGTTGAAAGTTCAAGTTGTATTGAGTAGCTGAGGGCTAAGGTCAGGCCTTCCAGCCCTGATTTCCCTAGCCTTACATTCAAACTGTGCATTTCCATGAGCCTGGCTTTTTGCAAGAACATTAAAAAGGTCCCACTTGAATTTGAATCTGACCTCCATGGGAAACAGCAGCCCATGACAACATGGGTTCTGTCAGGAGCAGCGACACGGCTTGAACAGCTAAAATCCCAGTGGCATTTTCAGTTGAAAACCAAGAGCTGTCACACTAAGTGGTGTTCTGTAACAAATGCTGTCACTGAAATTGAGTAAACCCCAATCCTGTTTATACTCAGAAGATGTGACTATCTATGGTGAGCCTCCACTTTGCTCCAAGAGCACTGTTCTTACTAACAATTATTATGAACCATAACATCTGATACGGAGAACTAGGAGGATTAAAGGAGAAAAAGCATTATGCGCAAGTCTCATTTAGTTGCAGGCGGCTTCCTGTGGTGTGGTTTTAATTTTTTAATAACTGCTCTTCATTTACGGAGATTCTGTGGCTGGCTGATTACCAGCGGAGACACCCTAGGCTTTGTCTAATCGTTTTAAAATACACATCTGCGTGCATACTTACAAGGGACTGAGATGGTGAAGTTGATGATATGTGTTTTTAACTACAATTTAGAAAAGAAAAAAAAAAGCCCACACACTTGTGATTCATTTTCTCTCTGGCCTCTCCCTTCTGATCAAAAGGAAGCATTTATTTTTAAAACACTACATTAGTTTTTAAAATTGATGCAATAATTTAAATCATATAGGGATCTGTACAATTAAAAGTAAACAACTTCTTCATTTCAAATGCAGCCCAACAAACCACCTACAGGTAGTGGTTTGTTATATAATATTTCAGAACCTTTAATTTACTTTTTAAAAAATTTATTGTTTTGAGACAAGGTCTCATGTAGCTTGAGATAGCCTCAAACTAGCTGTGCAGCCAAAAATAGCCTTGAACATCTGGTCTTCCTGCCTCTACTTCCCAGCAGCTGGGATTACTGACATGAGATACCATGTCCAATTTTATAATGTTGGGGATGAAGTCTAGGCAAGCACTCTGCCAGTTGAGCTATATCCCCTGACCTGCATTGCTTCTATGAACAGGTCAAGAAAAGCCCAGTAGCATCACTTCAAACGTGAAAACAATGGTGGTCAGCAGATGATAACTAATGAAATATAGATATGCATAGAACGGAATTTAGATTTAAAATAGAATGCAATTTGAATATATGTTACTACATAGTGTTGTGATCCCTCTTTTTTGCTGTGAGATAATGCTTAGACTCAAGCAACTTAGAAGAGAAAGAGAGATTTATTTGGCTTATGGTGTTAGAGGAGATTAGTCCTTTATGGTGAGAAGCACTTAGCCCAAAGCAAGGCTGTAAGCAAAATAGGAGTCTGGTTCAGGTCACTGCAGCCATCATGAGGAGACAGAGAGAGTTGAAAGAAGCAGGACTTGGCTACCGAACCTCGAGGACCACCCCAGTGACATATCTTCCTTTAGGGAGGGCTCTGACTTTTTGTTGCATTATTCATTTTCGTGTGTGCATCCCTGTAGAGGCCCAAGGGTGATTTCAGAAATCATCTTGGATTTCATCTATCTCCTTTTTTTTCTCTGGAATTACCTAGACTCCACCTTCCAGAGTCAGAAGTGCAGGCTGCTGCTGTTTACATGAGACCTGGGATCCGAACTCAGGTCCTTCTGCTTGTGAAGCAAAGTCTTAACCCCTGAGCCATCTCTCTAGTCCAAGATTTTTGCCTCTTAAAAGCACCATCACTTTCCCAAACATTAGCACCAGCTAAGGATTCAAACATATGAGGCGGGGGGAGGGGGGGAGCTCACATTCAACCTTGATACATAGCTAAAGCCTGGAAACTATTAGGCCAAGCAAAATGAGTCAAGTGTAAAATGCTGCATGCTTCTACCTCTGCCGAGGAGGACAGAGGGTTTCTGCTTGAAGGATGAAAAGAGTTCAGCGTATATAGGTGTACGACATCTTCATCGTGCTCATTTCTTCACTTAAAATGGTAAAATGATGGGCTTTTTATTATCTACATTACCACAATAACAAAAGCACAGCTAGCATGTGATTTTCTATTCTATTTCAGCACTTAGAGATGGTAAGTAATGGGCTGAGCATGTAGCTCATTGGTAGAGTGCCCAGTGTGTGAGACCCTGAGTTTGATCTGTAGCACTGTGGAGAAAGAAGAGGTAGGAGGGGGACGAGGAGGAGGAGATTGAAATGTATGATACAAAATATTTTTAAATGTAATTATATCTGACAGCTTGAAGTCTGTATTAGTCATTTTGGACTAAGTTAAATAGCAATAGCCAACATTCTCCAAATCTCAAGGCAGCACAACCGCAAGAGTTTATTTTTCACTCGCTTTGCATGTCTTTCACAGACTGGCTGTGACTCTACCACATCCTCTTCATTTTGGGACCCAGGATAAAGGAGCTGTCCTAATCTGGAAAGTTGTCGTGCCTGCGTTGGAGGAAAAGGAAAAGACAGTAGAAGCACGAGACTCTTAAAGCTTCTGCTTGGAAGCATTACTCCTTTTTTTTTTTTTTTCTTCAAGTGATTGACTTTTATTGTCATTCACATACTTCATTAAAAAAAAAAAGGTACCAAATATGTCAGGGCTGTATGAGAAACATACCCAGCTTGGGACATTGGGACAAGAAGACACTCTATTTATAGGTCTGTGGGGCTGTCCTCAAATCAGGCACGACAGTCGCATTTGCCAGATGCTCCATTGCAGACACATCCCTGGGTGCAATTGGTGCAAGCTGCAGGGCAGCAAGAGCAACAGCTCTTCTTGCAGGAGATGCCCTTGCATTCTTTGCAGCTGCAGGAGTCCTCGAAGGTGCAGGAGCGGCCAGTGGTGCAGGAGCAGTTGGGGTCCATTTTGAATAGGATGTAATGGAGGTGCAGAGGAAGCATCAAAAGCCGGTCAGGTTTCTAGAAGGCAGCTGTCATCACTCTTTATTTTTATTTTAAATCTACAAAGCTAAATGCATGACCCATTCGCATAGTGGGTGAAAAAATATAACCCTCCAACAGAAAGGGGTGGTGACTGTTTCGAAACAATAGCACAATGAGCTCAGAGTTGTAACCAGGAGCATGACACTTACCTGTGGCCATGGAGGATAGAAGCACGCCCACGTACACGCAGCGCGCGCGCGCACACGCACACACACACACACATGAGGCCTTACTATTAGTGAGAACAGATCTCACGGATAGACTCCCACATTCTATCTGAGTGGGCCAAGATCCGTGAGTCCTAATGTGAGAGCTTTCTCAGGTCCCTGACTTTACTTAGGCTGCTCTCAGCATGAGAGAAACCACTTGGCAGGAAAAGAGCACAACAGGATAAAACTCCTGTGAGAAGCTCTCGACATAAGTTGCAACGCACTTGGGGAAGTCTAGCACGGTGAAAGAGAATTTTAAAATCCAACAAGAGCTGGCAGTAGGGCTCAGGCAGTAGAGTACTTGCTTAGCACAAAAGTCCTTGGTTCAATCCTCGGCACCACCCAAACTGAGCATGAGAGCCAATACCATAATCCTAGCAGCGGGGAGATAGAAACAGAAAGATCAGAAATTTAAGGTTATCCTTGACTGCATGGTGAGTTCAAGACCAGACCGGGGAAGGGGAGGAGGGGGATAACAGAATAAAAAGTCTTTATTTATTTCTTTTTAAAAAATATTTTATGGGGCTGGAGAGGTGGCTCAGGAGTTAAGCCTGAGTTCGGATCCTGGGTGGAAGCGGGGCCAGCCTGCGTTTCTGGTCCTGGTAGGGCGGAGCCTGTGAATCCCCAGGCAGAGTAAACAAGGAGAAGATGGAGACGGTCCATGGTGGTTCCCGAATTCGTCCGTGGTTCTACACACATACACGCACATGCACACGCACACATGCACACGCACGCACTCGTACACATAAAATAAATAAAATATTTTTTATACTTTTTTTATTCAATTTTTGCATGTGTGCGCACGTGCACGCGTGCGTGTGTGTGTGTGTGTGTGTGTGTGTGCGTGTGCGTGTGTGTGTGTGTGTGTGTGTGTATGTATCAAAGGACACTGTGTGGAGGACCAAGGGTAACTTCTGGAATCACCTGGATTGCTTCTACATCCTTCTTGCTTTGCTCTGGGATTTCCCAGACTCCGCCTACCAAGTTTGGACATGCAGGATGCCACCCTTTGTGCCTGGAGTTTTTTGGTTTTTGTTTTTTTTTTAACGTGGGACCTGGGATCCAAATTCAGAACCTTCTGCTTGCGAGACAGAGTCTTAACCCCTGAGCCATCACTTTAGCCCTTATTTTTTGTTTTGAGGTTTGTTTTGCTTTTTTATGCTTTCACATAGCTCACCCTGGCTCTCAGCTTGTTGGGTTTGTAGACGCTGACTTCCAACTCCTGATCCCATTCTTCACTTCCCAAATCCGGGGTTATAGCTATATGCCATCATACCCAACAACAACTAGAGAACACACACACACACACACACACACACACACACACACACACACATACACACATGTCAAATGATCTTAAAAAGCATGTCTAAAATATTTGAAGAAATACAGAGGGACTTGTATCTGTGTAATGAGATCAGGAGAAAATGAAACAGAAACAAGTAGATGTGAAAAATACAATTACTAAAAGGCAAAACTGGGTTGAGCACATGGAGAGACAGATTTAGTACAATGGAAAGTGGCGTTAAGGGAAACTCTTCGGTCAGTTGATGAGTGACGGTAGCTTGAGAAGCTGTAGTAAAAGCTTCTGAGCTTTCCAGAAGGAAAGGGTAAAAAGAGTGAAGGCTACAACTGAAGATAAAATACTCAAGAAACGTCCACGATTTGAGAAGGATACAATCGATCAGGTTCCAAACACTGATTTGGGAAGCAGAAGATCAAAAAAAATGTTTGCAATCAGGACATTGTAGTGAAATGGCAAGATCTTGAGCAGGAGCACCAGGGTCCTAAAGCTCCTGAGCGGGTGCTGCAGCTGGCCGGCCTGGGGACACAGCACAGCGCAAAGTACACTTCCTGTCCAGTGATTAGCACTACTGTGCCACTGTGAGGCTGAACATTGTGAGCCGGCAACTGTTTATACTGAGTGAGGGGAAAGAATTTGAAATCTGAGTTCTATACAGCTAAATGGTGTGTGAGTCAGGGGTGGTGGCACATACCTGTAATCCCAGCACCCAGGAGGCGGAGGCAGGAGGATTGCCATGTGTTCACCACCAGCCTGCGCTACATATTGAGCACCTAGTCAGACCCGCATAGCAGGACCCTCTCTCCAAGTGTTGCTTCTTCCAAATTAAAACAAAACAAAACAGTATATGTACAATAGAAATACTTTCAGTCATGTGAAGACTGAGAACTTACCAGCCAGTATTTCTTCGCTGGAAGAACTACTTGAACTGCTTCATGGGGGAGAAAAATGAATTTACAGAGAAAGCACAGAACAGTAAATAAAAGAGAAAAGAAATTGCTAAGCTGCTGATAAACTTCAAATGCAGTAATTATAACAATAGTATTTATGTGTATTTATAGATGACACGACAGCTATTTTTTTTTGCATGCATGTGACCGTGTGTGTGTGTGTGTGTGTGTGTGTGTGTGTGTGTGTGTGTGTACATGTATATGTGTGAGGAGTATTCAAGAGGGCGCTTGAGCGGGTGTGCCAGTGGAGGTCAAGGGTGACATCGGAGTCATCCCGAATTGCTTTCACCTTCCTGCTTTGCGCTGGGACTTCCGAGGCTCTGCCTTCTAGGGCCAGAATTGCTTTAACCACTAAACCATCTCCTCAGCCCAGATGACTGACAGAGTCATGTTCCAGGCCACAAACAGATGAGAGAGCAGAGGTTTCAGAAAGTTAAGATTCTCATGAGGTTGAGAAAGAGGCTAAACACTAGCTTTAGACTCAGCTAAGGAGACAAAATAGAATGCTTAAAAATTTAGGGTCATCACTAGAAGAAGAGAAATAGAATATAACTCTTTCACAAGGAGAAGAAAACTACAATAGAGAAAACTTTACCCATCCAGAGGACATGGAATATGACTCAGCTGACAGAGTGTCTCTCCAACATGCACAAAGCCCCGGTCCAATCCCTAGTGTGGTAGCGCACACTTGCAGCCCAGAATTTGGGAGGTACAGGCAGGTTAATCAGAAGTTCAAGGTCATCCTCAGCTTAATAGTGAGTATGAGGCTATGGTGGGCTGCATGAGACCCTGTCATCTGTCTCATGGAACAAAACAGTAATATGTATAATATATGTGTAATGTTACATATATGCATATATATACCACCTACATATGATATTATATATAATTGCATACCACATATATGAAGGCATATATCTCACTGTACCAGTGATCACAATTAATATATGGAGGACATTTTTTTAAGTTAAAAGTGGAGATTCTTGCTGTGAGATGGCTCAGATGTCACTCTTTTTGGCATCCACTGGCAATACACACACAAGTGCCCTCTTGTGTGCTCCCTGTACACATTGTACACGTACATGTACACACACACACACACACACACACACACACACACACACACACACAAAACCATGATGACTCAGGGGCTGTTGAGATGGCTCAGTGGAAAAAGGCACTTGTGGAGTAAGCCTAAAGACTAGAGTTCGATCCTTGGAACCCATGTAAAGGAGGCAGGCAAGAACTGACTCCACAAAATTGTTCTCTGCCCTCCATGTCATACATGACAATTAGTATTCATTTTTTTAGGTGGAGATTCTGGGACTCTAGGTACAGCTTAGAGGTAGTGTCATTGACCTTAGTTCCCTGTATTGTAAAAGGAACTGATGGGGGGAAAGGGGGCTGGAGAGATGGCTCAGGGATTAAGACTCTGCCTCAAAAGTAGAAAGTCCCGAGTTCAGATTCCAGGTCCCATGTAAAAAAAAACGCACGGTGGAAATAGCAGTGACCTGCACTTCTGGCTCTGGTGGGCAGAGCCTGGGAAATTCCAGAATGAAGTAAAAAGGAGGTAGAAGCAATCCAGGATGATTCCTGAAGTCACCTTGGTCCTTTACAGGGATGCACAGTGCCCTCTGATACACACACACACACACACACACACACACACACACACACGCACAAAGATAATAAAAAATATATATGTAAAAGGAATCAGGTAATGAAAATTGGTAGATGGTCAAAACTCAAGTGAGATCCTACTATCTGACTTCCCTTTTTCTGAAAAAGATGGACCACAAGCCAGGAAACAGCACATATTAGTTTAACCAGCACCAGAACTTTTCAGACCTTTCTCTTCTCCCACATGGGATTCCTGGGAAGTTTTAGCTCACAAGACCAATGGTTTAGAACGAGTGTTTCAGTGACTTTCATGTGACAAGGGAGGGCCACAGCATCTCTTTTTACACTACCCCCTTTCCTGCTAACACTTTTGTTAGTGGATCACCCTTGTAGGCTATAGAAGATTTGAAATTTTGTCATATGCATGAAAATGGATAGATTCTGGCAAATGTATAATCATAACTCTATCATTTAAAGAACGGTGTATCTTTGTTTCTACACACAGGAGATGTAGTGACCAAAGTCACCTTGCTTCACAACAGTCACACAGGGAACCCTGGACCAACTAGGCAACAGCTCAGAACACCCAAACCACGACAAGCCCCCTTACCCCCCGTCCCCCCGGAGTGCAGGGACTGCTTTCAAAATCAGTGCCAGGCCAGGAAATGGTCAGGATCTACAGATATAATTTTTTAAAAAAGTGCTGCTCACAGTTTCTGGCAGATGATATGTCTTACATGAGTCCTTATTAGATAAAAATTTTAGAGATGTATTACGTTGAGCTCTCGTGAGATTAAAGGCGTCGGTGAGATCATTACAGTCATAATTCAGACGTCAGGAAGCTGTCATGGCTGCTGCTAGGACAAGTTTCTTGTGTCCACAGAGGCAACGACTATACCTGAGAACCACTGAGTAGGCCACTTGGTCACCCCGCTTGCCAGCCACCACCACTACGAGACCAGCGTCCTGACTCATTTCCGTCTTCTGGCTCCCTTGTGTGCCTGCACTCGGTGACAGGCATGTCAGACCCAACTCCTGGTCACACAGGACAGAAAATGTCAGATCTTGCTTTTCAGCTACTGTCATGCGCAGAGAAATAGTGAGGGTGACTGTTAAGGGCCAATTGATGGGCAGAGAACTAGGGTTCTGGCTAATGTAAAGCGTTGTGGACCCTTAGGAAGAAAACCCCGCGGGAGGCCTGGACAAATGGAGAAGCATTCCACGTCGGGTCAGAAGACACGGCATCATGAACAGAACAGTTCTCTGTAGCACAGACTGTCCTCAAACTCACTGTATAGCCTAGGCTGGCCTTGAATTCATGACCATCCTCCTTCCTCAGTCCCCTGTGCCTGGTTTTACAGGCATGAACCACCATGCCAGGCTTCTAAGTTAAATTAGAACAATGAGCAACAGCCACATCAACTCTTGCTTAGGACTAGAAATACTGATTCTGATATCTGTATGGGAGCCCAAGGAAGAATGGTGAACAGAGTTGAGCGTATGAGTCAGTGAGAGGAGCCGGCTCTACCAAATCTTTTTAAAGTTGGTTGGTTATTTATTTTTTGTTTATTTGAGAGAGAGAAGGGGTGATTATGCATGCCATGGTGTAAAAGGTGGAAGTCAGAGGACAACTTCCAGAAGTCCGTTCTCTCCCTCTACCATGGAGGCTTTCAGGAATCAAACTCAGGTCACCAGATTTGCAAGCAGGTGACTCATCCTTTGAGCTATCTCACTGACTGCCCTACCAAATCTTAAAACACCCTAATTCTTAAATATGAAAACAGTAGAATGTTGGGAAACACATAGACCCTAACTAATAAAGATTTGGCCAGATAATGTAAGCCCATTTTATTTTCTGGTAGTGTGGGAGTTGAACTCGGGTTATCACACATACCAGACGAGCACACCACTAGTAAACTACATCATACATCCCTATCTCTACTCTCTCTATCTCTCCATATCTCTCTCTACCAGTGAACTACATCATACATCTCTATCTATCTCTCTCTCTCCATATCTATCTACCAGGGAACTACATCATACATCTCTATCTCTATTTCTATCTCAATCTCTCCATCTCTCTCTCCCTCTACCAATGAACTACATCATATTTATCTATCTCTATCTGAATATCTCCTTACTATTTATATTAAAAGGACTATCAACCATCGAATCCGCAGGAAAGGGACCATCGAATGAGTCAAATGGAGACAATCAGGACTCCAGATGGAAATCCTTGGCTCAACCACAAGGCACACACCAGAAAACTTCCAGCTAGTTCAAGGCTACAGACAAATGCGAAATGTAAAAGCCTTCAAAGTCCCAGGAGTGAACAGTACATTTTTTTATAACTAGAATAAAGAGGACTTTGGAACTTTGCTACAAAGTTCTGCATAACAAAAAGAAGTTACCATAATGCTTCCCCAAAGCAAAAAAGACAAACAGAAAAACAAAGAGGAAAACATCTGTGGACTGGGGCTGCAGCTCAATTGCCAGACAGCCTGCCCCCCCACCCCACCCCCGCACCAAGTCCTGGGTGGCTCCCCAGCATCACAACTGGGCATGGTGATACAAGCCTGTAATCTCAGCACTTGGCAGGATCAGAGTTCAAAGTCATCCTCCGCTACATAGCAAGTTTGAGGTTAGCCTGAGCTACAAGAGACTGTCTTAAAAAAAAAAAATAGCCCATAATAATCAGTAGAAAAAAGTTAACAGCTGAAAAGAAAAATGAACAAAGTGTATGAACAGACAGTTTCCACAGAAAATAAAAATTTCCTTATACATAACAGTAAACTCAGCATCATTCAGAATAAGAGAAATGCAAATTAAATGTAGATTGAAATGCTATTTTTCATCTATCAAATTGTCAAAGATTCATGAGTTTAATAATGTACTCTGTAGGTGAAGATTTGGGAAAATCAGTGAGTGTGAACATAATTGGCTTAAACTCTCGAATTAATTTGTTAGTTTTTGTCAAAAGTACAAATGCATACAACCCTTTGACCAAGCAGCATTACTTCCGAGATTTTACTCACATGTGTGAAGTGATGCATGTTTAAGGTTATATTTTGTTTTCTACATATAACAGATAAGATTATAAACAATCCGCTTGCCACCAAAACACAGTCAAAATAATTTGCAATTCAGCCAATGAAATGCTAAGTTTGGATAAAAAAGAATAAGTAAGTTCTTGTCTCAGGGAGAGAAAGATTAAGAAATGCTGGATGGTCTCCTCCTGCTCCAGACCCAGACCAGGGTGGACACCCTGCTCCTCAGGAGGTGACCTCTAATACCAACCAGGATGGAGCCAAGGGCGGAGCAGGAACAGCAAACATACGAACCATAATCCAGAACACCAAAGACCCTCCATTAATCACCTGGAACCAGACTAGCCAAATCTCTCCCCATCCTAAAGCTCAGGGGAACTTGCAGAAGAGGGGGCGGCAAGATTGTAAGAGCCTAAAGATGGGGAGGAGCAACGATATGCAAGATACTCCACACAAGTTAGGGCTGCAGCAGCCATGATCGGACTTTGCATAACCTGCACAATGACTGACATGTCAACGACCCCCTCCCAACGTCTGGCATGTATCACAGGCACTATGATCCTTAGAGACAAGGGATTAACGGTCATAATAGTGTTCCCATACTAAAGAGGAGCCCAAGAAAGGGCTCTCAGCTATGCCACTGAGTCCTTACACCTCACTAGAGTGGAGGACTTAGAGGGAAGTTTGGCATTCACACAAAAGGATGCTCCAGGGCATGGGAGGGAGAGAGGGGGAGATACTGGGAGAAAGGGAGGGAGGGACGTGAAAGGAAGGGGAAAAGGGGGGAAGGTGCAAGGGGGACGGGGAAGGGTGGAGGGAGGTAGAGGACCAGGGTACCTATTGACCTTGTATGAATGGGGAGGAAAAAAGAATTAAATTGTCAAAAAAGAAATGCTGGATGGAGGTTGAAGAGCCTGCTCAGTGGGCAAACAGCTTGTCAGACAAGCCATGAGCACCTGGTTCGGATCCCCAGAACCCCATAAACCGAGATATGGCAGCACACTTTTGTAACCCCAGTGTTTCTGCAGGAAGATGGGAGATAGTGACAGGAAGCTCGGACACTCACAGACCAGTTTGCCTAGTATGTGTAGCAGTGAATGAGGAAGTCCCTGACTCAAAGGAGGTAGGAAGGTGAGGACCAACACCTGCGCTTGTTATCTGACCTCCACATATATGCAGTGACATGTGCACTCCTGTACACACAAACACACAGACACAGACACACACACACACACATTAAAAAACTAGGTTCAAAACAGTATATATGTTATATAAACCATATACGTGGAAACCAAAGATACACTTAAGTGATAAATGGGTTAGAAAAGAAAACACAATGAAACTGACCAAGGATTAGACGGGAACAAAAACCCTAAAAAATACTAACGACCCGTCAATCAAAGCAGCGTGTTTCCGAGAAGACACCTATAGCAGCGTGTTTCCAAGAAGCCACCTATACTTTCTGCTCAGCTTCAGGCTAGAGAATGAGCACAGATAATCCAGGCGAGTGCAGGTGTGGTAGCTTTCCAGGGCTGTGGCAACATACCTGAGATGGACAAGTTAGAAAGAAAAAAGGTTTATTTTGGCTCAGGTTTCAGTGGTTCAGTCCATTGCTGGCTGGCTCCATTGCTTTGTGTGTGAGGTTTGGCCAGATAGCATTGCTATGGGAGTGTGTGGCATGGGAGGTTCACCTTATGGCACGGAGAGAGAGAGAGAGAGAGAGAGAGAGAGAAAGAGAGCACTCCAACACTCTCGTCACAGCATACTCCATTGATCTACTTCGTCCAACAAAGCTCTCTACCTTTAGAGTTTCTATTACCTTCCAAAAGCACTACCCTGCTGAAGAGTCAGCCTTCAATACATGATCCCTTAAGGAACATTCTAGTTCAAAGCATAACAGAAAGGGTGAAAGAATAATGATGAAACACACAAAAAAGTATCAATAAAAGCAAAAGTCGGGGGCTGGAGAGATGACTCTGCCTTGAAAGCAGAAGGTCCAAGTTTGGATCCCAGATCCCATGTAGAAATGTCAGGCAGAAATGGAGGCGGACTGCATTTTCAGGTCTGAAGGGCAGAGCCTAGGAAACCCCAAAGGGAAGCAAAAAAGAAGTAGAAACAATCCAGGATGATTCTCCAAGTCACCCTTGGGCTTCCACAGGCACACACACACACACATACACACACACACACCCCACATTTTAAAAGTTGTTTTTTTTAATGTTTCAACCTCAATAGGCAGTCCTACATGCTGGAAACATATGCTGAAAACTGCCTTTGGCCCTTTCTTACGTTTGCCAAGATGTCCCACTGAGATCGCCACGGGTCAGCCCTCGTTGCTCCTTTACTGACCCTATGCTCAAGCTGCTTGTGCATGCCAGTGTTTTTGCAACAACTCCTGAGATGGACTCAGGCTTGGGTCTGCACCCTGTTTCTTTCTTCTTCAGGGTGTTCGCTCCACCTGTCCCTCCAGGCTTCTCTGTGTGACTGGGTTCTGAATAACCCTTACATCTCCATTGCACTATAGAGAAGCCACACACACATATGCATGGACACACATCACGTGTAGGTACATGATGTGCACATAAAAAGGAAGTCTTGTCAGCAACCCAAAATGCAATTTGGAAATTTAGGAGAATGGATAATTTCCTAGAAAACATAAAATCTAAAATGGACCAAATAAACACTGAAAACAATAATAAATTAATACAAACTAAATATATTGAACAATTAGTAAGAACTGCTCTTCCAGATTGTTATTTATTGGCCAATTTTCCAAGAAAAAAGATAATACTTGTGTAATGCAAGTTGTTACAGAAAAAAGGAAAATAGAAAGCTATTCAACCCAATGGTGAAGATAATATAGCCTTAGTACCAAGATTGGGTGAGGAGCAACAAAAGAAAATCAGGATTAGTGACTAAAAATGCAAAAAAAATCATAGCTAAGTAGTATTAGCAAATTAAATCCACCAATGTATTTTTTAAAAATATTTTATTTATTTGTTCGCGTGTGTGCGCGTGTGTGTGTTTCAGAGGACACCTGTGTGTCCCTGTAGACTTCGGAAATCATCCTGGATTGCTTCCACCTCCTTTTTGCTTCCCTCTGGGATTTCCCAGGTTCTGCCCACCAGGGCCGGAAGTGCAGGCCACCGCCATTTCTGCCTGGTGTTTTACATGGGGCCTGGGATCTGAACTCAGGACCTTCTGCTTGTGAGGCAGAGTCTTAATCCCTGCCCCATCTCTCCATTCCCACACTGTATTTTTAAAAGATCTTCATGAGCACACAGAGCTTATTTCAAGTCGACTGTGGAAAATATATTAATTTTATTCACTACTT
Organism: Typhlomys cinereus; assembly: GCA_023101885.1. Lineage (NCBI taxonomy): Eukaryota > Metazoa > Chordata > Mammalia > Rodentia > Platacanthomyidae > Typhlomys > Typhlomys cinereus. Next base: position 1,380,434 of record JALPQD010000030.1, read on the forward strand.
TAACAGATTGGAGGGGAAACACTGTATGATATAAATAGATCTACAAAAGACATTTAGGACCAGCAAGATGATTCAGAGGGTAAAAGCACTTGCCACACAAGCCTGAAATTTGATTCCTAGTGGGGCTGGAGAGGTGGCTCAGTGGTTAAGCCTCTGCCTTGCAGGCGGAAGGTCCGGAGTTCGGATCCTAGACCCCACGCCAGGAGGAAGCGGAGACGGCCTGCACTTGGGATTCTGGTAGGGCGGAGTCTGTGAATCCCGGGGCCGAATAAACAAGGAGGAGGTGGAGGCGTCCATGGTGGTTCCTGAATTCGTCCATGGTTCTACACACACACACATACATACACACATGCACACACACGCACAATTGAATAAATAATAAATAAATTTTTTAAAAATTTGATTCCTAGTGGAAGGAGAGAACTGACTTCCCAAGTTGTCACTGACCTTCAACCCAGAACCATACATGCATGTGTTCTCTTAAGCAAATAACTCCTTTAAAAAAGAAATATCTGTCAAGGGCAATGAAAAGTTTCATTAAGGTCAAATTGAAAGTACAGCTCGCTTCGTGAGGACTGTCATTTGAGGCTGGTTTATGGTCTTCTTCCTATGTATTTCTTCTTTTTTTTTTTTAATTTTTTAAATTGTTTATTATTTATTCAATTGTGCATGTATGTGTATGCGCATGTGTGTATGTGTGTGTGTGTGTGTGTGTGTAGAACCATGGACGAATTCGGGAACCACCATGGACTGCCTCCACCTCCTTGTTTACTCTGCCCCGGGATTCACAGGCTCTGCCCTACCAGGACCAGAAACACAGGCCACCCTCGCTTCTGCCTGGCGTCTATACGTGGGGTCTAGGATCCGAACTCAGGACCTTCCATCTGCAAGGCAGAGGCTTAACCCCTGAGCCACCTCTCCAGCCCCTATGTATTTCTTCTTAATCGCAGTTTTAGTCTTGTTTTTTGGTGCTGAGATAGATACAGGACCTTGTAAATACTAAGCAAGGATTCTACCACTAAATTACCCCCTGAGTTCATTTTTTTTTAATTTTTAAAAATTTTTTTATTATTATTTATTCAACTGTGAGCATTTGCGTGTGTATGTGTGGCGCGTGTGTGTCTGTGTGTGTGTGTGTGTCTGTGTGTGTGTAGAACCACAGACGAATTCAGTGAACCACCATGGACGCCTCCACCTCCTTCTGTCCCGGGATTCACAGGCTCCGCCCTACCAGGACCAGAAACGCAGGCCGCCCCCGCTTCCGCCTGGCGTCTATACGTGGGATCTGGGATCCGAACTCAGGACCTTCCGCCTGCAAGGCGGAGGCTTAACCCCTGAGCCACCTCTCCAGCCCACCCCTGAGTTCATTTTTTAAAATAGTTTTAAAATGAGTTTGTACTTTCCTGTGTCATGTCTTGCTTCTGTGAATATTGTTTTATGACTCTTCTTTTAATTATACCCTAACTGGTTACTTATCATACAAAGAAATGTTGCTTTATGTTGAGCTAAATCTAGTCACTTTACAAACATCTTTGCTAGTTCTGTTGTGCTCCTGCTCTCTCATAATGCTGTGTGACGAGAACCCAGCACACTGGTAACAACCACAGATCACCCTGAGATGGCCCTTGAGTCTCGTCATGGACAAGGGACCTTTGATTTCTATTTTAATCATGAATGAGCCAAATACCAGGGATTGAGTTTAGTCCACCAGATTTTTGAGCAGTCACTGTATCCACTTAACCATCTCACCCACCTTATTTCTTAAATTTATATAAAATATAAATTTGACAACCCAAACCCAATTCTGAAAAAGAATACATAAGTCAAGATATTGTAAGTCTAGAGTCATTAATATGGTGGTTATTGGTACAGAATAAGCAAACATTTGGAACAGGCCATAACACAGGCCTAACACAAGGATATCTTGGTATATAACAACCATATCCTCTTAAATCAATGGGTGAATACTTAATGAGTGGCAGTAGGAACTAAAAAGGCCAAAACAAACCCCGACCCCAGACCATATTCAAAAGTAAATTCCAAACGAATTAAAAATCTGAACGTGATATCCTGTCCGTATAGTAAAACATTATTTTTTTCTTCTAGAGCCCAGGACCTCTCAATCTATAGGTTTTTAGCCAGATTTGAGTTCCCTCAGGGTTTTAGTTTCCTATATTTGAGTTACCAGAAATGAGTTCCTTCACGAAGAGTGAGCTTCAAATCTAATCAGAAAGTGGCTGGTTACCCCCATCACACTCATGCTATTCCTGCGCCAGTGGGCACATCTGGCCAGACTGGTTGTTATTGGAGCGTGAGGGAATTCTTAGCTGGGTAAGATCTTGTAATAGTTACTCTTAACTGTTGTTGTGAGAGAACACCTAAAGTCAAGCAACTTAAGGGAGAAAGGGAGATTTATTTAGCTTACGGTTCCAGAGGGGAGAAATAATCTTTCATGGTGGAGGCAGCATGGCTGGTGGCTGAAACTGGAGACAGGCTAAGTCACTCCCACTCATGAGGCTGAGAGCTGCAAGACTGCTTGCTGCAAAGGCAGACTTCTCCTCCTGGAGATAGGGTGGGATTAATCCACCTCAAGGCCCACCCTTTGTGACTGCCTTCCTCCGGCAAGGCTCCACCTCTAAAAGGTGCCATGATCTTCCCAAACACATGAGACTGTGGGGGACACATTTCAAACCATGACAGAGTTCATGAGGCACCATGCTTTATGGTTAATGCTACTTGTGGGTAAGAAAACACTTTTTTTTCAGAGTTGTATGCATTGATTTATCACCCAATGCTCCAACAAGGACTGAAGTACATGCTCATGTAGGCAACCTGATTAAGCACAGTGAGACACACACCATACACACACACATACACACACACACACACACACACACACACACACACACACGTAGAAGACAGACTGGTTTTGAAAAACAAGCGTTTCAGTGGAATAAGGGGGGAATGGGATCAGGGAATATGGGGTGAATTTTTTTTTTGCACGTATAGATTGAGTGTATAGGTGCATGTGGATGCAGAAGAGGCCTCTGTGTATGGCCATGGAGGCCCAAGAGTAACTTCAGAAATCATCCTGGATTGTGATTCCTCCTTACTGCTTTGGTTTGGGGTTTCCCAGCTCCTTCTTCCAGGACTGGAAGCACAAGCTGCTGCCATTTCTAAACTTCATTTATTTATTTATTGTGCGCATGTGTGTGTGTGCGTGTGTGCGCGCGCCGTGTGTGTGTGTGTGTGTGTGTGTGTGTGTGTGTGTGTCAGAGAACACTGTGCACCCCTGTGGAGGACCAAGGATGACTTTGGGAATCACTCGGAATTGCTTCTACCTCTGTTTAACTTCACTCTGGAATTTTCCAGGCTCTGCCCACCGGACAAGAAGTGCAGGCGCCTGATATTTCCACCTGGCATTTTATGTGGGACCTGGGATCCGAACTCAGGACCTTCTGCTTTTGAGGCAGAGTCTGAACCTCCGAGCCATCTCTCCAGCCTCCCTCCCCCATACACACACACAGACACACACACACACACACACACACACACACACACACTCACATACACAAACTTTTAAACTTTTTGCCTGACCAAAGGCCTTATAATACAGTACGTGCGTGGAGGCCAGAAGACAACTTTCAGAATTCAGTTCTCTCCTTGCACCATGTGGGCTTCTGGGGATCAAACTCAGGTGCCAACTTTGCCCACAGGCACCTTTACCCACTGAGTCATCTTACTAGCTAGCCCATTTTCCCTTATTTCTTACATTCCATTCCCTTGTATTTTAAAAGATTTGTTTACCACTGTAGCCATGAAAGGTTTTCCATGAATGTTAGGTGTCTGGTTGATTTGAGCCCCTGCAGGGCTTGTCTTCTTGGTTAGATTCAGTCCTTAGAGCTCCCTTCCCTGATAAGTCATAAAGAAGATGCTTCAGGCTAGAGAGATGGCTCAGGGGTTAAGATTCTGCCTCATAAACGGAACAACTTAAGCAGAAGGACTCAAGTTCCGATCCTGAGTCCCAAGTAAAAAAAACGTCAGTTAGAAATGGCAGAGGCCTGTACTTCCACAGGATGACTCCTGAAGTCACCCTTGGTCCTCCACAGGGACACTCAATGCTCTCTACTACACACACACATACACATCACACACACACACACACACACACACACACACACACACACACACACACAGAGGCAAAAATTTAAAAAATAAATAGAAAAAGAAGACGCTTCTGAAATCCTGCCTACCTAGCAATCAAAAAGGGAGAGTTCGTGGATTTCGGCATCTAGCACCTCGACATTCTTCAGCCTCTGTGCTCTGGCTGAGAACAGTGTCTGTTGTCTCTAAGAGGGTCAGAGCCCCCATCGCCAGCAGGAGACAAGCTTCTGGCTGGAGCCGAGGAAAAGGGGGTCTGGAAGTCAAGGAGCTTGTGGACCAGGCTTCCTACCCCACTATCACCAGTGTGCTTGTAGCTGCCAGTTCCAGGGCCTCTGGAGTGCTGAGGGGGAGATGGAGGAGGGTGGGGGGAGAGGGACGGAGGAGGGTGGGGAGGCACGCTGACTGTTTTCTCCTGCCTGCTGGCTTGATGTCCACTTTTCTTGGAGCTTGCTTCGATTGTCGCTTCTCCATCTGCTTTCTAGCTTCTGGGGCTGTGGCTTCCATCCTGTCTTTTGCTTGCTTGATTCTCGTGGGCCAGAATTCTCTGCAGGTCTTTCTACCAGTGTTTTGGTAGGATGCGCAGAAGCATCAGAACTAATTTATATCTCTAATCTGTCAGCTGGATCCACTCCTGGAGTTAGGGAAATGAGTGGCCGGATAAGTGTTTTGATTGAGAAAGGTTTGCTCCAGCCACAGCAGCGCCCCTGGGCATTCAGAGAGAGAGAGAGAGAGAGAGAGAGAGAGAGAGAGAGAGAGAGAGGAACCAGCCAAAGGGGAGGTAGCTCAGCAGGGTGCTGGGGAGAAATCTGAACTTCTAGAGAAAGGCAAACAAGTAAACAAGTGGTCTGGAACTGGTGAGAAAGGAAAGATGCAAGGAAGGGCTTAGGGACCCGCAGAGCCACAGTGTCACTAAGGCGCAGAAGAGAGAGATGCTGGTGAGACGGCCTGTGCTCAGGAGCTCTCAAAACAAGACTGCGGCACTAGAGTGCGGTGTGAAGGCAGGAACCTGGTCTTCCCCATATATAGTCTTGCAGTCGACACATTATCACTTTTTACATAGCACATTTCCCAACTTCCCTTGCAGCAAATGGTCACATGATCTGTTCCTACCTATAAGATATAAAAGTGTGACCAAGTTCTAGACAATAAATATAAACAGAAGTGTCATGTTAGAATCCCAGAAATTCTAATTAAAAGGATTTACTTGATAAAGGAATCACTTTTTTTCCTTTTTTTAAAAATCCATCTGCCTTTCCTTCTTCTTACAGACTATGTTTGGATGCGATGACTGAGCTCTAGCTGTGTGTGTGTGTGTGTGTGTGTGTGTGTGTGTGTGTGTACAAGAGGGCACTTGTGTGTGTGTTAGTGGAGGTCCAAGGGAGACATCAGGAATCATCCTGGATAGCTCTACCTGCTTATTGCTTTGCTCTGGGGTTTTCCAGGCTTCGCCTTCCAGGACCAGAATTGTAGGCCTAGAATTTTTATGTGCCAAATGGTGATCTGAACTCAAGTCATTTTTTTTGTGAGGCTGAGGCTTTAAACCCTGAGCTGTCTCACTGGCCCTAGCAGTTTTTATACGTTATGAGGAAGTCTTGAAGAAGGAGTAGAAATCTGGATTTAATAATACTTTGCAACTACCAATACCAGATCTTGTCTGTTTCTCTCTGACCTTTTTTTTTAATAAAATAAATAAATGAAATCTTTTTGTTTCTGTCCTATTATACTAATTACTGACCACATGCCAAGCATTGCTTTCAATGTTTGGTTTATATGTTAGTTCATTTAATACTCACACCATCAGTCATCAGAAGTGGGTACTGATATCCTGGTTCACAAGTGAGAAGTGAGGCCTAAAGAGATGAACTAGCTTGTCTAGTGTGAATGAAGCTGGGCCTAAGACGTGCTCTATGGCCTCAAGCTGCACAAATACAACAGAGTCCACTAACTGGTACCGCTGTGCAGTTCCACACTGGACCTACCCCCAACACAATCCTGCCTTACAGAATCAGAGTGTCAGAGCAGCAAGCATATCCTCCTCTCCTGAAACCCAAGAGGAAGGAGACGCTAGAATTTTCGGTCACGATCAGTTGTGACACAAAGGCCCAGGGAGAGGCAGAAACGAGGAAGGGCAGATCACAAGGGCTATAGATGATAGAGCTCAGTTGGTGGAGTGTCAATCTTAGCACACATGAAGCCTTGGGTTCCATCTTCAGGATTCTATAAAACTAGGTGTGGTGGTGTGTACGTACTTAGCACTCAAGTAGAAGCGGAAGAATCAGAAGTTCAAAGTCATCCTTGGCCAGAGTTGAAGGCCAGCTGGGCTCCATGAGACACTTCAAAAACCAAAGCCAAAACAAAAACTGAGAGACAGACTCTCTCTCTCCAAATATATCAGAGGAGGGAGGCAGAGACAGCCTCTTGTTTGCGCCTGTGAAGCATTTCCGACATTTGGCACCGTTCCCTTAGGCGTGGGTTCCTGTCCATCTTCACTTCATTTGAGTTGAACTGATGGAAGGATTCTTCAGCGAGTTTCAGGTGCTATAATTGTCATGGATCGAGATCCCTGCAGATTCTGCTAGCTCTGTGGTAGGGAAAATTAGACAACAGATTTTAAGATACTAATAAGAACACTTGTCACCATGAACCCATCTTTACTGATTGAATTAATCAAAGACAAGAGATAAGTGTTGAGAGAGAGAGAGACAGAGAGAGAGAGAGAGGAGGGAGAGAGAGAGAGAGAGAGAGAGAGAGAGAGAGAGAAAGGAGGGAGAGAGAGAGAGAGAGAGAGAAAGCTGTGGGCTACACATCCAGTTCTTGATTAATTAGAAGGCCCGGAAGAACAGCTTTCTCAGGAGGCCACAGGGAAAAGTCGGGGCTGTTCCTATTGCCACTTTAGCTCATAAGTTTCAATCCTTGGTCCCCAAGCTGATTGTAAATAAGCCAATTTTCAGGTACTGTTGCAGACTAGAAGGTGCTAGAAGCAGAGTCTGAGGTCACACTAATGAGCTATGAGTTATGGGTGCCATCAGGAGATTTCGGTTTGCCCCGGATCTCTCCTGCAATTGTCTCCTGGCTACTGAAGTGCTGAGAGTATGTGGGGCTGGAGAGGCAGGGCCCAGCTTGCCTGGGGAGTCATCCTCTTACAGTTCTGTGATGCCAGCTATGCTTAATGAAGACACAATATGTAAGCAGGCAAATGGGCCCTGTATTTGGCATGCAAAGCCAACCTGCAGAACCACATCCTGGCAGAGCAGCCTGGAGGAAGACAAAATCACCATGTAAGAGTCCTTTGTGAGCATCCCCCTGGGGAACCAGGCACCCCAAGGGGGTGGAGGATGTGCAGGGGGGAAGGCACACTTTCTCCCAGAATGAGGGTAATGGCCCGAGGCTGGAGATTGTACCAGAAAATTCTCTTGTTGAAAGCTGATCCCACCCCCCACCCCACCCCACTCCCCCACGCACCTGAGAAGTCAATAGATATCGCCAAGGAACCTTGCTGAAGAGTTCAAAGCGGACTCTCAGAGAGAATGAGAATGCAAGAGAATCAGTCATGGACGCAGACAGATCTGAGGCTGGAAACATAACTCATGCTGGAAATGTTGGTCTGAAGATGATTGCAACAGCTCACCAAGTATCTGTTAAGTTTTTGAGTTGTCTACAAGAAATGGGCCTTTCTAGGGTAAGAACAAAGACTTCAGACCTGACAGTTCTGAGAGAGGCGAGGAGCCAGCCGCTCCCGCCAGATCAAAACGGCCTTATTCAGAGAAGCATGATAAACAACCAGCGGCCCTTTCTTCCTGGCTTTTATTTTCCTCCTTCTGATCATTGGTGTATTTCATGATTTCTCATTCCTTCATTCACTTCTGCCCCTGGGGACAGGGTCACGGAGCAATCAGGGGCACATCTGGGAACAGAATATTAAAGGCGCCATCCTCGTTGCACTTTCCAGAGAGAACATTGGAGAGACCATGGAAAATGAAGCGAATCACTCACCTCGGACGGCTCGGGATAGATCATTCCCCAGCCTCTGCAGCCCTCACCCACAAATGAATCCTGAGCTTTTCGAAAGACGTTTAAAAGATTTGATTCCTAATCCACTTCCCCCCACCTCCACCTCCCTAGAGCTTTGGAAATATGGTCGTGTAATTTAATGATTACAGGAGATGAGTAGAAGAATGAGCTAAACAAGATAACATTGGCTCGCTACGTAATGAGGAGCCACATTTTCCAAATAGAGAGCAAAATCCAATTGTGGGGCTGTTGTTTATAAATGTCTCTGTACGACATTTACATGAGAAATCCAGTTGGAACCCAACCTGTCCTTTCTCACATGAAAACCTTGACTCCTTACAGAGTTTAGGAAGGAAAATCACAAGCAAATGTTCCAAGGGTCACGCTCCTTGATAGGAAGAAAGGGCTGGGATAAAACAAGCCCCTAAACCATGAACATTGACAAAAACCAGTTAACAGAAAAGACAGCAGGGCCCCCAAACACAAGGGACTTCCCAGGGATGCTTAAAAAAAAAAGATTTCAAAAGCAATGCCACATAAGATACAATGTGGCACCCTGGACTGGATACAGAAGCAGTAAGAAAAGCTTCATGGAAACAAAAGAAAACAAAAACAAAAGAAACCGGTTGAATGCCAACAAAGCCTACGCTACTTAGTAGTAATACAACAGCGGTTAATTTCTTAGCTTTGACAAAGGTAACTGGGTCAAGTTCTATATCACTGGGTGAAGGGTGTGTAGAAACTTTTTATCATCCTAAGTTTTTGTAGATACAAATTCTAAAATAAATATTTGAAGAAAGTGAAGCTTCATTTCTGAACATTGCTGGTCCCACACTACTCATCAAGAACTTGCCTCATCACTTCATTTCAAGGAAATAATGCAGAGCGTTTATCTCAGGGCGTTCTCAGGAGGGCTGAATTAGGTGCTATGGTAGCCCTAGTCCTTCCAAAGATTTATGAAGTTATCGAAAGTACTGTTGGAGAAGGAAGGGCTGTCGCCGAATGTTTTGCAGGTTACAAAGTAAGGATGTGCTCTGACTTAAACAACAGATCAATATGCTTCGAGTAATGATGGAAGAAGACACACCAAGGTTATCAACAGTCGATCTCTCTAGGTGGATGAAATCATTACACTTGTATGGACTGAATTATGTCCCCTCAGATTTATATGTTGAGCCAGGCATGGTAGTGACACTTGCAATTCCAGCACTTGGGAGGTGGTAACAAGAAGGTCAAGAGTTCAAGATCACCCTCCGTGTCATATTGAATGCTAAGGCCAGCTTGAGCCACATGAGACCCTTAACTCGAAAGGGGAAAAAAATTAGATGTCAAAGCTCTAATTTCCAGTGTGACTGTGTTTGGCAACAGGACTCTTAGAAGATAATGAAGGTTAAATGAGACTGTAAGGATCCTAAACCAATAGGACTAGCTGCTTCATAGGAAATGGAAGAGATCAATCTCTTCTTATCCATGTGCATGAGACAGGCCTCCGGAGACCGCAGTAAGAAGAAAAATCCCCAGAGGAAGTAGGTCAGCTCTGATGGTGGACCTATACCACGGGGACTGTGAGAAGGTGCATTTCTGTTGTCCGGGCGACCCAGTCCATGGTTTGGGTGAGTATTTTAAATGTCCTTGTTCTGGGCTCTCTCCTTTTCCTGAGGTGAATAGGAATCACATTCTTAGTTAAGGAACAATAAATGTGAAATCTTTATTCTTCCGGCTTCACTGCATTGACAGAATGAAACACAATTCTCCCAGACTCCTTTGAGAGTAGAGTTGGAGCAGCCTGTGGTAAAATCAGCCAGAAATTCTTTCCCCGTGGCATCAGCCTTCCGTCGTGCCCTGAAGAACTCAGGAGCAGAGGGATTTCCTCACTGGGTCATTTGCAGTTTAGTTTGACCCATGACTTCTAGTTTAAAACAGGATCTGAGCATATGGGAGGGTGAGGCAGAAGGGTTAGGAGGTTAGGTGTATAACCTAGGTCTCACAGTGAGACCCTATTCTGGAAAACAAACACACCAACAACATGCAAGCAAAATCCCTCCAAAAGCAGGTCGACATCTCCCTAAGCGTGTATGCAGCAGCTTAGTGTATAGTTATCTCCCTTCTTATGAGCGAGCTGGGGGAGGTCTAGGAACTTGCCCAGAGATTGGACGTGGATTCTAGCCTCTCTCTTTTTTTTTAATATGTGTGTGTGTGCGCGCATGTGTGTGTGTATCAGAGGGCCACTGTGTGTCCTTGTGAGGACCAAGGGCGACTTCCAGAACCATCCTAGATTGCTTCTACTACCTTCTTGCTTCACTCTGGGATTTCCCAGGCTCCACCCACTGGTGCCAGAAGTGCAGGTCGCTGAGGTTTCTGCTAGACATTTTTACGTGGGACCTAGGATCCAAACTCAAGACCTTCTGCTTTCAAGACAGAGTTTTAATCCCTGAGCCATCTCTCCAGCCCCTGGATTCTAGCCTTTTGACAACAAGATGGGTGCCTGACTTCTCTGTCAGTCCCTCCTGCCTTCCTCTTCTTTTCCCATCCACTTTGGGCATCCTGTGTGTAGGATTCAGAGATCTGACTCAGCTCTCCAGAGCTCCAGGCAAAGTCTGGTCCTCATAAATTTCATATTGGAAGTAGAAATACGCTACCCTCTCCCACTTCCATGCCAACCAAGAGCTATTCCTGGGTCATGTGTTTCCTGGAACCCTCAAAGCTGTGCAGACTCTGTCAGAGTCTTGAGCAACTGTCTTGGCTTATTTCTAAGCAATTGCCTGACTGCAGGACAGCACCCGGACACTGGTCCCAGAGAGAAAGTGGTGATTTTGTCAGTGACTCTGCAAAGACGGGATCTGTCAGTGCTGGGGTCCAGCTCCAGACCTATCTCTTTATGTATTTGTTCTGCATTGGCAAGTCTGGGCTTGGATAAACATCTTTAAATCCTTTTTGGGATTTTGCAGCTCTTGCATTCATGAATGAGAGCAGTTGCAGACAGCTAGATTTCTTCATGTTTAAGTAAAAATTAAGATAACCAACTATAAGAACCAGGGGGAGTATGCATCAACCCGGGAATTGCTGCTGTTCTCTTTGCTGTGGAAAGAGACAATAATCAGTTTGCAGCTAACGTAGGAAAATAAATGTACTATATGCTCATTCAACAGATGTATATCGAGCTTGAAATGTGCAAGGCGTTGTGCCAAACTCGAGGAGAGGCAGAACTGAATACAAAAATAATATCTGCTGTGAAGGCGAGCACAGTCCACTGAGAAGGGAGACATGTGCTCGCATTAGCATTAGCCAAGGCACACGGGCAGGTGGGAGCGTGAGGGGGATTATGTTAGTGAGCGCGGTCCCCGGAGGCCTTTCCTGACATTTGTCAATTGGGGACTGGTATGGGCAAAGTCGGGGGCAACCCAGAAGCACAAACTCTCAACGCTGCTTCCCTGAACTCTTCCTCTGGGAGGTTGAGTTTGGATATTTTCCTCCATTACTTTCCATGTTATCCTTTAGAAAGCAGTTCTCACAGAACCTGGAGTGCAATCATTTAGCTAGAATGGCCGCCTAGCAATGCAGTTTTGAGTAATGTCTAGTTTTTACACGGGTCCTAAGGATCAAACTCAGGTCCTGATGTTTGTGTGGCGAACACGTCACCAACTGAGCCCTCTCTCCAGCCCCTTGTTTATTGTTTGTTTATGTTTTTTTTAAAACAATGTGCTGTGATATATGCAACACACACACATACACACACACACACACACACACACACACACACACATACACACACGATAAAGTATAAGAAAATTAAATTTAAAAATCTTTAAAAATGGAGATCAAATAACATAACATTCACCAGTGTAGGCATTTTGGGTTGTACAATCTACAGATTTTTATTAATTTTTTTATGAATATCCATCTAATTCTGGAACATGACAAACTCTTTAGACCACGCTCCTGCTTGTTTTGGTTTTCAAGACAGGGTCTTGTAGAGCTCAGCTGACCTTAGACTCACTGAAACTGACCGTGAACTCCTGATTCTCTTGTCTGCGCCCCCAACTTAGGTGCAGACTCTTTAGTGTAGTCCCCCAAACCTGCATCAAGTAGCCTAACGAGAGGACACAGCCCATCTCTCCAAACTCCCTCCTGCTGGATTTCCTTCTTTTTTTTTTTTTTTTTTTTTTTTGTCTGTCCCAAGTATGCAGGATTGCTGAGTGGAAGCCGACTCAGGCAGAGGTCTCTGTTCTCTTGTTTGCCTGAAATCAGGATATATAGATTTACAAAGGCAAAAGCATTCTGCTTACTTTGCCTCCTGGGAAAACACAGGTAAGCCACCGTTGCAGTCTGCCTGCATGGTTGCTGATAAATGACATCAAACTGGCATAAGGACTTACCTGTGTTTTCCCAGGAAGGAAATGGTCAGTTTCAGTGAGTCTAAAGTCAGCTGAGCTCTATAAGACCCTGTCTTGAAAACCAAAACAAGCAGGAGCGTGGTCTAAAGAGTTTGTCATGTTCCAGAATTAGATGGATATTAACTGATTACAGTTCATAGTCCAGCGTGACAGGAGAGCACGCACCAACACCAGGGCTGAGGGAACTGGCCACACCATCACTGCATAACGGCTGAGAGATGGACAATCCTTACCAGACCAGCATGTCTGGCCAAGTGTACAGAAGGATGCCAACTCTCTCAACCAGCTCTCTGTGATTTATTTCAGGGCCTAATCCCACCCACCATAGGTTGGGTCTTCTCCATCAGCTAGACAATCTCTTTCAGGTTTGATCTGGGCTTAACTCGACTACTCATTCTCTACAAATGCACCCAGAGCTCAAACTCTCGATGGTCAAGTTGACCCCTGGGCCTACCATGACAGCCACTGAGGAGGGCTTTCCACCTCGCCCTCCTGGAGGTGGAACCAGAGGAATCTCTATAACAAACTTAACAGTGTGTGGTGGTCCACATAATCACAGCACTTGGGAGGCTGAGACAGGAGGGTCATGCGTTGGACTCTAGTCTGACTACATGTTAAGACTCTGTCTCAAAACAGAACAAGAGAACCTATAAGAAAGGCACTTGCTGCCAAGCCTAATGCTTTGAGTTTGACCCCTGGAATCTACATAGAGGGAGGAGAGAACTGTAAGATGTCCCCTGACCGCCATGCATGTGCTATGGCATATGAGCCCCCCCACACACGATAAAGTACAAGAAAATTAAATTTAAAAATCTTTTTAAATGGAGAAAGGAAATTAATCCAATCTTACTAACATGCCTTTGTTTGCCTTTTATGTGTCCTCCCCAGATTGCCACATAGCAACTCAAAGCCCTTTCCTTTGTCACGTGACTTCTTCAGAATTGTGCCACTGTCTGTCGAAGATGCTGTGTAAACTGGAATTGCAAGCTATCTCTTTGGGAACTACTTGCTTGTTCCCAGGTGTCTGTGCCAAGTATGTGAGTTATTTGTGTTTGTTTTTGTCCTGCTAGCATCTTTTGTTAAAGGGTTTAACTAAGACTGGTGGGAGTTATTCTCCCCTGACACCCTAAGATGTTCCTACTTGGTAACACTGTGACATTCTGCATCATGCCCTAAGTCCATCTCCCCCTACCCCCTTGCTCCCCACTGACAGCTCCTGTGCATCTTTTCTGTGCCTCAGTCTCCATCTTACCATAGTGCCTTGACTCCTCCCCTGGCTCTGGCCTGACCTTATGCCCCCAGGTGGACAACAGCCACCCATAAGCCTCAGTTGGTTGTACATTTCTTGAGGGCAAAAACTTGGTCTTCTGTCAGTGTTCCAAAGACAGAGCTGGTGACATTAAGTTGGCATCCTCAGGGCCAATCTCAAGTTTTGCACATCCTGGGTGATGATAAATATTTCTTCGCTGGGATTAAATTTTGTCTCTGTCACGGTTTGACACTTCTTAATTGGCCAACAAATCTTTGCAGGAGTGATGTGAGAGAGGCATGAGGTAAGACTAACACCGGGGAGGGGTTTGCCCCTAAATTATTTACAAGGATAGCAATGGCTTGGAGTTATTAATGACAACTGGCAGCCTGGCTGATGGCTCATGGGTCCCAGCTTCCTATGAAAAGCAACAGCATCTCAGACTCATGCTCCAGAAACCCACTGGGCTAGCCTGCTGCAAGCTGGGGGGTGTGGTGGCAGTGGGGCAGGAGAGAGGAGGGGAGGCGTTGGAAAAGCATCCAGCTGCCCTGTTTTTGGAAGGGAAGCGAGCGTATCAATTTGAATGTTACCACACACATGCTGCTTTTCCAATCTTTCCTCTCCTAAAGGCCAGTGATAGCATCAGAAATGATATCGTTTACACCGCACCTTTCGCCTGAACAGTTGTGAGGTGTAATGACCAATAAGTCGATAGCTTGGGAGTGTGGTTCTAGTAAGTTTAATTTTGCAAATGAAAGAAAATGACCCCAAAGAGTTGAGTGCTTTCTTGACACTTCACAGTGAATGTGGAGTCAGACCAGGACCCGAGCCCTGCCATCCCACCCGACTCCTGGATATGACGAAGCCACAGGACAGCGCAGGCCGTTGGAGGGCCGAGGGGTGCGCCTCACGGTGCACAGTTCCCGTGACATCCTCAGGAGAAGGCGCTGGAAGGACTGGCCTGTGGGAGTCCAGCCCCCCATCCCGGCGGTCACATCAGGTGTCAGCCCAGCCTTACGCAGGCGTGGAAGCACCCAGCCACCTGCAGCCCTTTGTCTGCTCATGTCAGCCAGGATTCTGGGATGTTGCAACCAAGGAATGTCGTCACAGTTGCCTGCATGTTGCTGGTTAAATCCAAGACCAAACGACTTAAGGCTTCATTCTTGTCCCTTAAGTTCTCACACACTTTTTAGTCTAGTTTTAGTCACAGGAGAGCTCACACCACCACCAGGAGCTGAGGACACCAGCCACACCATATCTACAGAGTTACTGAGAGAGGGGAAAAACCTCACTTGCTGGACAGCATGTCTGTCCACGTGTGCCAAAGAAGGTCAGACTTCACCCAGCCAGCTTCTAGATCCCCCTGCCCAGGGCACAGTCCTAGCCACCATGGACTAGCTCTTTCCTCAGTTAGATAATCTCCGACATTAGCTGAACTACTGATTCTTCACAAGTGTGCTCAGAATTCAAACTTTCAATTGTCAAGTTGACACCAGACTCTAACAAAGACTTAACAGGTTCAGGTTCTGCTTGTCTGACCCATAGAGAAGGAAGATGGGATCTCACTCCCTCGTATTATTAGTTTTAAATATTTTATTTATTTATTGGTCGGGGGAGAAAACAGGGAGGAGATGCATGCATGTGTGAAGTCGGAGGATAACTAGGTTGGTTATTTCTACCCTGTTGATTCAGGGATGGAACTCAGGTTTGTGCGCAGGCATATTTTACCTGCTGAGTCAACTTGCTGACCCTAGATGTCACTCCTAAAGTCCCTTCCCCAGCATCAGTCCTCCTCCTGATCTCCATTCATGAAAACTTTTGGTGAGAAAACAGTTTCTGATGGCCTCAGCCTTTTTACCTGCTGGCACTGCCAACGTTGGCTTTGAAACTCCACCACTTGGTTTCCAGACTAACCTGGCCTCGATCCCAGGGACCACAGCTGTATATATCTCAAGGCTGTTGGGAAAAGGAATTTATTCTGAAGGAAAAAGTCATGGTTTTGGCACACTGTAAGTCCATTCCAACACTCAGGGTATGCATCACAGAACAAACAATCTGACATCTGCTGGGTTCGGTTACAGACCATTAATCTAATGGCTCTGGATCTTGGAAGTTCTGATCAGGATAAAACTTGCCCTCGTACATGAACATATTCCTCTGCCTGGAAAACAACAACAGCACGTGGTACTTTTTCTCTTTTTTTTTTCTTGAGCAACTGTCATGTAAATTAATTCTTTATGTGTTTTCTCTTCTGGTTATTGTGAATATTCTTTAGGCCCTTTGGGGGGAAAACATGGCAACAGCTCCAGGAGCTGCAGAATTTGCTTTCTTCCCAATCGGGCGGGGTGTGATAGTAGTTGAGGCTATCGCTACGACATCAAGATAATGTCAGTGGCAGAGTGGTCTCCTCTTACCCTCGGAGTGTGGATGGGTGTGTAAGTGTGTGTGTGTGTGGAGAGGGTCAAGGGGGTAGAAGGGGGAGCAGAATCTTTGGTGGCAACAAATGTGGAGGAAGAACTGCTATTCCTTTGCCATGAAGGAGAAAAGCATCTTGCAGCCCATATTCTGCCAGTTGCATAGTTTACCAACTGCCCATCTCACACTCCCTACCTGTCCCTTACCTGTAGACCACACAGGGGGAAGAAGGGCAGTGGGGAGGGGAGAAGGAGCCACCAATTACTACGAGCACAGCAAAGATGAGAAGGCAGCTAACGGGACTTAATTCACTGCAGTGGCGACCAGTTTTGTGTCAAAACTGCTAAATATTCTGTGCTTAGAGTTTATCCCTGGAAACACAATGCCTTTTCCCCCCTCCAAGACAGCTCGTGTAGTAAGCAGTCAGGGAGAAGCTGCCATGGACCCCAGGCCCCAGCTCTGGTCTTCATAAGTGGGGTGGCCTATGTTCCCCTGTGCCAGAGTTTGCTGGCTGAAGGACCCAGTATCTATAAGACAGGCCTTGTGATGAAACACAAATTTAGATTTGCCAAAGTGAACAGAAACGCAGTCTTCCTTCTCCACAGCGTGGCAGGCTAGAGGAGCCTTCTGGGCTGGGAACGTGTGATACTTAATTATGGAAACACTGTGTTCCTTGAGGTTTTAGATGGAGTGAGATATTGTCAGTCACTGTTGGTCTGCCAGCCCGCAGAGGCTGTGGTCCCCGGCTTCTCTTGGGGAGAAATCATTCACTCCCTCATCTTTTCCCGTCTGTTTCCTCCCTGTCCTTGACTTGCTCCATTCCAGAGCTGACCCGGCAGAGTCGCAAGGCACCATGCATTTTATTCCTCTGGGGGGAAAATAATTCACATTTACTCTTTCTTGGGGGTACTTGGTGCAGAGCTTGGCCCATAACAATAGGAATTTAAGGACAAATTAGTGAAGAAAAACATTTTTTTCCTGTATTCTTTCACAGACTAGGACTTCAATTTGGGTTTCAGGCTCTCTGGTTTTTCTCAAACCTATGTCCTTCCAAACACTGAGCGGCAACCAGTAGGTTGAGCTACTTTATTTCTTGGACCTCCCAACAAGTAGCATTCTGTCACCCTGGAGCCCAGCAGGGCACTTGATTCCTTCTTCTAGAATCTTCTAAGAGATTCTTGTTGCTTATGACAGTTAGTTTGATGGTCCTTGTCTTCAGATCTCAACTCAAGAACAAAGAAATGGAAGCAGTTATTCCCACAGGCATCTCCTGGTGCGGGATTTGCATTATCTGGAAATAGATAAAACCAAATTAATTACATCAAGAAAAATACAGCGGTGGGAGGGGGGGAGAGTTCAGCCTAGCCGAGTGAACTGCATGAATTCATAATGACTGAGATTTGTTTTCTTTTGAGAAGAGACCATTAATTATCAGAGATGGACGCTGGTGAATTGTGACTGAAAACTGATAACTGTATAGAGATCATGACAAGTGAGAAGGTGGGAGAAAAAGGGATTTTGCTAACTGAAGTCAGAAATGCCAGCGAGGTGTTTTCTGAATATACAGCAGACCGGTGGAACTAAGATGGCCATTATCTCAGAGGCTAAGAAGCAGACATTCTCGGGGCCCACAGCACAAGGGGCAGAGCGTAGCTACCACAGTTGTCTATAAGCTTTTCCCAAGTAGAAAGTCATCTTCTTGATAAGCTTTGATTTTATTTTATGTCTTTGTGTATCTGTGTGCAGTGTGTGTTCACATACACGTGGAGGTCCAGCGCTCAAACGCAGGGCCTGTTCCTCAGGAGCCGTCCACCTCATTTTGTGAAGCAGCGTCTCTCACTTGGCCCTGGGCTCACTGCTGGGGCTAGGGAGGCCCAGACCACCTATCTCTGCTCCTTCGTTCTAGTGTTAGAGTGAGCCTCACCATACCCCATTTTTGATGGGGAGTCTAGGGGCTCAACTGAGGTCCTCGTGCTTGTACAACATGTACTGAGCTATCTTCCCAGAAACATATTTTTTATTTAGGCACCCGCACCCCACTCCCCACGCTCTGTGAGTTAACAAGTTTGGCCTGGAGCTCACTATGTAGCCCCGGCTAGCCATGAACTCATGATCCTCCTGCCTCTGCTTTGTGAGGGCTGGGACTACAGGCATGAGTCACTACACGCAGCTGAAATTGTAGATATTGCAAAAGGAAAGGAGGTGAAAGGGGTAGGTCACTGCACTCCAGCTCCTGGCAACAGGCGCACTGAGCAGATGTCGATGTTGTCGTATTCCTCGCTCCCTTCAGGTCACTTACAGACAGGTGTCAGACCAAGGAGCGATGAATGATCCTGTTGGTCCCTCTCTCTGCAAGCCCACGCATCAGCACACCCTTGGCTGGCTCGCTCTCCTTTTGGTTTCTTTGCTCTGCTCTCTCACTGGGGTCCCTAGATTGTCTCCCACTTCAAGTGCCAAATCCTTTCTTCAGGGTGACTTGAGGGAACCACACCACATTCAGAGCCACCATCTGAGTGCATGAGGTCTGCGCTCGGATCCAGGAGGTGTCCTGGTGGGCTACCCCAACTCTACCTCCTCACACACATGCACATCACATATGCACACGCACAGAAATACATAGGCATGCACACACATGCACACATATAATATGCACACATACACAAATGCACATATATACACAGACGAACACATGCATACACAAATATGTGTATATATGCAAGCACACATACATATATGCACATAAACACACACATATACACATACACACAAATATACAAATAAATACACGTATATACTTCTCACACATGCACAGATACACAAACATATGCACACACACAAACAGACACACACATTATTTGCTGTTTATCTGAGCTTCAAATTTAACAGACTACTCTTTATTACTCTTAGCGTCAACTTGGTGTGACCCCCTTGAGGGCATGCCCCAACCAGTCCCCAGGCTTCCTGAGACCCTCAGGCTCCAGAACTCTCTGATTCTCCCCACCTTGGGTCCCACCCTTTGTTCAGGAGACTAGGCTGCCCCAAGTGTGGGCTTTTCCAGAAGTCCTATGTAAGAAGTCCGGGATTGCACTGGGAGGAACTGCAGAGCAACACTGTGGTTGTGGCCGGAGAGATAGTGTCACTGGGAGCCAGCCTCACTCTCAGAAAAAGTCACGAGTCTTTTAAAGATTCAAGGAAAGCAGGTTAGGAACAAAAAACTCTTAACCTATCACATTAGTTAAAATTATTTTTAGTTTTAATTATTTTGCATCTTTTCTTTTTAAAGATTGCTTAGTGTATGTGCAGAGAGACAGAATGGGCATGCATGCTTCATGGTACATATGTGGAAGTCAGAGGATATTGCAGCTACTTCACATATTGCTGATAAATTTGTGGCAAAACAATGTAAGGGACAAAGGGGTTTTATTTTGTCTTACAATTCTTGGATATAGTTCCTGTCCAGCTTGACAGGAGAGCTCATACCAACACCAGGCGCTAAGGGAAACGGCCACACCAGAACCACAGGACAGCTGACAGAGGGACAATCTTTACTCGCCAGACCAGCATGTCTGGCCAACTATGCAAAAGAATGCCATCTTTCCTAACCGGTTCTTTCCATGTTATTCACCTGCACAGGAAATAGCCCCGCCCACCAGGGGCTGGACCTCCCCATCAATCAGACAATCTCCTGCAGGCTTGCCCAGGGCTCAACTCAACTGCCAATTCTTCACAACTGTACCCAGAGCTAAAGCCTTCAACTGCCTAGTTGACGCCTGTATCTAACTGACAGAGGACAGTTTTCAAGTGGGGGTAGAGCATTTTCTCTTCCCACTTCTCTTTTTGAGGCAAGGTCTCGTATTTCTGCCACTGCTGTGTATTTCGGAGCTTCCAGATGATTCTCCTGTCTTCACCTTCCATCTTGTCTCAGAGTTCAGGGATTATAGACACGAGCCACCACACCAGGTTTTTTTACATGGGCTCTAGAGATCGGATCAAACTCGGGTTCTCAGGCTTCCATAGTTAGCACTTTCACCCCGAATCATCTCACTGGGCCTCTTCTGGATTCTTGAGCCCAGGTGTCTTGGAACTCCACATCCTCCTGCCTCGGTCTCTGAGTGCTGCAATTATAGGAACACTTTGCTTGACAGAATTACCTCCAATTTCAATGGCGATAATGCCACTGGGGCTGCGGCCATTGTGCACAGCGTACAGACAGGTGGACAATGGCTGTAGTTTTTCTGGATGATGCTCGGCCAAATTTCAATGCACGGCTTTATGAAGCAGCAACTTCACTTCTGTGTCAGTATGTAGAGACTGTGCACGAAGATGTCTGCGTATCACAGCACTGCTCATGGTGATGAAAAGTGGAAAAACTGTTGCTCTTCAGTAGGAGCCGGGTGAAAACAAATTGCCATAGACAGCCAGGTCTATCAGCGCGTGTGCACAGTTACACGAGCACGAGTGTATAAGAGCAGGTCTTGAGGAGACAGAAGCAGCAGAGAAAGCCATGTTGCAGAACAGCACGGCCTCTTGTTCTGGCAAACGCATAAAACCCAGATCTACACTGACACAGATATACAGAAATATCTACATATGTGATACATACAGAGATCTGACTATGGAGTGATTACACTTAGTGTAAATATAGAAACAACAGTCTAGCCGCATTTGTGCCAAATCTGTAATTAATGGCGTTTGGCTCTTGAGTAGTGGGATGATCTTTTCTTTATTTTTATTGTGCATATGTGTGCCGTATGTGTGTGGTGCAGGCACTTGTGTGCATATATGTGTATGTGTGCCATATGTATGTAGGCCCGTGTGTGCCCATGTGGAGGCCAGAGGCCAAGAAAGCCATCGGGTCATCTGCTCTATCATTCCCTACCTTATTTCTTTCGTACAGGGTCTCTCATTGAATCTGGAACTGAGCAAGTGAACTTACCAATGAATCATCTCTCCAATTTGGGGAGAATCTTCTCTCTTTCTATTTTACTTTTTATATTTTACAATTAAGGTGTTTTTACTTTTCTTGTAGAAGTTTTGGTGGGGGAGCATTTTCAATGTTTTGATATAAATATATTTATTAATTGCTGATGTTTACTACATTAAGACCTGGCCTCAAAAAATAAAGAAATGATAAAATGAACTTGGCTTTGTTTGCACTGTTGTGTGCTGTTTATGCTTAGTAAATTACCTGGGCAGTGAAGATCCGCAAGCCGTCTGCTGCCCATCGAATCCTTCTTCACAGAGCGTGTTCTGACCCGCTGCATCGACAGAGGCACCTGCTCAAGGGTCTGTAGAGAGTCAAAGGAAGACTCTAGGAGTCTCTGCTTTCTAGATGCTTCTGGTCCTGTTGAGGGTCACAGGAAGCAGAGGGATGGCAGAGGCTTAATGGAAACACAGTAGTGAGGGGAATGAGGTGTAGGTACATGAATACAAGATAATGGCAGGTCTGGGACCATTCGAGGCTTGTTCCTGAGAACCCAGGATAAGGGCAAACAGGCCAGAGCTGGCCTTGAAGAGTCAGGCGCAGAAATGATCGCTGCTGGAGGAGGGAGTCAACAGCACTCCCGTGCCATGGACAGTGGCATTGAAAGTGCCAAAGGCAAAATGAATCACAGCTGGGCTCCCACTACGAGGACACTGGCCTGGCAGGAAAAGTTCAGAGAAACTCAAATACTTATTAGACAGGAAAGATGGTACCATTTGCTCCTCTAACTTCAAAAGTTATACATATTCATCAGAGAATATGTACAGAAAAGCACAAACAACATATATAAAAATCACCATTTGGAGAGTGTCACAGCTACAATTTTCAGCGTGCATCATCCTGTACATACTGCTTTGCCGTCTGCCACGAGAAGGGTTGCATAGTAACCCCATTTCCACTCCCAGGGATCTCACTGACCACAGGACCCTCTTTCCAGTCTCCTCACAGACAGGCTGCCTTTGTGGTTGGTATCTGACAGGTGAAGAGGAGGGATGTTTGCAAATTCTGGTCATGGCTTTGAAGGATGAAGTCACACCCTCCCTGTCCACTTCTCTCTCCACCACAGCCGCGAGTTAAGCAACCTCTATTGAGGCAGACAGAGATGACAAGAAGATGGAAGCTGGTCTCTGGCCCTGCAGACCCCTCATCAGTGCAACGCCCCGTTCATTTGCATTATCATATGTACCTCTGTGTGGGGCTGTGGGTGCCCATGCATGAAGAGTCAGAGGAGAATGTCAGGCATCCTGCTCTATCATTCTGTACCTCACTCTCTCGAGACAGGTTTTCTCATTGAATCTTCAGCTAGGCTGGAGGCCAGCGAGTCCCAGCAATCCTCCTGTCTCTGATCCCACAGTGCCTGGGATGCAAGTGAGCACAGGATTATATCTGGGCTCTACTAGAGTTTTGGAGGTTTGAACTCAGGAAGCACTCTTACCCGCTGAGCCATCTCCCCCACCTCAGCTGCTTCATTTTTTTAAAATCAGATTATTCCTACACCACAATGTGCATTCTTTTTTTTAATTTTATTATTTATTCAATTGTGTGTATGTATGTGTGTATTGTATGTGTCTGTGTATAGAACCACGGATGAATTCGGGAACCACCATGGAGGCTTCCACCTCCTCTTTGTTTACTCTGCCCAGGGACTCACAGGCTCCGCCCTACCAGGACCAGAAACGCAGGCTGCCCCCCCGCTTCCGCCCAGCGTCTATACGTGGGGTCTAGGATCGGAACTCAGGACCTTCCGCCTGCAAGGCAGAGGCTTAACCCCTGAGCCACCTCTCCAGCCCCACAATGTGCATTCTTGAAGATACATCCTTTTATAGAATTATGATTATTTCTTACTATGAATTCATAGAACTATTGGACTGAAAAGTCTAGACATTTTTAGGACCTTAACTTACAAAACCATAAGTGGAGATGGATTCCCCCGACCCCATGATAAAAATCCCTCAGGATCACTTTTGTTTTTTAATGTGTGACTGTGTCTGTGTGTCTCAGAGGACACTGTGTGTGCCTATGGAAGCCCAAGGGTAACTTCTGGAATCACCCTGGATTGCTTCTACCTCGTATTTGCTTTGCTCTGGAATCATTCATTCCAGGACCAGAAATGAAGACCACCTTTGTTTTATGTGGGATCTGGGATCTGAACTCAGGACCTTCTGTTTGTGAGGCAGAGGCTTAACCCCTCAGCTATCTATCTAGCCCCAGGATCACCTGTTTTCCAGGGCTTATGAAATTCGATAGAAACATTTAGACTTAATAATCATCAAGATCAGGGTTTTTTTTACATTTATTTGTTTGTTTGTTTTTTACTTATTAATTAATTAATTAATTAATTATTATTTATTTCTAGATTGAAGAGACGAGTGGAGGTCAGAGGATGACGTGTGGAAGTCAGCGTCTCCTTGCATCGTGTGAGCTTCAGGAATTGAATTTTGGTCCCCAGCTTGTGAGCACCTACCTGCTGAGCTCTCTCTATGGCTCCCCCCCCCTTTTTTTTAACAATTTCACAATATGACCTGTACTAACCTCAGTCTCTGGACCTTCCTGCCTTAGCCAGTGGAAGATGTGTTGGGACGGCAGGTGCTCAGCACCGCAGCTGGCTTGGGCCCAAACCGTGGGCAGAAGAAGAAGTGGTAAAAGAATACTGGAAAGCTCTGGGCTGACTGGAGAACTAAAGTCGGGGGCACTCAGACCATATAGAGGTAGAGAAGAGGCATCCAGCCCTCATCTGAGATGGGGGAGGGGGGTGGGACCTCCAAGAGCAGTGCATTGAAGCAGTTCATGTACTTGCTCGACAACTATTTCCTGAGCTCTTGCTCCGTGCCAGGAAGAGACAAAGCCCTTTCTTCACAAGCCCTCAGTCCAGGGAGAGGGAGATGGGGGTGCAAAGGGAAACAAATGAACAAACAGGTTGATTCCAGGTCCAAGTGGAACAAGGAAGGCTGTGGCGTAGGATGGTGCTAGCCTGCAGGTGCGGCAGGAAATAGGGAAAGCACCCACAGAGAGACAGGTGGGGGGGGGCTTTTCCTCATCAGAGCATGTGGGACCCCATCTGGAGCCTCTGGTGGGAGGATGGGGTGGGGGCGTGCCAGAGCTCCTCGCCTTCACAGAGGGGGGCAAGGAGCCTGGGAGAGGCCCACTGCTCCAGTGGCCTGGGACTGCTTTAAGGACACATCTCGGAGACCACCTCCTTACCACTGGCGACACTAAGTGAGGATCTCGGGGGCCACCCGGTGGTCCAAACTTTTTTCGTTTTTTACATGGGATCCGGGATCCAAACCCAGGCCCTTTTGTTTTTGATTCAGAGGCTTAACCATGAGCCATCTCTCTGGCCCATAGTCCAAACTCTTTTTTTAACAGCTTGCTTAAAACAGCTCTTTTTTGCTGTCTATATCCTTTATTCTCAGACACCTCCTCCCCCATTTTGAATGAACAGTCCCCCTCAAGAATGTTCAGGCAAGACCCTGGATGGCCCCTGAATAGTCTCATCAGAGATCTTGGGGGACACAGGAGGGCCTGCCGTGCTCTGCCCTTCACGCTGCTGTCAACAGCTTTGGGAGCATGGAGGATGATTGACAGCGCCGTCATTAGGAAAATGGAAGCCAGAACCACCATGAGAGGCCAAGGAGCCTCACATAGTGCCTGTGGGAATGTAGAATAGTCCAGTAGTGGTGGAGGATGAAGGCGTGGAAGTACACACAGAATTAGTTAGGTTCTAGCCATTCCACTTCTAGGTATATTCCCTGAGGAAGTCAGATTATTCATACATTCTCGCCCACAGCAGCATTGTTCGGGGAAGCTAAAAGGCAGGTGTATTTGTTACTTTTCTCATGCTAGGATAAGATAACTGACAGATGCAACTCAAGGGAGAAAGGATTAATTTAGCTCCCTGGTTCAGGGAATACAACATGGTGAGGAAGGCGTGGCAGACTGGCTTGGTCTGACACAGTGGGAGCTGGCCATTGGCTCACACTGCGACTAACCAGAGCACACAGCGTTGGAAGTGGGCTGGGCTACAGCCCTCAAAAGACCTGTCCCTGGTGCCCAGGCCCCCCACCCCCTAAAGGTTTCACAGTCTCCCCCAAACAGTACCCCCAGCTGGAGACCAGGAGGGAACAGTTCCTCTTCAAACCATAGCACAGCTCAATTATCTATGGACAGATGAGTGGAAGAATAAGGTGTAGTTGAGCAGACAATGGCTACTACTCAGCCTTTAAAAGGCAGAGCGGCTGACGCAGGCTGCAAGCGGGGGAACCTGGAACAACAGGCCGCAGCTCTCGGTGAGGGGCTCCTGTTGTTTGGGTCCGACTGTCTCCCAGCGTCATCGAAAGTCACCAGCCTGTGGAGTTGGTGGGTGGGAGGCCAGCAGAACCGTAGGAGGTGGCTAAGGAAGCGATGACATTGGGGTGTGTCCTTGAAGGGGACATGGAACTCTGGCCTCCTCCTTCACTTCTTCCTCTTCGTCCCTTTGTTCCTTCTCCTAGCTTCTCTTTCTACTTTAAAAAAAAATTCTGTGCATGCAAGCAGTGTGTGCATGTGTGCGTGTGTGTGTGTGTGTGTGTGTGTGTGTGTGTGTGTGTGTGTGCGCGCGCACGCATGTGCTTGTGTTACCGGAGAGCATTCAAATGTGTGCCTATGGAGACCCAAGAGTGATTTTTAGAGTCCTCCTGAATTATTTTACTTCCTTACTACTTTGCTCTGGGGTTTCCAGGCTCTGCCTTCCAGGGCCACAAGTTCAGGCTGCTGTCATTTCTGCCCAGTATTTTTACATGGGCTCTGGGAATTCCAATCCAGGTCCTATTGCTTTGTAAGGCAAATACCTTAAACCCTGAGCCATCTTCCCAGCCCCTAAATTTTTATTTTATTTTCTAGTTTTACAAGCATATCGAGTACTTATCCTGCTAATAAGGCAGGATTAGAGCAGCCATGCTGAGATGGGTCTCTCTCGGTCTTTGAAGTTCTTTGGAATTCTGGAAGGTCATCCCCCACTGCTGGAATCACCCTGAAGGAGCACTCCTGCTGAGGAACTGACTCCCCTCGAGATAAAATAGCTAACTTCCCTATGAAAGGATTATGGAGATGAGCTCTCCAGCCCACCTGGACTCAAGAGCAACTGGATTGGGCCCCAATGTGTATTAACCAATGGGAAAAACCCGTTTCCCAGGCTTTGTCTAGGTATATAAATATACCTGGCCCTGGCAGCCATCTTTGGCGGTTTAGCCCCTCATGGCCCTCTAGTGCCATGAGTCCATTTCCAACTGCCTGCTTCTCTGGTGCCCTAGCCCCTCATGGTACTCAAGGTGCCATGAGTTCCTTTTCCAGCTGCCTACTTCTCATGGAAGCGCCCTAGCCCCTCATGGCACTCCAGTACCATGGGTCTGTTTCTTGTTCCTTGCTCCTCATGGATTCCATGCCTAGGCATTGTGAGTTCTCCAGGGCGCCCTTGGCACTCCACGTCCGGAGTCCATAAGTTCCAACCTTTCTCTTCTCTAACAAACTCTACCTTAATCCTCTACACTGTGTTCTGGTTTCAATATTCGACTCTGGAACACAAGAACCTTACAACATTGGGACAGTCGAGACCGTTTCCCTGCAACACTTCCCTCAATCCCCTCTCCCTCTCATCTTCCTCCTTTCCCTTCATCATTCCCTCCCACCCTCCTGCTTGTCCACTTCTGTGGACTCCAGGGTTCCCTCTGGCTTGTCGTCTCTTATGGGGGTTCAGGCCACTGTGGCATACAAAGTTGCCTCTGTTCAGGCCACCCCACTGATAGGAGCGTTCCCCTCCACTCATCCAGCTCTGGTCCCCAAGGTTTCCACTGCATGTTCTTATCTCTCGAGTTCCTCAACAGTCTATGTTGGTGCGTCAGTCATTCTGCAGGTCTGCTAAGGACAGTTCTCACTGCAGCGAGTCCTGGATGCAGCAGTCCTGTCTTTTTTTTTTTTAATTTTTTTTATTATTATTATTTATTCAATTATGAGTGCGTGTGCGTGTGTATATATGTATGTGTGTGTAGAACCACGGACGAACTCCAGAACCACCATGGACACCTCCACCTCCTCCTTGTCACTCTGCCCCGGGATTCACAGGCTCCGCCCTACCAGGACCAGAAACGCAGGCTGTCCCCGCTTCCACCTGGCGTCTATACGTGGGATCTGGGATCCGAACTCAGGACCTTCCCCCTGCAAGGCAGAGGCTTAACCCCTGAGCCACCTCTCCAGCCCCAGCAGTCCTGTCTTAAATGGGATGTCTTGTCCAACAATGGGCCTCCTCGTCTTTTTCTTACAATCCCTCTTGCACAAGGTTCCTAAGCCTTGGGGTGGGGAGAGATTTGGTTGATCTGATTCGGGGTGAGCAGGTACTGTCCATTATGCTGGCCATTGTTGTCCACCTCACTGCACGTCTACTGCCTTTTTAAATATTTTCGAGATAGAGATGCATGTAGCTCAGGCTGGTTTTGAACTGGATATCGTGCTAAGCATAACCTTGAGCTCTTGGTCCTCCCGTCCCCATCTCCCGAGTGCTGGGGGAACAGGCGTGCTCCGCCATGTCTGCTTGTAGGTGGTGCTGGGCACGAGCTAGGTGCTTGTGCACGCTCAGGCAGGGCCCTAAGCACGCTACCAACCGGCCCGTGTCCCCAGCCCTTCTTCTTCTCTTAATTTCCGGCTGTCTCGAGGGCAGGTCCCCTCGGCCACGTGCTGCTCCATGAGGTCCTGTGGCACCACAACCCAAAGCCACGGGACCCGAGCTGCGGATGGATGTAGACCTCTCCTCTTCGCTCAGTGGTTGACTATGTGCGTGTTTGCGGGCGCGCATGCGCGTGCGGGCGCGTGTGCACACACGTATGTGTGCAGAGGCACATACAGAGTGTGTGTGCTGGTGGAGGCCCAAGGGTGACACTGGGAATCGTCCGAGTCTACTCTGTCTCTTTATTCCTTCGCTCTGGGGTTTTCCCAGCTCTGTCTTCCAGGGCTGCCACCATTTCTGTTATGTAGGGTCTGGGGATCCAAACTCAGGGCCTTTTGCTTGGGAGGCAAAGGCTTTAACCATTGAGCCATCTCCTTACCCCTAATACAGAGACTAAATTCAGGGTCTGAAAAACAGGAGCACTTGCAGCCCTGCCTTCACAGATCCCCGTCAGTCCTGTGTCTACTGCCTTGCTCTGGATTCCCATTCCTTCCACAGGGAGATTTTGGGCAGGGACTTTCCACGGTTCATTCTAACCCACTGTCGCATCTCCACTGTAATCCCCCCTCCTTTCTCTTAGAATCTGCTGCCTTTTGACATGAAAAATGAACTATAATGAGTCTACTGGCTAATTAATTAGAATGGAAAAAAATCTCAATCTTCAAATCTGCAATGATTAATTGCATAAGCACTAACGCCTCTGCACACGCAGGACGGCACGTCTTCAATTCAGACTTTCCCAGCACGCCATTTTCTGCTGATGCCCGTGCGTTTTCTGCCCATCCGAGGCCGATTGCTCATACACCCCAGTCCATTTCACAGCAAATGGCTTCGAATGGTGTTTATCCTGCTCATTAGGAGCCTGTATCAATTAAGCAGGCCTGGCTGAGTGGCCCTTCCTGCCCACACAGCCTGGCCTGGGGTTTCTCTTATCATCTCCTGGCTGTCTGGCTCCTCCAGGCCCCTCCCTCCCTACTCCTCAGGGGCTGCTGCCACTGGGCAAGGGATTGGTTCTTCTCACAAGACAAGTGATGGCATCAGAGGACAATTTCCAGTATGTTTCCTCAGGTGCCTTCCACCTCTTTTGTTTTTGAACACAGGGTCTCCCACTGGTTTTGGGGTTCCCACTTAGCCTAGGCTGGAAGTGCACAACAACACACTCAGCTTTTTTTTTTTTTTTTAATGTGGGTTCTGGGGATCAAACTCAGAGCCTCACACCTATAAGGCAAGCGCGTTACTACCTGAACTAAATCTCCAGCCCCCAGTTGTTTTTAACCTGAAGACTCTAGATCCCCTTCTTGCCCACCTGCTTTCTAGTGAATGGTCTGCCGCTGCCGTTCTCAGTGGTTCCTGAGAAGTCTTGCTTCTCCTCACCTGAGCCCCTTAGCTTGACGTTTGCCCCTCGGAAGGAGCAACGCTAGGGTTTCAGAACCCGCGGTGCCAGGGATGCTGAGGGCCGGGGTCCTGGTGGGAGCTGGAGATGTCTGTGTTGTCCTTCCCTGGCGCCTGCTGTCTGTAGGCAGAAGGCACTTCGTCCTCAGGGGAATAGTGGAGGCCCGGGGGGGGGGTGCTGAGGGCGACTGACGAGTGACCAGCAGCAGCACCTGCCCGCCTTGTCAGAGGAGGAAGCCGCCATTTCCCAAAAGGAAATGCTGAAGCGATGGCGGGCTTGTCACAATCAGGGTGGGGCACCTGGCCTTTCCTGAGCCATCGAGGAACAGGCTTATGCCCCTGGCTGTAAAAACAAAGCAAAACAAAAACATAGCACAACGTTGGAAGTGCAGAGCCCCATGGCAAGAAGATGGAGATATTAATGGTGGGCGCATGCGGAGAATGACACTTCCATTTTCCAGAAGCATAAAATGATGTTTCTCTCACTGTAATTGTGAAAAAAGAAGACATTTAGACAGGAATGAAAGTATTGCTCAATACATGTTAAAATAATTTTTTTTACTCCCATGGCCTGAATTCATTTGCAAATGAGTTGGATTTCCTCTTTGAGGACTTGGACAAACAGGACCGCTGCTCCAGGAGAAAGGCCTGCTTTTATTTGATTCCCCATAGACTTACACCCAAGCCCATGACCTCTAGCCATGCACGGCTGCTTAAATAACAGTGAAACAAAATTTAAAATGAAGCTCTGCAGTTACCCTAGCCAACCACACCGTATCGACCAACACAGACAACACGGCAATCACCCCAGAACATTCTATCAGACAGCCAGCTAACCCACCTTTATTATTGAGGCTCACTGCATTTTGGGGTCATATTTACTCAATGTTCAGCAACCAGTTCTTTGCCCATGTGGCTGCATGAAGCCTTTATGTGGCCCTTCCTAGAAAAGAGAAGGTCTACAGCTAGAAAGGAGATGGCCAGTGCATAAAAAGCACTTTTTGCAAAGGCATGAGGATTCAAGTCATTTGGCTTATGATTCCAGAAGGGAGATACAGTCTATGATGGTGGAAAAGGCGTGTCTGGCTGGCAGAAGTCGTGTCCATCACGGGAGGTGAGAGAGTTAGCTGCAGACTGCTAAAACGGGGGGGGGGGGAGCTAAACAACCTCCAGTTCTGCCTCCTGTAACATGCCTTTCTCTAGCAAGACTCCACCTCCCAAAGGTGCTGTGATCTTCCCAAACACCAACATCAACTGAGGACACAAACATGCATGGCTGTGGGGAAACAGCTGACATTTCAGACCATGATTCGGTCTAGCCAAAATGGCAAGCTTCAGAAAGAAAGACCCTGTCTTAAAGGAATAAGGTGAAGATCATTAGAGGAATAGACCTGCATATATTCTTTTGATCTCTGCACATATGTGCATGAACTTGTGTGCTTGTGTGTGTGTGTGTGTGTATACAAGCACATATGTATATATACACACACACATATATAACATAAAATATAATAAAAATAAGAAGAGGCCTATGAGTCAGGACAGGATGGCCACCTCTGCCAACTGCCTCTCTATGGTTCTAGGGTCCCTGCTGCTGTCTCCCGCATCCCATGAAATCCACACTGTTGTCAGCCTGACCCTCTGCCTTTACTTGGAGACCATCTCCCCACTGTCAAGACAGTTCCCATGCGGCTAAAACTTGGCCTGAGGAAGCCTGCAGAGGCCAGGCCCCATGCAGCCGGTTCCGAGGCTCCATTTGAGAGGTGCTGATGAAGAGTTGCTAGTTACCAGAGTCTGTCAACTTGGGTCACACGCGGCTTCATCCAGGGAATTTATTGGAAAGAGAAGCTTTTGCTGTAGTATTTGCAATCAGTGTAAAAGTAGGTTTGGTCTCTTTGGCTTTGTTTTTAATTCTGAAGCACCAAGTCCTCGCCCAGAGTTGTTCTTCGCGCATCATTTAACTTCAAACCCTACCGAGCTGCTCACCCTGTAGCTTCCAGGATAAATGGCACTTTTACAACCCACTGGAAATTAATGCTATTTGATTGACAGCATCCCTGCTTTCTTGGAAGAGTGCGGCTGTTACACTGAGTTCTCTGAGTTTTTCATCCATTCCTGGCGTGCACACAGCTGGGGACAGTCCCGGAAGTCCCAGGGACTGAAGGAAGGTGACCCGCTGCTCTGCTTTGCGCTTCTAAAGTTGGCAAGGGGACTTGAGGCCTTCTTAGGGCGCCAGGACCAGCTGAGTGCTGCTTGGGAGGCCTCCCCGGAACCTATTTGTGTTGCGGGTGATGTGACAGGGCCTCCTGTGGACGGAAGTCCTGTGCAAATGCAGCCTCATTAGCCAACTGAGAAGCAGTCATGCTGCACGTCATTGTTCTGGAAGAATCCTGGGCAATTAGAGCAGCCAGAGAGAAATTATCACGGAACTAAGTTATTAGATCCGTGGCTGGAACATTTAAAAAAAAAAACACTCATTTTCCTGAGGGGGACAAATGAATGCAATCTCTTCCCCTTTAGAAGCACCTGATGCTGCTTTACTCTGCCTCCAGCAGTGAGGAGATGTCCAAACGGGGGGGGGGGGACACTGCTTGGGATATGTCACAGAGAAAGTGCCGGGGTGTGAGCCAGCCAGGACCATGATGCTGAATACCCAAAAACCAGCAGGAGGGAAGAGATGCAGTGAGCTCCGTCCAGACAGTGGATAGCAGGGTTTCACACTCGAACCCCTCCCCGGTGGAGGGAGCAGCAGGGAAGGATGGAACTGCCGGCACCAGGAAATTGGGGGCCCTAACTGGAGTCATTTAGCCACAAAGAAGCCAAGAGCTACCATTTGTTGGTGTCTTCGATGTGCTAAGGTTAGGGCAGATTGGAGAAGAGAATAGATGGAATTTTGGCAAACTCTATCCCATCTCCCCAGTCCCTATAATTGTTAAGAGCTCAAGGCAAACTCCTGGGCTGAAGGAGGGCTTGCTACCTACCTTACTACCTACCTCCTGGGCAAGCACCCTTGACCCTTCTTGCATGATGGACTCTCTTGTTGTATAGAGAAAAAACTTATATAGAGAAAGAACCCACGGCTCAATGAAGGGAAGCGTCTGCGGCAGGGACGCAAACCATCCATTAAACTCTGCTGATAATTAGTATCACGAGGGTTAACGAGGTTCTCATTGAGTAATGATAGAAAGGGGAAAGTGATTTTTATGACTATGCAGAGGTTGTTATGAGCTGGCTGCACAATACACAATGTTCAACTTCAATTGTTAACCTGTATTATTCATACCACTAAATCATTTATTTTGACTCAATGAATGGAATTGGTTTAGAGAGACAATGTAACTTATTCTTCAAATGTGTGGAGATTTCTGCAAGGCTCTTATTGTTTCTTTTTAGTGGGTGTGGGAGAGCTGGGGGGACAGGAAGGAAGGTGGGGTGTGAACAGGCAAACATAGAATGGATTCTTCATTAAAAAAGAGAAGAAGAAGAAGAAGAAAACACGTCTAGAAATAATTGCACCATAAACAAAACACAAGTGCACACGGCAATTTCATGTTCTCTTTCCACCCACTCGGTTCTTAATGATTCAGGAACAGAACTGCTTGGGCAGATTTACAGGCTCCCTGTTCCAGACATCTGTGCGGAAACAAGGCTGTGTGTGTTCACAGAACACTCGCTTCTGCCCAGGAGGAAAAACGCAAACACCTTGGGCTGATTTTTTTTTTCTTTCTTACCTTTACCATGATTTAAATTACAATAGATGCCGTTGATGATTCTTCAGTGTGCAGCTGTGGACTGTTAGAAGGACAGAGAAAGTAGTGGCCAGGGTGACCTGAAGTTTGGGGTTGAATGACAGGTGAGGATCATGTGATTAGACGGCTACAATCATGTCTTCATTCGGCTTTTCTGAAATTGCCAGATAGCTGAGCTCCAGCCGGTGGCCTTGCCTGGAAGACTTGGCAGTGGTTTGGAATCACGCTGCAGTAGACTGCAGACCTGGGTTAGAGTAAGGCTAGGAGTTAGAGGGAAGGGGGAGAGCCATGATAAGGGTCTAGATGTGGCCTGAGGGTCCAGGCCCAGGCCAGTGGCCTGGTCTTGAATTCTCTAGATCCCAGCTGTGCTGTGGGGAATGTGATACATCCTTTAGTGGCCTTTTGAGGAGGACAGAGATACTTTGCATGAACTACTCTCTTCAAGTCTATACCTTCCTCCTAGACCGTTTCCCAAACTGCTCATTTAGCAGACAGCCCCTGTCCCCACATGGACCATTCTGGAATGGCTCAGCAGATCACGCCAGGCGGCAGTGAACACAGGCCGAGACCCTCTGCACCAGAGAATACCAGGATGATCCTGCTGTTCACCTCTGATGGCCAGCACAGGAAAGTGAGTGTCCGGAAGGACGAGCTGGCACTCAAACCCACCTCCTCGCCACTCTCCCTAGATGGTGATTGTAGAGCTGCCACTGTGGGTTTCTCTGTAGCAGAAAGTAAAGAAACACCAGGATTAGAAGTACAACTAAGTGGTAGGACATGTTAGGCTCAATCCCTAGTACTAAAACCCAGTGATAATAAAACTTCCCCTCTGAGCAGGAAGGGAGGCAAGCTAAAGAATAGATTTAGCCAGACTTTGCATGATCTGCACAATAACTGACATGTCAACAACACCCCAAAGTCTAGCATGGATCATAGGCACTAGGATCCTTAGAGGCAAGGGCTTAATAGTCATAATAGTGTTCCCATACTAAAGGGGAGCCCAAGAAAGGGCTCTGGGCAATGCCACTGAATCCTTACACTTCATTAGAGTGGTGGACTCAGAGGGAAGTTTGACATTCACATAAAAGGAAGCTCCAGGGGGCCGGAGAGGTGGTTCAGGGGTTAAGCCTCTGCCTTACAGGCGGAAGGTCCTGAGTTCGGATCCCAGATTCCACATATAGACGCCAGGCAGAAGCGGGAGCGGCCTGCGTTTCTGGTCCTGGTAGGGCGGAGCCTGTGAATCCCAGGGTGGAGGAAGTGGAGGTGTCCATGGTGGTTCCCGAATTCGTCCGTGGTTCTACACACACAGACACGCGCGTGCACACATACATACGCACACACGCACAATTGAATAAATAAAAAAAAAATTTAAAAAAAAAAAGGAAGCTCCAGGGAATGGGAGGGGGGAGAAGGAGGCATTGGGAGAAGGGGAGGAAGGGGAGTGAAAGGGGGGAGAGTGCAAGGGGGACTGGAGAGGGGTAAAGAGAGGGAGGGGATGGGGTACCTATTAAGCTTGAATGATTGGGGAAAATAAATAAATATAAGTAAAATAAAATTTAAAAAAATACTAGAAATGCAAAAAAAAAAAAAAAAAAAGGACAGGAATCAATAAAAAATTTCTCAATTAAAAAAAAAAAAGAATAGATTTAGCATTTGGAAGTGGTCTGAGCCAGGCAGGGGAATTGGTTCAGTGGGCAAAGCACTTGCCACTCAAGCACGAGTATCTGTCTTTGGATCCCCACAACCAATGCAAAGCCAGATGCAGGTCTGTAATCTCAGTGCCCCCACAGTGAGGTGGGAGAGCTGGAGACAGGGGAAGCCCCGGCAGGCAGCTTCATCAGCTGGCCTGGAGTATGCAGAGATCATCTTAAACAAGATGGAAATCGAAGACCAACACTGAGGTTGTCCTCTGACCTCCACGCTCTGCTGAGGCGTGTGAGTGCGCCCACAGTCACCATCCCATGACTCATGAGTGGAGGTAGAAGGATTGAGAGACAGTTATCTACAGTGTCACCTTGACGGCTACAGCTGTAAAGAACTGTGTCATTGATACAGGTGGCAACTTGATGGTTGAGGGTTTTAGCTCTGAGTACATCTATAGAAAATTAATAGTTAAGCCTAGAGCAAACCTGCAGCAGATTGTCTAGTTGATGGGAAAAGCCCAGCCCATGGTGGGAAGGTGAATAAGATGAAGGGAACTGGTTGAGAAAGTTGGCGTTCTTCTGTATACTTGGTCAGACATGCTGGTCTGGCAAGTAAGAATCGTCGTTTCTCAGCCATTGTGTGTTCCTGTGGTGTTGGTATGGGCCATCTTGACAAGTTGGACAAGGAACTGTAACCTGTTCATCATAAGAGAAAATAAAGTTCCTTGTTCCCTTAAGTTGTTTTGTCCTGACTTTATCATCAACAGTACGGATTAACTGCAACAAACTGACAGTTAGGCAAGCCCTTGAGCAAATTTGTAGTAGATTGTCTAATGGATATGGAAGACCCAGCCCACCCACATCGTGGGTAATGCTTTCCAGTGGTGGGCCCGATAAAAGGAGTGCAAGGGGAAGGGACGTGCCCTCTCTTTTTCCCTATGTTAATGAGTTATGTTATGTTGAGTTTGCTGCCACCTCTTTGGCCCTCAAGCTTAACTCAGGTTCGGAGACTGTTCAGGAATCCTTTGGTTTTCAGCAACCAACTAGGATTCCTGAGATATTCAGCTCAAGAACTGAGTAGCTATGGGCAGCTCAGTTAAGATTACTCAGATTTTATCTTATAGGTCAATCTAATAAATCTGAATATATATTTATGTAAAAAGAGAATATACAAATAAATTTAATTTAATCCCAGCGCTGGCACAGGTTTCCTGGCTCTTTTGTTTTTGCATAAGTTCTGAGGATTGAACCTAGGTTCTCAGTGTGTGCGTGACAGAAGTTGATTTTCTCCTCCTACTATGCAGACTTCAATTCTGAACTCAGGTCATCAAATTTAGCAGTAAGCACCCTTACTTGCTGAACCATCTTGGAAACTATTATGTATTTTTTTTGAACCTGGATCACCTATACCCAGGCTGGCCTCCATCTTCCCATATAGCCAAGGGTGACCTTGAACCCCTGATCCTCTTATTTCCAACTCCCAGAAGCTGGGATTACAGATATGTGCCACCACGTCCAGTTTCGGGGTCCAGCCCAGGACTTTGTGCATGCTAGGTGACCACTCTACTATTGAGTCGCATCCCTAAGTTCTCTGACTCTTTAACTTGAAAAACAGTTTCCAACAGATGAAAATCCTTTTGTTTTACAATGGGCTTAATTCGTTTTTATTTACAGCAGTGACTCCAGATCAAATTTTGGTATTTTTATGTAATTTCCCATCCTATGCATGCTTTGGTGTGTATACATGACCATATGCACAGATATATAAGTGGGATGTCAATCCTCAGTATGGACCATCTTATCTTTGGAGAAAGGAGCTCTTACTGAACCTGGAACTCATCAAGAGGGGTCCACCTGTCAGGATCCCCAGCACTGGAATTGCAAGTACAGGCCCTCGTTCCTGACATTTTTTGTTGGTTGGTTGGTTGTTTCTGGCATGGGTACTGAGGGTCAAACGCAGACCCTCATTGCTTGTGTGACAAGCATTCCACCAACTGAACTCTCTCCACAGCCCCTGTTTTCATCCCCTTACTGAGTTTTTACAGCCCAAGTTATCTTTTTCAGTCTTGAAGTCACCTTTGTTGGATTGGAATTTTTATTGTGTTCAAGAGGTTAAGGAACTAGTTTATGGTCACAAATCGAATGGCTGTGGAATTCACTGGGATCTGGATGTACTGACTTTCAGTGGTGAGAGAGCGGCTCGTGTCTTCACACTGGGCAAGTTCAAGTAGGTCTCTCTGAAGACAAAAAGTTCTGCCTCAGCAGAAAAGGACCCGTCAATCATCCACGAGGCCCAACTGTACGGTGATGATTTATTGTTCTGGGGGGTGGAACCTTGGGCGGCCTGCGCAGCCGCTGAGCTTCAGCACATGCTCAGATGTAAGGGTCTTGCGGGCATGTTTTTGGTTTTAAGACAGGCTCAGACTGGCTTTGAGCTCACTACACGAGTCTGGGCTTGAATTCTTGGTCCCCCCGCCTCTATCTCCTAAGTGCTAGGGTTACAAGTGTACACCACCATGCCCAGTTCAAGTGTATGGCTCTTCATCTCCTTTCCACTTGATCACCACTATCCATGGCTACCAGGCACTGGTGGAAATAATGGGCCAATCCTTTTCATTCCCACAGTTACATGCACAGATAATGTTTATTCAGGCGTTCATTCACGCATTCATTTTTTTCAGTGGTGACATGAAAACCACTATAGTGTTAACTGCAATGGCAGAATGGCCCTTGAGTCAATCACTTTCCTTGTGACTTAACCTTTGGAAACTGTTACTCAATAGTTCCTCACATCTACTCAGCGTGGCTAAATTAGCTGGTAACTTGGCAAATACGTATAATGGAAATCTTTTTTAAAAATTCTCAATGTTACGCCTTTTAGGAAGCTCATGCTATTGTGTGTATGCAAGTATACAGCCTTATAAAAGTAATCCATATACATTGCAAAATTTCTCAAGATTGTAGACAGATGGTGCAGAGTGAGGGTCCTTGGGATCAGGAGCACCCCTCTGGCACACCCCAGCTACGGAGGCCACTGCTTTCCTGTCATTCTAAGCACAGAATGGCATTACATATGCTGTGTTTTTGCAGATGATGCTAATGTAAAGTCGCAGGAATCTTGCTCTTGAGCTCAACTTTTTTTTTTCTGTGCATAATTAAGTGTATTTAAAATGATTTAAAATAAATTATGAGTCATACCTCAGCCTTTCTTTGCCAGTGAAGGGAAATGTGAGGTGTCAAGCTTGAGTTAAATCCATAGTCTCTGTGGATGTGCTTTTGACTCGCACTAAACAGAAAGCAAGCAGGCAGGACTGAGGTGGCTCTCTGTACCATGTTGACATTCAACACTGAGAAGGTCAGAGGAGGGAGTTGATGTCAATATGTTCATCCCGAACTGCAATAAAGCTGTCCCGGCAACTGCAGTCCCAGCTGCCGTTTCCCGCGCCGAAGGCTGAGAACTGCATCATTCAGACCCTCTGTTCCTTGCTATGCAAATACCCAGTTTTCACCAAGTGTTGTTTTTCCATATCAATATAATAGTATATTTTAGGTTTCGAAGAAAAGATTTCCAACCCAGATTGGGCTTTATCTGACAAAAAGAGGAAGAGATGACAGCTGAGATTTGTTCCACATGAAAATTGCTGAATAATTGCACAGCATGCCATCCTAAGTACCAAGTGAGCTAGCTCTCCACTTGGTTTCCTAATATTTTGCTGGAGATGATTTTCTTGGAGGTACCACCAATAATTTTAAATATTGGATATTGGGGAAAAGTGTGTTCCCTCTATTGCCCTCCTCCTTTTTTCTTATAGTTAGGGAGGGTATATACATGCTATAAGAAAAAAAAAATAGCATTTCACTGTAACATCACATGGCCTACCCATATTCCATCAGGAGACATGACTTAAGAATGGGTTCAGTCCACATCTCTCTCTCTCTCTCTCTTTTTCACACACACACACACACACGTTAGAAGTTGCAGATTTGGCAGCAAAACAATAAAACAAGGAAAAGCAGGACTTCTGGGAGTCCCTGTTCTGGGGACCACTTCTGAGTGGAGATATCCTTAAAATAATGTTTCTAACAGGTGACACTAAAGGCGGGGAAATGCAAGTCTTTGAAAGACAGGGAAAAGTAAAAGGAATCCAAAAGATGGGCCTATAGTCTCCTCATCTACTGCAGGGTTCACATCAATTCCATGTGGGCTTCCACACCCCAAAGTGTCAAGTTAAAAAATTTTTTAAAAAGCCAATTCTAGAAAAAAAATGGAGAATTATAAAGTTAAGGATTATTTCAGAGGACCATTCCTGTCTATACTGACTGTAACTCGACTTAGAATTTCTACTGATTTCCCACCAATGGCCCACATGCTTTCACAGAGCAGGCTGCCTGGGGCTGTTAGCACACGGCCCCGCAAGTGGAGAAGCAGGGTTGCTGATTCACTCGATATCGGCCATTCTTGCAAGTGCCATGTGCGGTCACACAAGTCACTCTGCGACCGACAAGCTTCTTTACACTAACTCTGGGTCACTTCCTTCAGAACAGACTCTGGGGAACAATCTTAAGGTAACATGATTTAAAAAAAAAATTAGTGCTTTTGCTGTTGGGTGGAATGTGCAAATACGAATGAGAAAAAGGTGCCTTAGAACCGGCAGAGTATGCTGCATTTTATTTGGGAAAAGAGACAAAAATCTTTCCCTGATCAGCCACTCCATGTGACATCCCAACCCACACTCTGCTACTGACATTTTATCTCCCACTGAACAGCTCGGCTGTTGTAACATTTTCAGGATTCTTAATTTATGTCTTGCAGGATCTAAAATCAGATGGCAGAGATTTTAAGAAAAATAACCAGTGTTGACAGGCACCTTTATTATTCAGGAAGCTGCTACACCTTAGCGCTGCTAATGCTTGGGGAACATTCTCTTCTCTGCTTTCAAATTATGCCCAAAAGACAGGGAGCTATCTGGAAGGCATCTTTAACCATTCAGTTGTCCTTTTCCATCTAAACTAGAGAAGACCTTTCCTTCCACCCAGCATTTGCTAGCATATTTATCTCTTTTCTTCAGGATGAGGAATTCCAGCATTTAATTAGAGTTTATGTAATTCAAGCTTCTCATACGTAGCCAAGTACTATGAAAGCGAAAGGACCGCAAAGCTAGACTACATGAATGTGAGTTTCATGGCTTCCTGAATGGCCATTCTCAGAGCACAAACATGTCAGTTAGATACAAGTGTGAACTTGACCATTGAGACCTGAGCCTTAGGCACATGATGAAGAATTATTTAGTTAAGCAGGCCAGTGGGAGATTATCTAATTGATATGGGAAGACCCAGCCCTTAATGTATTCCCTGGGGAGGTGGGTAAGCTGAAAAGAGCTGATTCCTTATGTTGGCAGACTGGCAAGGTAGAAGAAACATGGCCCTCAGTTCTTCCTGTGGATAAGGTGTGGTGCTTGCTCCTGAGACTCTGAGTCTTCTGAGTTCTGTATTCATTCAGGAATGAGAAGATATGAAAGAAGAGAAGATGGAATAATGATGAGTACTAGGCCGAACTCATTCAGCTGTGGAGAAACTAGAAGTCAAACCCACATTACATGTTTTTCTCATTACACCATAGCTTTGTAAAAGCAGCAACTTTAGACTGTCTTATCACACGCAGCTGCTCCAATCTTTGCTATCTAGGGTATTTGAGGTACTGAATGCTTAGAGATGCAGGGTTTAATTCTGGTAAAGCCAGAATGCCAATATATATACCCCAGTTCTGAAGGGTTCAGCCTGGATCTTTCTCTGTGTAAAACAGGTTTCGGTATTTATCTGTAATGTTATGCCTAAGAGGACACGCTCTTCAGACCACAAACTCTACCACTAACTGCTGGTCGGGCAAGGTGTTTCATTTCTCTAAATCTCATTTTTTGCGTGCTATAAAACAGAGACGACAATAGCATTGTTCACAGGGTGGTTGTGGCGATTTAGTAAATTCATGGAAAATTCTGCACTGTGCTTCGCTTTATCCACCAGTTCGCAACAGGCTTCCACAAATGCAGCACATGCACAGCTGTAACGTTTGCTGTCTCTGGAGCCTAAGAAACGAGTTCACTTCTTTTAGACAATACTCTGCACGTAATAGGTGCTTTAAAACATTTTTGCATTGAACTGAATACCACCACAGCTGAGAGTTGTATTCGGGTCTTCCAGGCGTGTCCAGAAGTCATCTCCTCTCCACCTCATTTACCTAGAACTGAGGCCAGGAAAAGGAGCAGCGGGGTTCCCATTAAATTCATATGGCGGTAACAATCAACTTTCACAACCTGTAAGACTTACATCCAGGGGCCGCAAGTTTAGGTTACTACGGGTAAGGCCTCGGCACAAAGCCACGAAGTCTTTTTTTGTTTTAAAGACATCGATGTGGTTTCCCTGTGTAGGGCAGGCTGGCCTCGGAATTGAGATCCTCCTGCTTCAGCGTCCAAAGCGTGGGGATTATATATAGGCGTGCACAAACACACCCGGCTCCACTGGGAGAGGGAAGAAAGGGAAGAGAACAGGACAGAGGAGGAAGAGGAACGATAAAGGAGGAAGGGAGATAAGATGGAACGGAGAAAGAAAGGGGGAAGAAACGAGGGAGACTGAACGAGACCGTGCGACAGACCTTCAACACACAGACCACGTGTCTTCTACAACTCCGCCCCCAGACTCAGGCCCCACCCTCCCTCAAGCCCCGCCCAGAGCCTACCTCGGCTGCTGGCCTTGGTCCTCAGAGGGCATGCGCTTTTATCAAGGCGTCTTGGAACTGCCTGCGTCTCAGCGCGGGGTAGAGGGAACCTCGTATCTTCTCACAACCGCAACGCAGCTTCTTTCCGTGATCTTTTGGAGCTGCCTTTCCTTTTGTGGTCTTGAGAAGCCGGTTCGTTTCCCTGGCCCGGCTTCAGAGGGCGTGTTCTGAGTCAGGCGCTCTCTGGACAGCCCGGCTGCTGGCGCGGGGTCCTTGCGCTGAGCCTTGGGCCGGCCGTAGAGGACGCCGGGTCCTTCTCTGGGGCGGTCGCTCGGCAGCGGCTGCGGGACGCCGGGCTGCAGCATCATGTACTACAAATTCAGCGGCTTCACGCAGAAGCTGGCGGGAGCGTGGGCCTCGGAAGCCTACAGCCCTCAGGTACGGGCCAGCCCGGCACGCAGGCCGCCTCGGGCGGGAGGAACGAGCCCGGGGCCCGGGGCCCGGGCGGGCGGGCGCGGCTGCAGCCGGCGGGGCGGGTCTGCGCCCCCAGCTCCTGGTGCTCGGGGTGCTGCGGCGCTGCCGGGGCTCCTCTACGCCCGGCCGCGTCCGGGCGGGGCTGCCCGCGCCGCGCTCGGTGTGGCGCCCTGGAGGGGTCAAGGTGACCCCCAGGGTCGAGTGGGTTGGGTGCGCCGTGTGGCCCACCCGAGCTCGGAAGTCGGCTCTTTTCGTCCTTCAGGAGCCTAATTTCCTCCCTCTGTGGCATCATCGTGTTCCCCTTGTCGCAGCCCCCCAAGGGGACCCCACCGGAGTGCGAGACGAGCGGGGATGAGGGTGGGGGCCGTGGGGCGGAGGAGCCGCGCGATCCCCGTAGAGAGACTTGACGGGGGCTGCCCGGGCCCGGGGACGCAGGGAAGTGGCGGGAGCGAGTTGCGCTGTCGTGGCTGCAGATGGGGGTCGCTGGGTGGTCTCCAGCTCCTCGGCCTGCGCGGGGTCCACCAGCTGCAGCTTCAGTGTGCAGCGCCCACGCAGCGGAGAGCCGGTGTCGTGAGGCCCGTGCACGCGGCTCTTAGGTGCTGACATTTGCTGGCTGCACTGTGACCTTGGCCGGTGCTGTCTGTCGTGAGCCCTGTTTGATTCAGGGCAGCATTCATGCAGACTGAATGAGCGCGTGAATCACTGCCGTGCTTGATAGGGTTCTAACATTTTTAGGTTTTTTTTTTTTTTTCTTTTAGTTTGGATAATTTTCAATCTCCACCCTTCTCAAACCTAAAAGGTAGAAGGGAATGTTGAGTCAGCGTTAGGAGGAAAACTAGGTACTCTTTTCTTTAAAAATTGAGTTTGGAACTGGTGAGATGGCCCCGCGAGTAAAAGCCCTCGCCCAGGCAAATCTTCAGACCAGAGTTCAATTCCTAGAAGTCAGGTAAAGGTGGGTGAAAAGAAC
Organism: Typhlomys cinereus; assembly: GCA_023101885.1. NCBI lineage: Eukaryota > Metazoa > Chordata > Mammalia > Rodentia > Platacanthomyidae > Typhlomys > Typhlomys cinereus. Next base: position 1,423,282 of record JALPQD010000030.1, read on the forward strand.
TGACCCTGAAAGTCATCTCTGGCCTCTACCTGTGTGTGTGTGTGTGTGTGCGCGCGCGCATTGTTTTAAGAATGAAAACTCTTTTTCAGCTGGGCTGTAATAGTTCAGTTGCTACTGAAATAGGATGAAATATGAATAAAAGGCTATACTACAGAAAGCCTGTCTTAGCCCCCTCCCATCGACTGGGACTGAGATAAGAGATTACTGTGAGAAAGCTCATAAAAAGTAAGTCCAAAGCTTCTGTCCTCTACAAACATTAGTTCTCCTAGCATCTGATCACCTCAGTATCCATTCCTGCTTCCTGTCCTTAGCAGGTAAAGGTATACAGCCATCTAGGAGACTTCTTAAGCAGAACCTTAACAAAATAGAGCTCCCCTTTCATCTGTGAGACATGCTGTGGATCTCAGCATCACACCTAGTTTTGGTCATTCTCTCCTGCCATTGGGTGCTGTGGAGGAGGATCAGGAGTCAGGGCAGCTTGGGATTGAGACCCTATCTTGAACAAAACCCAAAAAAGGACCTGAAGAAACTTAGTACATGCCTGAGGTGCTTGCAAGTGTGGTTCTGTGCTAAGAAGGAACGTGCTGGTATGAAGAGTAGTGAAGAGAAGATGTGTTTTCTAGAGCTCTGAAAGCTGTTGCAAGAATTCTGGGTTTTGTTCAGTGAGCTGGCAATTACCCGGAAGGACTGTATTGCCTTTGATCAGGATGGTGAGGGACCAGCTGAGACTCCTGGTTTGCCCTTGAGTAGGCACAGGTGATGGGATTTACCTGGCTGTCCAAATCAGCTGTTCAGAAACCTTGTTCTGGGGAGCCAGCTGTCCCTACCTGGAACTGTTGATTACTTGTAAACTGCCAAGCGCTTTAACACACTGATGTTGGTGACGTACCAGCTGCCATACCCATTCTTTCACTGCTTCTGAACTAACGTAACTGAGTTATTACTGGGATTATGGTGTAAATACATCTGAGCCCAATTCATAGTAACTGATGAGGTTGGAGGCAATTTTAAAATCCCATTTTCTGAGTTCTTACAGTAGAATTACAGAGTTATTTAAAACTTAAGATAGCTGATACTCTGCGTTTCTAGTTAATTAGTGAAATGTGTCAGTGAGTGAATGCATTAACCGAAGTAGACCATCTCTATTTACCAGACTGTGCTCGAAGAAACAGTTATCCTCTTTGATGTTAATAATCTTAAAGACCACATGGTAGGAGCATTATTAATGTTTATATATATTTTTTTCTCTCTTTGTATTGATGTTTTAAATGTTTGATCTTTAGATTAGGTCTTGTCAATTACAAATAAATTTCTTTGGTTTAATGATTATGACTATTCATTTGGGCAAGAGTTTTTTTCTGACATGAAGAAGGTAAGTTTGAATTCTGTTTTCCAACTAAACATTTATTTTTTGTTAGAATTTAAAAGGATATTTTTATTAGTTTGTACTCTTAAACAGTTATGGGCAGGTTGTTTCTGAGAACTGGTATTGTGTAGCTGTGTACCTTCAAATTAAAAAAAATACATGTATTTTACCCTTCTACCCTTTTCCTGTTCTGGCGATGAGCCCAGGGCTGCGCATATGGTGGGCAACAGGGTACTACTCTCAGTCCTCCTTCGGGGTTTTTAAAGGGAGGAGGGAGAAGCTTTATTGAGATGTAATCCTTGTGTGATACAATTCATACTTTAAAGTACAGTCAGGGGGTTACGCTGGTGGGAAATGGAGTGAACACCTGTGTCCAGCTGCTGAGGCGGTGAGAGTTGAGTGAATCCATCTGGCTGCATCAGCCTTCCCAAGTGCTGGGATCACAGGCATCGCCACCATGCATAGCTAGCAGATACGTGTGATCTACACCAGAGTTAATTTTAGAGCAATTGCATAACTTCAAAAAGAAATCTGTCCTCCTCAACCAGCACCCCCATACGTACACCGTACCCACATCCCTGCTCTAAACAGCCAGAATCTACTTTCTATCTCTAGAGTTCCCCTATTCTGGGCTTCTGTTGATGGAAACATATAATATATGGTCTTTTGCACCAGGTTCTTTTTGGGGGGGGGCGTATGTTCATGTGGGGATGTGTTATGGCGGGGCTACCTTGGATATTCAGAAGAACACCCCCCCCCCTTTTTTTAAAACAAGGTCTCTCTCTCAGATCTGGGGCTCTCATCCAGGCTAGACTGGGCTGGCCAGTGAGCCCAAGGGACTTGTCTGCCTGGTGTCCATTGTTTAGCTCTGTGTCACGGTCCTGGCCTGCGTGCTGGGGATTGAACTCAGGTTCTCTTGTTTGCATGGTGAGCGCTTTGCTGGCAGAGCGATCCTTGGCCACTAGGCTTGTTTTATTCTGCATAATGTTTTCAAGAGCTAATTGTGTTGTAGCATATGTTAGTACTCCTCCATATTTTTACTTTTTATTTATTTTGAGATAGGATCTCATGTGTCCTGGGTGGCCTTGAATTTGCTGTGTAGTTTAGGATGACCTCAACTTCTGGCTCCACCTCTGAGTGCTACAATTAAAAGCCTGTGCCACCACATCCCATTTTTGTATGTGTTTTTATTAGTTAGCTAATGATTGCAAGTTCAATTTTTTTTTTTTTCTGGTCCTGATAGAGAAAGTATTCTTTCCCATTAGAAACTCTTCTAGATTGTTCTAGATTACAGTATTTCTTTCTCTCTCTTTTTTTTTTTTTTTTTTTTTTGGCTTGGGTGTTACCTGTGGAGGCCCAAGGGTGACTTTGGAAGTCATCCTGGATTGTTGTATCTGCTTATTGCTTTGTTCTGAGGTTTCTCAGGCTCTGCCTTCCAGGGTTGGAGGTACAACCCACTGACATTTTTGCTTGGAGCTTTTACTGAGATCTGAGATCCAAATTCAGGTCTTTTTACTTTGGAGGCAAAGGCTTTATTTAACCCCTGAGCATCTCTCCAGCCCAGATTACTGTATGTCTTTACTGTACTTCTGGAAGTTTCTGAAGTCCACCCTGGTGTAGACATTCTGTGTTAGTACGTCAGTTTCGACAAAAGAGAGATGTTCTTAGGAAATCTCACTAAAAGTTTATGCAGATTATAAATGTGTTCTGGTTCGGTGAGAAGTCAGCCGCAGAGCTCTTCCTGGAACTTAATTAGGCCTTTGTTTTCCCTCCTGTCTTACTGGTAGGGAGTTATTGACAGGGCTCTGGACATTTTGCCAGATTTTTGCAGATGAGGATATTTTTGCCAAAAGCTTGAGGACTAGCTAAAGACTCAGAAGTGCAGGGTTGCAGAGACCCCCTCTGTGTGGTCAAGGCCGCCTCCACTGTTGGGAGTTGGCCTGCTCGAAGGATTTCCTCCCTCCCCAGCCTGCTCTCAGCTTGCTCTTTTCCTACTTTCCTGCAGGGTCTGAAGCCTGTGGTTTCCACAGAAGCACCCCCAATCATATTCGCCACACCGACCAAACTGACCTCCAGTTCCACTGCCTACGACTATGCTGGGAAAAACAAAGTTCCAGAGCTGCAGAAGTTTTTCCAGGTGAGGAAGGACTCTGGGTAGAGACCTGTGAAACGACCAGACCAGGAAAAATCCCTTGTGAAAGTTTGTTTAGCTTAATACATAACCTCCTTTGTCTTTAAATGGAAAACTTGACTTTAGTAAGAACTATAAATTCATAGAACTTTCTGTAGGTAACAGTGACAGAGAGAAGGGATGCATGTCCTCCTCACATTTAAGCTTATCCAGGAGTTCAGCTTGCCTATGCAATAGGGGTCTTGATAAATCACTCCCAGGGAGAGCAGGTACTATGACACTGAGTCATTGTGTGTGTGTGCACGCCCAAGGGTGACTTTAGGAATCATCCTGGATTGTTTTATCTCCTTTTCGTTTGGCTCTGGGATTTCCCAGGCTCCACTCACCAGGGCCGGAAGTGCAGGCTGCCACAATTTCTGCCTGGCATTTTTTAAGTGGGACCTGTGTTCTGAACTCAGGACCTTCTGCTTGTGAGGCAGTCTTAACTGCTGAGCCATCTTTCCAACCTGTCTTGAGGGTTTTTGGAGACAATACAAGATAATGAATTCCTACACTATGGAGTCTGATTAATAAATGGGGGCTTCAGCTGAGTAATGGAGGGAAGGCTGTTGGTTACAAATGTATTAACTGGCTGCTGCTCAGATTTTTTGTGTCAGAAGCCAGACTTAATGTAGAAGCACTTCCAGTGTTTCTTGGCCTATATACTTGAGCTGCTGATCAACTCTCCTTTTTAAAGATTCCCTAGTGCTCTTTCCTGGTTAAGTAATAATGTAAGAAACACCTTAGAAATTTAATTTTTTTTCTTTTATTATCGATTCCTCAGACCCAATGAAGAATACTCTGCTCTTAACAGATATCAGCTACATATGTAAAGGAAGTATACCAGTATTTGTCAGCATTTTGACGCATTAGGGCTTTTTCCTCTGTGCTGTATTTGTGGGTTAGTTTCACAATAGACATTGTTCTTTTTTATCTTGTAAAGAATATTTTCCTATCAGCCAACTCCTTATTAATTCTTGCTTTCAAGAAATCCGACGGTGTGCCCATCCACCTGAAACGAGGTCTGCCCGACCAGATGCTTTACCGGACCACCATGGCACTGACTCTGGGAGGGACCATCTACTGCCTGATCGCCCTCTACATGGCGTCCCAGCCCAAAAACAAATGAATCAGGCTACAGAAGACTGGTTTACTTTTTGGCATAAACCTTTGGATGTTCATTCTATTGTTTCTGTTTTTGTTTTTCACTTGGATGGTCTACTCAACATTTTTGCAAAACAAAGGAAGAGATATGAAGACACAGGATTTTAATTTGTTTATGAAGTACATATGGCCTGTCAGATGTCAGAGCTCATTCGACAGTTAAAGCTATTGTTAGAAGAAATGGCGCTGCGCTTCATGTCTGGGCTCCTGATTTCCCTAGAGCTTCTTGGTGAAGCTTTGCTCCCAGGCTCATTAACGTCAGTCTGCACTCACATCCTCAGGGATCAGGATTGCATTTGTGAGCCTGGAGTACAGAAGCTTCTCTGGATTTGGACATGACCGAGGAAGGAAGACAAAAGCTAAGGCTAGACGTGTGAAATGAGGGGCTTGAGTTAGTCACCTTGGAGGGAGGGGAGTTTTCCATTGTTCAGTGAAATATAAGAAACAGTTGCAGCCCACCTCCATCTCCTGGGCAGTTTATTCCAAAGAGTTATTTGCCTCCAGATCTTTAGTGAAATGTGTGATTGTGTGTTTATTCCAACATTGGAATAGAGAACACCTACTAATGCAGTTGTGTCACAAATTCTCCTTTATCCCTTAAAAATATGATGGCTTTAAGTTATGATTTGACTGTGGAATAAATATATGAATAAAAAATCTCAGGTTTAAAGGTCTTTTTAATTAAATGATCTTTTGGAATAATTATACAACACCGAGGTACCCTGAACTAAGTCCACATTCCTTCAGAACCATAATATAATATTCACATGTGAGTTGATATCGATAATATGGCCTTGTAATATATGGTATTTTCAGACTTACCCAAATGTCTCAATGTGCCTTTTATTGTGGTCTTTAAAATCAGATTTGTTGTAATCATTCACATAACTGTGATAAAGGCAACTTAAGAGTGTGTTTATTTTGGCTTACAGTTTAGCAAACAGGATGTGCCCCTTTAGTGCCCATGATCTTCCTAAGGAGACTATTGCCCAGGTTCGCCATGCCATGCGTTCATTCCCTTCTGTGGAGTGGGCTTCAAATCCAGTTGGAAACCAGTTGATTACTCGTGTAAGAGTCATTCTGTTACTGCACCAGTGGGCACATCTTGGCTGACATGTTGGCGAGCCCGTGGTTAAGTAGGCTTGCTGATGACATCACATCTTCCGGCTCTTCCATCAGAGTTCCAGCTTGATCCCCCCCAAGTTGCCAGGTTTCTTCAGCTTTAAAGCCTTACCTCGTTCTGATGGACAACCAGTAGCTGCGGCAATGGCCTGTACTGGTTCGGGATTTCTCCGGTCAATAATGCGCCATGAAGTAGTCCATCCCTGGTGCTGGGATTTTCACTTAAAACCATATGGCTTCGAGGAGTGTTTCTTTCCCACCCATGATTCCACTAAGGGAATCATAGTTTAAACCTTGAAGAGGGAGAGCATTAGAACAAAAGATGAAGTCAGGACAGGGAGAGAGCCCCGTGGGTAGCACAGAGGGAGGAAATGGGCACCGCGCATCCAGACAGGAGGGATGTCTGTCTTCTGTAGCCTTCAGGTGTTGCTAAGGAGTTGCTCGGGAGGTTCAGGGATCCTGGGAGACAAGTCAGAAGTGGATGTAGGTGGCTCCTGTGGTCTGTTGGTTGACCACACTCAGCCAGAGTGAAGGAGTTTCCCTCAGGGCCTGTCTGTGGTTGATGGTCTCATCACATCCACAGCAAGAGCGCAGAGCAGGGACCAGTGCCAGCCACTTGCTTGCCTGGCTGCTGCCTTGTCCCCTCTGTCCTGTCCTGGGCCACTTGCCCTGAAGAACTGCCCGTCTCATGACCAGTTATGCAATCAAGACAGGACGTCAGGCCAACTTCCATCTAGAGAATCCCTCTCAGGTGGTCCTGGAGACCTGCCTTCTGGATGTCAGATTGATCACACTGACGTTACCCCCTGTAACTGACAGGTGGGCTGGTGCTTGAGGCTCCCAAGTGCTGATTGGTGAGTCTTGACTGAGTTGTTTGTAAGTAGGTGGTTACAAGAAGTCTTCTTTGCCATCGTTGCTGCCGCACGGTCCACATTTGTCTGTGACAGTGAACATCCTGTAAGTTATGTTACTGTAGTTTCCTCTTCAATGATAAGCATCTCTGTCAGTACTCGTGTCCATCTCAGTGGCAGCCCAGTTTGGTTTCTGAGCTCCCTCTTCTTGCCCCATTAGCCTGTGAGTATTTTCACTAGTCCCTAACACAGAGGATGGTTTCCATGCCAACTTTGCGTTTTCCTCTGCCTGTTTTCCTGTTTCCTTCCAGATGTATTCTCAGTATGAACAGATGCATTTTCTGCATCTGTGCTGTTCTTGCCTAAATGAAACCTCTCACTTTTCCCAGATTGCTCTGCATCTATTCAATTTTATGAATGTATCATAGTCTTACTTATCTAGTCCTTGCAAAAATAATTATTGCATGTATGATTGTGTGTGCATGTGAGCATATGCATGCCACAGCACACGTGTAGGGATCAGAAGGCAACATTTCCCTCCTCCCACCTTTTGGAGTGTTTTGAGGATGGAACTCAAATGACCAGACTTTCATGGTAAGTACCTTTGCCTGCTGAGCCATCTCTCTGGCCTGCATGGGTGTTGTTTTTGCTTTTGCAAATAATGCTTAAGTACTGTAGACTCTCCTTTATCTTGCATTTTATATTGCATTGAGTGTATCTGTTGGACAGTTTCTAGAAGAGAGAGACTTAAGGCCAAGGGAATTACATCTCACATTTTTTAACTGTTCCTCCCTGAAAGAGATGGTGCCGAATTTCATCCCTCTCTAGCAGGTTGAGAACCTGTTTCTCTTCGCCATGTCAACAGAGTACATCTAGTACGTCCACTCACTCTGTATGGGTATTAGATGCATCACTGTAAACACATTCATGTGCACAGATGTGTACGCCCATGTGATGTATATGCCCATGTGCATAGACAGAGGCCAGGGGAGGACTTCAGGCATCCTGCTCCATCTCGCTCCACCTTCTTCCCTTGCGACAGGATGTCTCATTGAACCTGGAGCTAGGTTGACAGCAAGATCCTCCTGTGTCCGTCCCATTTCCTGGGGTTAGAGGAGCACGCGTGACCATGCCTGGTCTTTTTTTTTTTTTTTTTTTTTTTTTTTTTTTATTATTTATTTGAGAGAAGGCGGCGAAGAAGAGGGTGAGAGTGAGAGGGCACAGATGCCACGGTGCCTGGGTGGACGTCAGAGGACAGCTTGTAGAAGTCCGTTCTTTCCTTCCATCTTGTGGGCTTCTGGAGACTGAAGGAGGATGGGCGTACACGTGGACACATCCCGGCACGTACATAGAGGCCAGAGGACAGCTTTCAGAAGCTGATTCTCTCCTATTTTTCTGTGGGTTCTGGGGATCAATTCCAGGTTTCTAGGCTTGTGTGGTAAGGGTTACCTGCTGAGCCATCCCCCCAATCCTTTTTTGATCTTTATCAACCCAATACATGATGAGATTTGTGTTTTAAATTGTCTTTCTCTTATTATCGTTGATTATTTTTCAGATTTTTAAAATTCCCCTTCTATTTTGAAAATTAAATTGTATTTCCATTTTCCCAAAGTGTTCATGTACTTTGCCCACTCATCTCCAGAGTACTTTTTTGATAATGTCGTTGGTCCATTGGGCTGACCCCTGGGGAACAGTTTCCAGTGATTCCTGTCTGAGTCATAAACCTCTGCCGATTGAAAGTCCTGTCGGTTCATTAAAACAGCAGATGCAGAAAAGAGCTTTTCCCAGAATCTGACAATAGCAGGGGCTCATGAGGGCTGCCTCGGGACAAGGCAGAGCTTTCTGTCCCGGTTTGGGTTGTGCGGCTGCTTAGCGGTTCTGCAGATGAGCTGCTCTGTGTCTCGCGGCATGCCCTAGCTAGATACCACTGTCAACTTGATGGTTGAGGATTTGAGCTCTGGGTGCATTTGTAGAGTTCAGCCCAGAGTGAACTTGCAGGAGATTGGTTGATGGGGAAGGCCCAGCCCATGGTGGGTGGGACTAGTCCCCAGGTAGATGAATAAAATGGAAGAAACTGAGACGTGGGCATCCTTGTGTACACTTGGCCAGATGTGCTGTCCCTGTCTCAGCTGTTGCGTGGTATAATGTGGTCAGTTCCCCCAGCTCATGGTGTTGGTGTGGCCTCTATTGCTAAAGTGGATGAGAAATGAACTGCACTGTTGTAAGAAGAACAAAATTCCTTGTTCCCTGCGTTGTCATGATTTTATCAGCAACATGCAGCCTAACTGCAACACTGCACATGTGAGGAAACAACTGTCCAGCCTCCAGAACCAGCCCTAAATCCCAGGAGGATGAGAAAGAAGAAAGAGGAGGAAGAGCTGGAGGAGGAGATGGAGGAAGAGGAGGAAAAGATGAAGGAAGAGGAGGAGGAGGAAAAGGAGGAAGAGTTGTAAAAAGGAGGAGGAGGAGGAGGAAGAAAAGGGAGGAAGAGGAGAAAAAAGATGGAGGAGATGGAGGAAGAAGAGGTGGAGGAGATGGAGGAGGAAGAGGTGGAGGAGATGGAGGAAGAAGAGGAGGAGGAAGGTAGAGGAGAAGGAGGAGAAAGAGGTAGAGGAGGAGGAGGAGAAAGGTGGAGGAGGAGGAGGAGAAAGGTGGAGGAGGAGGAGGAGAAAGGTGGAGGAGGAGGAGGAGAAAGGTTGGAGGAGGAGGAGAAAGGTGGAGGGGGAGGAAGAGGTGGAGGAGAAGCAGAAGGAAGAGGTGGAGGAGGGGGAGGAGGAAGAAGTGGAGGAGGGGGAGGAGGAAGAGGTGGAGGAGAAGCGGGAGGAAGAGGTCTTCCATGGGGTCATGGGGCCAGGGATCTCCACTGGCTAGTCAGCTGTGGCTCTGGGGCGGGTGCAGGGGATCTGGGCTGCGCCGTCCTACCTGAAGGCTATCACGCATGCTCACCATGCTTCCTTGCCCTTGGCTAGGTTGGTAGTTTCTTAGAGTCCCTGTCACTGCTTCTGGACACTGATTCACCGTCCCTCTCCAGATCACATGGTTACGGCAGATCCTAAGGAAGGGCAGTCCTCACCTTTCCAGCAGTGGTCAAGTTCACTGGGCACCCGAGGACTCCACGGGATGGCCGTCTGAGGGGATGCTGAAGGAAATCAATTTTTTTTGAGGTTGGCACACCAGTTGTTGGGTTTCACCATGCATCTTCATACCTGTGTGTCATTGTGCTCTGTCCTCTTTCGTTCCCTCTCCACCCAGCCTTCCCTTTCTTCTTGCTAGTTTCCTGTCTGCTTTCTACTTACATATATTCCATTACCCTCTCCTATACCTCCCTTAACATTTCTTCTCTTCCTCCATACTTCTACTATAGTATGTAAATACATAATTCTGTTGCAGTTCACCTGCATGGTTGCTGATAAATGATTATCAAATGGCTTAAGGAACAAAGGGTTTATTTTCTCTCACTATTACTGGTTACAGTTCTTAGTCCAGCTTGACAGGAGAGCACGCACCAACACCAGGGCCGAGGGAACTGGCCACACCATCTCTATGTAATGGCTGAGAGAGGGACGATCCTTACTTGCCAGACCAGCATGTCTACCCAAGTGTACAAAAGGATGACAACCCTCTCAACCAGCTCTCTGAATTTTACTCCAGGGCCCAATCCCACCCACCATGGATAGGGCCTTCCCCATCAGCCAGACAATCTCTTGCAAGTTGCTCTGGGCTTAACCCAACCACCAATTCTCCACAAATGTGCCCAGAGTTCAAAATCTCACTATCAAGTTGACACCTGTGCCTAACTATGACACATACTAATGCATATAATCTTTTTTGTTTTATTAGCACATATTAGTTATATAATAATTAGTTACAAAATAATAGGTTTCCGGGGCTGGAGAGGTGGCTCAGGGGTTAAGCCTCTGCCTTGCAGGTGGAAGGTCCTGAGTTCCGATCCTAGACCCCACGTATAGACGCCGGGCAGAAGTGGGAGAGGCCTGCGCTTCTGGTCCTGGTAGGGCGGAGCCTGTGAATCCCGGGGCAGAGTAAACAAGGAGGAGGTAGAGGCGGTCCATGGTGGTTCCCAAATTCGTCTGTGGTTCTACACACACACACATACACACACACACACACACACACACACACACACACACACACGCACAATTGAATAAACAATAAAAAATTAAAAAAAATAGGTTTCCTCATGACATTTTCATACATGCATATAATGTACTTTTTAAATATTTTATTTATTTGTAAGTGTGTGTGTGTATCAGAGGGCACTGTCCCTGTGGAGGACCAAGGGTGACTTTGGAAATCATCTTGGATTGCTTCTACCTCCTTGCTTTGCCCTGGGATTTCCCAGGCTCTACCCACCAGGGCAACACCGCCGTTAAGACTCTGTCTTGCAAACCGAAGGTCCTGAGTTCAGATCCCAGGTCCCATGTAAAAATGCCTGGCAGAAATGGCAATGTCCTGCACTTCCAGCCCTGGTGGGTAGAGCCTGGGAAATCCCAGTGCAAAGCAAGAAGGAGGTAGAAGCAATCGGGATGATTCCTGAAGTCACCCTTGGTCCTCCTCAGAGACACAGTGCCGTCTGATACACACACAGACACACACACAAAATAAATAAATCATTTACATATTTTATTTTTAGTTTACAAAGTAGCAGATTTCCCTATGACTATTTAATATATATTTAGTTTTGATTAACCCTTCTATGCCCATCTTTTCCCCATCTTCTGCCTCTCCCCATCTCCAGTTAAACCTTTCTACCCAGTGTTCTCTCTCCTTTTGTTCTACTACCTCAGCAACAACACACACACATAGGCACATGCACACCCCTTATTTCTAAATTTAGTTTCCTAAATTTCCATGTAAGACACATTTCTACATCTACATCTCCAGCTTCCATACTCTTCCTACAATTGAAGTACTTAGGAACATTATCCAAGGGGATCCTTCATGCTGTCCTGATACCAAGAAGAAGTAAGTTCTTCAGCCATCAAGGCCCCCCCATGATGTGTTGTCCCAGAGCACGAAACTATCTCTGGGCTTCATGGCACATCTGATCTTGGCAACTATTGGGAAGGGATGGGACTCTAATTGGTGGCTACAAATTCTTCTTCACGTTAGAAGCTTTAACAAAGTTGAAGAAGGAGTCAACTGTCAGTCATTAAAAACAATCTTGATTATTGCTGCATAGCTTTTAGTCGTTAGTCTTTAGTTTGAAGAATTCAATTATATTGCTATTGTAAAAGTTTATTTCTTTATGAGAACATGGTTTCTCAGTAATTTTATTTGGAACAATAAAAAGTAGGAAGGAATTGCTGCTAAAACTTTTAACAATGTACAAGCTTCCTTTTCCTAATTTGGGTGCGTGTCTCATCACATTTTCTTCATATTTAATAATTAGCCTTTTTTTGCACATGTGTGTGTGTGGGTCTGTGTATCAGAGGCACTTGAGCAGGTGTGCTTGTGAGGCCCAAGGGGTCAGGGATCACCTTACATTGCTTTACCTCCTTTGCTTTGAGATTTCCCAGGTGCTCACCAGGGTCAGAAGTTCAGGAAGCCACCATTTCCACCCCACATTTTTACATGGGATGTGGGGATCCATCCACTCAGGTCCTTTCGTTTGCCAGGCAAAGGCTTTAACCCTTGAGCCATCTCTCCAGACCCAGTTATCAGCATTTATATTCTATTACTTTGATCAAGTGCCCACTCACCGAAGCAAGTGAAAACACAATATAATGCTCCCATGAGAGAAGACGCCATGGTGAAATTCACTACTTTGCGTGCTAACCTAAAATAATAAAAATACTTCCACATAGTGTTTACAGTCATAGGGAATTTGTTTACATTTAAATTTTGAAACATTGACACAATCGTCTCAAATGTCAGACCTAAAGTTGTAACAGAGTGAAATTGGGGGGGTGGGGGTACAAGGGTAATGTGAGCAAAGTAAAAATACAGTTTAAGAAGAACTTCTGTGCGTCTAACCCCCGGGCCATCTCTCCAGCCCTCCACTTTCATTTATTGAGGCAAGCCTCTCAGTTGAACCCAGAGCTTGTCGATTGGTTATCTAACTAGCTCAATTGCTTCAGGAACTCCTCTCTTGGCCTCCCAAGTGCTGGAATTATAGGGGGCCACAATGCCTGCCTGGTTTTTCCCTGTAGCAGTTCACCCGTATTGCTACTGATAAATTACTATCAAATGGTTTATTCTCTTAGGATAGTCGGATTACAATTCTTAAGTCCTTCTTGGCAGGATAGCATGTACCATTACCAAAGGGCTGAAGTAACTGGCCATACCATATCCATGTAACAGCAGAGAGAGGGACGATCCTTACTTGCCAGACCAGCATGTCTGGCCAAGTGTACACAAGGATGCCAACTTTCTAGACCAGCTCCCTCCGTTTTATTCACCTGCCCAGGCACTAGTTCCACTCACCATAGGCTGGGCCTTATCCATCAGCTAGACAATCTCCTGCAGTTTCGCTCTGGGCTTAACTCAACTACTAATTCTCTACAAATGTGCCCAGAGCTCAAACCCTCAGCTGTCAAGTTGACACCTGTGCCTAACTATGATAGAACTAAACACTTGTGCGGCAAGTGTATTGCCTGCTGAGCCACCTCCCTAGTTGAGCTTTCATACATACTTTCTTCTTCCATTTGTGCTGATGGCTGTGGATCTATGCCCTTAGCTTGTCATCATTCTGATTTCAGCTTTTGCTCCTGTTTGAAAACTTTCCTAACCTCCTACTTTCTGGTCTTTGGTCTTCAACAGTTAAAGGTGCAGCCTGTGGCATTGCCCAGTCCCCTTGAAGGACGTCCCTGCTGATGTTCAGAGTGTACGTCCGGATGGGGCCACTGTTTGGCCAGAGGCCACTCTGGCCAAGCGTCGTCACAGACTGCTCAAGTTGGGTCAGCTGGTGTGCTGGTTATATATATAGACGTCAACTTGGCAACTGACGGCTGAGTTCTGGGCATTTCTGTGAAGAATTAGCAGTTAAGGCAAAGCCTGAGCAAGACAAAGCCTGGGAGGTTATCTAACTGAAGTGGGAGAACCCCACCCGTGGAGGTGGGACCATCTCTAAGCAGGTGGATAAGATGGTGAGAGCTAGTTCATACGTGGGTCTACATCAGAATACTTTGCTTTGACGAACTGGAAGTCTGACAAGTGAGGAGGTTTGCTCCTGTCTCAGCCATTCCTGTGGAGAGGGTGTGGCCACTTCCCTCCGCTCTTGTTGGTTTTAACTTTCCTGCCAAGCTGTAACCAAGAATCTAAGCAAGAGTAAAGCCCCCTGTTCCCTTGTTTTCTTCTGTTGTATATTTATCGGCAGCACGAAGACAACCCCGACCAGTCTGGGAGCTGACCTTCTCTTTCATGCTCCTGAATGGCTCCCTAGTGTTATCTTTGGCTTTCCAGGGTTCTCTGACCTACCTAATAAGTCCCATACACCTCAAACGGGGATCAAATGGTCTTGCTTTTGATAAACAGGCCTGGAGATGTAAAAATATTTATGTAGGCTTAGGGAGATGGCTCAGGGGCTAAATAAAGCCTTCGCCTCGCAAGAAAAAGGACCTGAGTTTGGATCTTCAGATCCTATATAAAAATGCTGGGCCAAAATGCCTGCAATTTTAGCCCTGGAAGGTAGAATCTGGAGAGCCCAGAGCATAGCAATAAGGGCATACAGCTGTTGGGCCCACCCAGGATTTGCCCCAGGGCATGGCCGAGCACATGGGACTAAAGATGGCACTGAGGGCTAGTGTCCTGGGCGTGACCCTGATCACATTACAGAGAGCCCTAATTGGCTTTCAGGTATTGACCTGCCCTCTGTGCTGAGTGACAGTGGACTTGACCACTAGCACCTGAAGGATGTGTTGACCTTTGACACAATTGGGTGCCTGTTTGGCGCCTTATGGCCTTTTGTCTATATAAGCTCCTTTGTTCCCCCCAATAAACAGAAATTTGCTTTGACAAACTCCTCGTCCCCTGGCCGAGTCTCTGGGGAATTGAGGCAGAGGTGGGGACGGCCAGGACTTGCCTTCTTTTCGTCCTCGCAGCCAGGAGCTGTGCAATTGTGTGAATGAGTGTGTGAGTGGGTGTGGACACGCCACGCTGTGGGTAGTGAACTCTACAAACTGGCGCTCAAATGTGGGGGAATTCCTAAATCAGACGAAAGCTAATCAGGGGATCTTGAGGTAAGTCTTCGACTCTAATTATGGGGAAAGCGTCTTACAAGGTTGTTGACCCAGTGCCGTTAGCACTGAGATATGTATTAAGAAACTATGATTTTGAAATCCCAGAGCCCCACATTACTGAGGTGTGGGAATCAGCTCGTGAGTTGGCTCCGTTTGCCCAAAGTCCAACATTTATTCATGGGACACGTGGAATAAGATAGAGAATCTAGCCAGAGAGCAAGAAAAAAAATTTAAGATATCACATTCCTTGTAATTTTATTCCACAATTTCTGTGCTCAAGATGGCTTTCCTTCCCGATCCAATTCAGTCCGCATCGGAGCCAAAGGTGCAGGTGGAGTAGGCAGAGAGGGAGGAGCCAGAGCACTTCAGACTCGCTATGCGGCTCCAGGGCACTTGGAGCCAACAAGCCATCCCAGGCGCCCTGCAGAGGAGCTGCCTCTGCCATGGGGCGGGGACTCCGCCGAGGACCCTTGAAGGTGAGGTGGGGATTCTGCTGGGCCATGGCAGGGTGCAGGGAGCCATGGGGATGGTGGGCATGCCTGCCATTTAGAGAATGGTACCCCAGCACTGTATATGCGCTGGGTATGGGGAGCAGGCCGGCGGCGTGTGTGAAATGTTTGGGAGCAGAGCACAGGGCTGCCGGCTGGACCCAGCGAGAGGGCAGAGCTGCCCGCTCATGCCAGTTGGGGAAAGAGGTTGCAGGTGCAGACCAGTGCGGGGAAGTTGCTGCCCCTTGAGAGAGTGCCTGGATGCGTTTCCGGTCCTGGTAGGACGGAGCCTGTGAATCCCGGGGCAGAGTAAACAAGGAGGTGGAGGCGTCCATGGTGGTTCCCGAATTCGCCCGTGGTTCTACACACACACGTACATACACACACACACACACGCACACACACACACATACACACGCATACACGCACAATTGAATAAAAAAAAAAATTTTTAAAAAAAGAGAGAGTGCCTGGAACGCGCGATTCCCTTCGTCAAGGGGGAAGGGAGTGGAGAGGGTTTAGAGAAAAACTGCCTCCCATGCGCCTTCACAGAAGCCTATCCCGAATCCGCGCGGGCATGGCCCCCGGCAGGCTAGAGCAGGGGCTTTAGTCTCAGTTCCCTGTACAGGCAGGTGGGTGCTGCTTCAGTTCGTGATTGTCTAAGCTTGATTTAAAACAAACAAACAACAAAAACTAACTGTTCTCTGTATGCTGCCTGGCACGATAAAGGGTTACTTTAAAAAGTTCTGTCTTGGGGCTGGAGAGGTGGCTCAGGGGTTAAGCCTCCGCCTTGCAGGCGGAAGGTCCTGAGTTTGGATCCTAGACCCCACGTATAGACCTTGGGCGGAAGCGGGGGCGGCCTGCGTTTCTGGTCCTGGTAGGGCGGAGCCTGTGAATCCCGGGGCAGAGTAAACAAGGAGGAGGTGGAGGCGTCCATGGTGGTTCCCGAATTCGTCCGTGGTTCTACACACACACACACACACACACACACACACACACTCAATTGAATAAATAAATAAAAATTTCAAAATAACAGTTGTGGCCACTTTAGATTTTATTGCGCGCTTATAATACATTTTGGTTTTGACTTTGCTCATTATTTGGCATGCCCAATTTAAATGCATGTGCACACTTACATCAAAAGGCCTGAGTACATACTGACTAACCTGAGCTCCGTATATTGTGTTTTTACCTAGGAAAGTTTGTTTTCACATGTGTAATGTTAACATATCTAACAGCCAAAAAGAAAAACTGATTTCTGAGAAGTTATGAGCTCCCTTCCTTGGGGAAAAATCTGGTTCCTAATTCCAAGTGTACTCCTGTGTTCTGTTAACAATCTTACAAATTTAATTGGAGTACAGTGATTTTTAAGATGGGGTCTACTGTTTATGCCTATATTAAAAGACTTTTCTTACAGGATATCTAATGTTAAAACAACAGGAAACCATCAAGGAGGATAAAGAAAGTATAAAGAAAATATATATGGTACTTGAATGTGCAAAAGGTTTTAAATAAGGTTTATAGGATAAAAAAAAACTCACTTTAAAAAATTAAAATGTGTACAGGAGGTTTGAATTCGTTGTTTAAGAAGATGTTAAAGTATGCTATAAAGGTTTATAGAGTGTGGGTTTATAAAAAGATTAAGAACTAGAGATGGTGATTAAAAGAAAATGTTATACATTATGCTTCTGTGTTATAGAGGAAAAGACATTGAGCTTCAGAAATTAGAGATTAAGGATTAAGCTTCATGTATTCAGATGTATTTCAATTGTCTGTTTTGATTAAGCAGGAATTTGGTTGCTCATAAAATCCAAACTTCTCAAGGACAGCAGGAAGCTTATCCATGGAGTCACGAGTAAAATCTGGAAAGGTCTGAGACTAGGGCCCACAGCTGCCCGAGCAGGGCTCTGCTCAGAAGCCAGATGCCGTCTTGGCTGTACCTTGAATCCTGGATCTCACAGTGAAAGTGAGCAGGCTTCTCCTGGGAGGGGAGAATAAGGGCACCTTTAAAATCTGGAAAAAATGTCTTAACTTCTGTGTAAGTATGTGAGTAAATGTAGGCCTGAGGTGGGAAACCTATTACACCTGTGCTCCCCACAATGGGGTCCCTTGAAGGCATGGGATTCAGTTGGGCCAGTCTGCGTTTCCATGGTGATATCATACAATCTAGAGTGGGTTCAGATTAGAGTCGCTGGGTTTATATAGTGCTTAGCAAAACTCTGATTAGCCATGCGTCTTTTCCCCAAGTCCAGGTCCACTAAACTGAAGCCAAATGAGAGATTTCCCCTTCCTGTGTCCAGGGACTAGCTAAAAAATACAAATGCTTAGTCCTACCAACCTGAAAGAGAGTCAACTTGTAGTATATCTGGGACATGCCTTGTTTGCATCTTAGACAAGAGATAACCCCTTTTAAACTTATTTCTAGACCATTTTTAAGGACTTTAAAATAGGACAAATGATCTAAGACTTAATGTGGAGGAAGGAAAGAAAAGAGAAAGAGCCACAAAACAAATCAAAACTTGACATTTGCCTAAGGAGATAGGTAGAAAATTAACAGGCACCCCCAAGCAGACAACCCCCAGGACCCCTTCCGACAGGGGAGAGATGGAAAAGATGCTTTGAATATGACCAAACTAGGCGCTTTGAGATGGTTGCAAGCACAGGAAGCTTTCGTGTGGCCTATGTCCCAACCATGGGAATTTCCAATAGAGAAAGATTGCCCCCTGAACCCCAGGGCCCAGGGGTCGAGCCCTCTGGTGGGGACCAATAAATGGCCTGAAGCTCTTAGCTTCCCTCAGATGGGAAAAAGGAGTTTTCTGCTGATAACCAGTGAAAGAAGGCCCAAAATGCCAGGTTGAGCATCATGAGAACCTTGGGTTTAACATGCTAATGGGAAGCCTCTTTGTTTCTAGACTAGGGAACACAAAATTCCAGTGCTCAACTTCCTTCCTAAGCTTTTGTCAATCTTGGATTTTACTAAAATGTTAATGATCAAGAAAATGACAGGTTCATCAGTCACTCACAGAGTAACTACTGAGATTCCTTACATGCTTAATGATGTTGCGTTTAGACATTCCCTTGTTTAATAAAACAAGATGGGCAGTTCACATTGTTTTAAACAGGTTTTCTTTATTAACTCTTGCCTGTACCCACAGTAAGATTACTGAGCTTATTTGGTTTATCCCATGTGCCTTCCCAGTTACAACGGTTTAATCCTTGTGTAGATCTTAAAAGTTTAACCTGCGTTTTGTCTCTTTTATAGGGACCTTAAAAATAATAAAGCCATCTGTCAAGGACTTCTAGACCATCCCAGCACTTATTAGATGAGGATACCAGATTGCTTTCACTCTCAACGTCCCATCTCAGCAGGAAGCAATCAGAACGGTCGTCGCCCCTCATCCCTTGAGCAGTCTGGGTCCTCAAATAAGTTAGGGGGTAAACTAGGCAGATTTAGAACAGCCATGCTGGGATGGGTCTCTCAAGGTCTTTTGAAGGTCTTTAAAATTCCAAAAAAGACATCCCCCTCTGCTAGATGACCCCATACCCAACCAAATTAAAGGCCCAATTTCTAAAACAAAAAGGGGGAGTAAGCCCACACCAACAGCTGGATTGGCATTATTTACCATCAATGTTTTAAATTTTAAATTTTTAGAAAGGACAACTTAAATTGAGATCCAAAGACACTGGGAAGCCTATCCACCAAACTTTCTGTCAGGAAACTATCCACGGTGTGCTCTAGAAAAATTTTAACTGTAATTGTTACAGGCCTGGCTTAACTCAAGATGGCCTGATTGATACCTTGCCTAAACCAAGGTGGAGTCGATCTGGGTTTGACCTAACATCTAGTAAAAATTGTTCTTTTAATAACTATATCACTTAAGTGTTTCCTCAGCACATCTCTCAACAGCACTCCATCTACGAGACCATACTACAGACATCCATGCCATGGCCCCCCAGAGACACGATTCAAGCTTGGAGGCTTGTGAGGCCTTGGTCTAAGGACAGACCATGCAGGCTTGTATTGCCCGTGTGAGCCACATGCAACTTCCCCAAGTTACCTGCTGCCGTGCATGGTACTGATGCCAACCTGCCTGACTGAGAAGACCAACCGAGACTGGACAATAGCGAAAGCTCATGCTGAGACTGATGGGACATTGGACATACGGATAATTAATTGTAAAATACAGTCTCTACTAAAACAAAAAGGGGGAGATATTGGGCCCGCCCAGGATTTGCCCCAGGACATGGCCGAGCACATGGGACTAAAGATGGCACTGAGGGTTAGTGTCCTGGGCGTGACCCTGATCCCATTACAGAGAGCCCTAATTGGTTTTCAGGTATTGACCTGCCTCTGTGCTGAGTGACATTGGACTTGACCACTAGCACCTGAAGGATGTGTTGACCTTTGACACAACTGGGTGCCTGTTTGGCGCCTTGTGACCTTTTGTCTATACAAGTGCCTTTGTTTTCCCCAATAAAGGAGATTTGCTTTGACAAACTCCCTGTCCCGTGGCCAAGTCTCTGGGGAATTGAGGTGGAGGTGGGGACGGCTAGGACTTGCCTTTCTTCGTCCTCGCAGCCAGGAGCTGTGTAATCGTGTGAATGAATGTGTGAGTGGGTGTGGACACGCCACACCATGGGTAGTGGAGTCTACATACAGCAATCCAGGATGATTCTCATCACCCTTGGGCCTCCATAGGCTCACATACTTAAATACCCTCCGGTCTTTGTATGTGTTTGTATACACACATACAAATGCAAAAAATAATAAATGTAGATTGCATTTGTTTTTAACAATTTCTTACATTTACACATTGTATCCTGATTATATTTATGCCCACTCTAACTCTTCCACTCCCCTACCCACCCGTCATAGTTAAGCACAGGTGTCAACTTGACTGTTGAGGGTTTGAGCTCTGGGCACAGTTGTAGAGAGCTGATGGCTGAGTTAAGCCCGGAGCAAACCTGAAGGAGATTGTCTAGCTGCTGGGGAAGACCCAGCCCATGGTGGGTAGGATTAGGCCCTGGATAAATCACAAAGAGCTGGTTGAGAGAATGGGCATCCTTCTGTTCACCTGGCCAGACATTCTGGTCTGGCAAGTAAGGATTGTCCCTCTCTCAGCCATTATGCAGTGATAGTGTGGCCAGTTCCCTCAGCCCTGGTGTTGGTGAATGCTCTCCCATCAAGCTGGACTGAGAACTGTTACTGGATTGTCATAAGAAAGTAAACCCTTGTTCCCTTAAGCTGTGTGACGGTCATTTATCAGCAACCATGCAGGCTGACTGCAACACTACCCAATGACATCCTCTTCTTGCATACGTGCTTTCTTCTTTTTTTTATTACAACCCACCAAGTTGTATTAATGCAGCCAAATGTGCATGGGTGTGGCACCATCCATTACCATCCATTGGCATGTGGACCACCTGACAGCAGCCATACCTCCCCCCAAAGAAAAATGACTCTTCCTCCTGTAGCAGTCACCAGTTGCCAGCAACTTCTCAGGAGTAGGTCTGTGAGTCTTTCTCCCAACCATGCTGCACTGGCGATTGGCTTCATCTTATGCTGGCCTTCTGCAGCTAACCATGGCTTCTGTGAGTTCACGAGTGCAATAGTCATGTCATGTCCAGAAGACAGTACAGCACCACGTTCCTCCCAAACCCAGCTCGTGCGTTCTTCCCACCCCTCTTCTTCAAGGTTCCTTGGACCTTGGAGGGGATGGGGAAGATGCTGTAGATGCCCATTTAGAGCTATGTGCTCAGCAGTCACTTATTCTCAGCACTTTGTCCAGTAATGAGTCCATATTAACCGCTGCCTGTTGCAGAAAGAAGCTTCTCTGACCCAGGTTGAGAGCGGCACAAATCTATGAGCATCAATGCTAATATTTAGAAGGCAGTTTGACAACCTGTCCATTTAGTAAAACAATAGCAGTAGGTTCCTCTCAGGGTCTTTGTCTTCCCTAGGCATTGGCTTTTGACTAGATTTACAATACCAGGCCCAAATCCCTCTTGTACAGCATGCCTGAAACCCATTCAGAAAGTGGTTGGTTATCCCCAGACCAGTCATGCCACTATTGCACCACTGAGTTCATCTTGCCTGGCAGGTTGGAACATGGAGATTACATCAAAGGAAGCTCATTTCACATTTCTAGGGTCTGACAAGTACAAGTAAAGGTGCTTGCTAATGATCCTGCATTGAATCTATGGAACCCATATAGTGGAAAGAGAGAACCTATTTCTGCCAATTGTCTTCTATTCTCTACACACACACACACACACACACACACACACACACACACACACACACACAGAGCATTAGATAAGCCTGGTAACACCAGAATGGAATCTTAGTCCTAGAATATACCTACTAGGGGCTCTTCTCTTAAGTAAATGAAGTTGGGCTGTCAATCATGTGGCCAGTTCACTCCCCTTACCAGGAATTTTGATCCACCTGGAGACAGACTAATTAGTAAGAGGAATAAAGATTCCCTTAGAACTCTCTTCTCTTAATAGATGCAGACACACTGTATGACACTGTGATCCACCTGCTAGCAATTTTTCCCCCTTTCTCTCTTTTCCATGTGAACCTGCTTTCCTGCTTCCCTCTCTCCTCCCAGCTAGCTGGGATTCCCTGCTAGTATTTGGCAATTTTCTGCCTGTCAAAATTTTTTTAAATTTTATTTTTCTAGTTTTATAAGCATATTGAGTACTTATCCCTGGTTCCCTACATCCCCCCTCCCTTCCATCTCCTTCCCTTCCCTTCATCAATCCATCCCACTCCTTCCACTCTCCTGCCTGTCCACTTCTATGGACCCCAAAGTCTTCTCTGGCTTGTCTATTTTTGTGAGGGTTCAGGGCTCTTGTGGTATACCAAATTGCCTTTCTTTGGGCCACCCCACTGATAGGGGCATTTCCCTTCACTCATCCAGTTTTAGTCTCTGAGATTTCCACTGTTATGTTCTCATCTCTCTTGAGTTCCTCCATTGTCTATGGGAGCATGTTGGCATGTCAGTCATTATGCAGGTCTGGGAAGGACAAGTCTCACTGCAGTGAATTCCTAGATGCAGCAGTCGTGTCTAGTGGTGGACCTTCCCATCTTTAGATTCTTACAATCTCACCATCCTTTTCTGCAAGGTTCCCAAAGCCTTGGAATGGGGAGAAATTAGGTTGGCCTGATTCTGGATGAACCTTGCTAGGTTGCTGGTACGCTGCATTGTGGCTGCTATTGCTGTCCCTTTCACTGCTCTCCTACTGCCCTAGGCTGCACCTGCCTGGCACAGAATTTGCAACCACTTTTTAAAGTGCTGCTTGCTTTAAATGTCTGTCTGTCTATCTATCTATCTATCTATCTATCTATCTATCTATCTATCTATCTATCTATCTATCTATCTATCTATCTGGTGTGTGTGTGTGTGTGTGTGTGTGTGTGTGTGTGTGTGTGTGTGTGTATCAGAGGGCATTATGTGTCTCTGTGGAGGACCAAGGGTAACTTCAGGAATCATCCTGGATTGCTTCTACCTCCTTTTTGCTTCACTCTGGGATTTCCCAGGATTTGCCCACCAGGGCCGGAAGTGCAGGCTGCCATCGTTTCTTCCTAGTGTTTTTACGTGGAACCTGGGATCTGAACTCAGGACCTTCTCCTTGCAAAGCAGAGTCTTAATCTCTGAGCCATCTCTCTGTTTTACTTTAAACATTGGCTTTTATACATCCTCAGCTCTTTCTGCCTTGTAATTTTTTTTTAATCTGGTGGAGAAAATGAACCTAGATGGCATCATGCATGTGAAGACAAATAAACACAGGTTTAAAAAATCCGAAGAATAACCTTGAGGGTCGGTTCCAAGGTGTCTCAGCGTCAGGACTCCTAGAGCACATGGCCGGGCACCTTATAGGCATCTCTGATTGCTGCAGTCTGCACGTGTGGTGTGGCTATGAGGTTTGTTGCTTACAGCAGGCCGTCCCGGGAGGGGAAGCCTGGGTAGGCCTTGAGTTCTGGGAAACTTTTCCCACTAGTCTCTGAGTTTGGAAGCAAGTGGACATAGGTCAGAATCCAGGCTTTTGTTTGGCCCCAGGTGCCGCAGGGTGGGTGGAGCTACTGGCGGCCGCCTTGGGTTGGGGATCTGGGGACCACACGCGGCTTGCTGAGGCCCGCGCTGGTGATGTCCAAGGGAGCTGCTGTAAAACAAATGGGCAGCAAGGGCCACTCAGAGGCGCTCTTCCGATAACATCTTTCTCCTTGTGTTCCGAACAGCTTGCCTGGAACGTTGTGCCTTCCCTTGGCCTGACCTCTTCCACGGTCACTACATTTATCACCATCACATGGCTCTAGCTCCGGGCCAAGGCACAGGCCCTCCACACAGCGCAGCATGCGCTGGTCCGATGGGAATCTCACCTTCTGATGGGATCCAGCTGAAGCTCCTGAGCCCACGGGAATGGTGGCCTTGTTTCTTCATCACGGTAGGAACAACCAGAGTTCGGCACAGTCAGACTGTGGTGTGGCTACAAGCAGAAAGAAGCGGGGGTGGGGGGTGAGGGGGTGGGGGGTAAGAGGGAGACACAGAGAGAAACGCGGAGTGAAGATTTAGAGATACAGAGACACACATACACAGAATAGGAAGGAACGTTTGTGTGAGTCGGGCACTCTTGCAAGGGGCAAGAGTGGATTGGAAGGCGGGGTCTGCAGGTTCAGGAGAACGTGGGGCTTTTGGCGACCAGCCGGGGCGTCGCTCCATGAGACAGCAGCTGTGTGCCAGGAAGAAGGCGGCCTGCTGGTTCATCTCAACTCAGGCCCCTCTCGCGCCTGGCATGCATGATCGAGGTGCCTTACCATCAGAGGAAAGATGTACCAGAATTCATCCATCTCTGGGCAGCTCCAAGTCCATTTCCCCCCTCCTCCCCCACTTGGGCCTCAAAACCTCCATGGTATACGGCAGATTAATCTGAAAATTGAGTTGCAGCTGAATGAGTTGATGTGGACTTCAAAGTTCACTGGTGTTTAATTAGAGCCATCTCGAGACTAAACCTGCTCCCAAGAAATTATTCTGGCCGAGTAATTAGAGAGAATAAAGGTTAGATTTGTGTTGCTGGCCAAGTCTGGTGCATTCCACATCCTCCAAACATGAATCCCATTAACCTTTCATGAACCAACATTAGATTGCTTTCAATTAGTTGTCATCCTAATTAAAGTCGAATTGTACAGAGGAGCCTTTGTTTACACTTGGTAGCTGTTCCTATTTCTCTTCTTGAGGTGGGGCCTTTGGGGATTAGGGCTCTAACTTTGGGGGTGCCGGACTGCCCTCGGCTCTTTGAACATGCAGGAGGACTGTGCCACAGAATCAGGCCCCGGGGATGGCAGGAGGGGTCTAATTTAAAGTGAAAGCTTGGTAGCCTCTGGGGGAGGTTTAGGGGAATTGCATTTCAGGGAGCTTGGTGAAGTCAGGCGCGCGTGCTGTGCTTTTTGAAGCTGTGAACTTATTCCAGCCTTCATGCCCTGGATGCTAGTGACCTGTTCATGGTGATCGAGGGGTGAGGTGGGGTATCTGAGTCTCCATCTGGCCTGACCGCAATGCCAACAGCCCGGGAGGCAGCACACTCGGGTTCCCTGTGTGCTGAAGCAGACAGGATAGGACAAGGACGGTATATAAAGCCCAGTGTCCCCATGTGACCTTTTCCTACTGCTGGTCACTGAACGTATTCCCTCCGTGTCTTTTCCCAAGTGATGACGGATGTGATATTATACAAGCGGAACAGAATCTCTAAGCCAAGACACGATTCCTCACAGTGCAATTCCAGGTTCCTGAACCAGGCCAGAGGTGATACTGACTTCTATTGACTCCTGTTGGTTTAGAGAAGTTAGAGATGCCAGTGGCACCGTCTGGGTAGATGGTGACGTGGGCGGATAATGACCATAACAGAAGGCGGCTCCCTGGGAGAAGGAAGCCTGGGCTCTGGCTTCACGCACAGCAGTGTGGACCTGGGTTTGTGGTGAGCGGGGCTCTACTCCCCAGCTCTGTGGACTGTCTCGTAGCTTCCCTCTCCAGGCCTGTCTGTTCTTTCTGTAGGTTTTCCGTAGGCAGATCTAGAGTTACCTGAAATTAGGCACTCTGACTCCTCTCAGACAGGGGACTTGTCCCATCTCCACAATCCCTTTGAAGCACACAAACTGGTCAGTGTGCACTATATCCTGTGTGGAGACAGGAAGGTGATTCTTCTGCCTTCAGAACTCATGGAATACCCCCTACCCCCCCAAGGGTGAACATGCACCCCAGTGCTCCAGAACCAGGCCAGGGCCCAGGAAGGCAAAGGAGGGGTTTCATGGAGTCGCACATGGTCTGACATAGGAAAGCATCTGCATTTCACATGTAATGGGGAGAGTCTGCTCAGAACTTCCTGGGGCCCAGTAAGGGAGCTTGCACTCACTGGTAGACAGCAGGTGTGTGTGTTGGGCTTAACCTCTGTCATAGTTAGGCACAGGTGTCAACTTGATGGTTGAGCCCTGGGCACATTTGTAGGTAACTGGCAGTTAGGTCCAGAGCAAACCTGCAGGGGATTGTCTAGTGAGGAAGACCCAGCCCATGGCAGGTGGGACTAGGCCCTGGACGCATGAATAAAAAACAGCTGGTAGAGGAAGCTGGCACCCTTGGGTACACTTGGTCAGACATGCTGGTCTGGCGAGTAAGGATGGTCCCTCTCTCAGCCGTTAGTGGATATGGCGTGACAAGTCCCCTCCGTCTTTGGGGATGGTGCATGCTGTCCTGCCAAGCTGGGCCAAAAACTGTAACTGGACAATCTAAGAGAATGAGCCTTTTGTTCCATGCAGAAGAACTGCACCAGTCACAGAATCCAGTGTCGTCTCGCCCTCCAGCCTGTGGTGCTCAGGGCGGAAGACAGACTGGCGCGGCAAGAGATCTGAGTCTGTGGAGTAGGGACAGTGAGGGTCCAGGGCTCTGGCAGTGGCCTGGCTTCCAGTGAGCATAGGTGGGCAGCGCTCCTGTGGGCAGCAGGTGCCATGACTTAGTGCACAAGTGGCTACCTGCTGCATTGCCAGGTGGTGAAGAAAGGTAGCACGCACTGCCATTAGGGACAGGTGTCAACTTGGCAATCGAAGGCTGAGCTCTGGGAACATATGTAAATAATTGGAAGTTGGGCCTTGAGCAAGGCTGCAGGAGATGGTCTGATTGACAGGAGGCCCCGCCCATGGGGGGATGGGGCTAGTCCCGGAGCTGGTGAAGGAGGTTGGCATTCTTCTGCCAACTGGCATACTTAGCCAGTCTGGGAAGTGAGGATTTGATGGTCCTGTGGATTCGATGTGGCCAGTCCCCTTAGCACCTGGTGTTGGTGTGGGAGGGAGGACAGCATGTATCTAAGAAAGGGTGGTGACCAGTGCCCTCGCCTCCACAAGTTAGAGCAGCTGGGCAGGAGCTGAGGCTGTCCGGTCCGCTCAGTCTGTCCTCTCCTGCCCCCCCCCCCCCGTGCCCGTCCTCTGGGCTGCTGAGTAAGTGGCATGGAGCAGGAAGGATTGAGCCGTTACTCAGATCCTCAGGGCAAGAGCATCCAAGAAATCTCTCAACCTTCTAAGGCCTGCGGGAATGGCCTCCTCTCTGGTTTCCTGAGTGTCTTCTCAAGCAAATCTCGGTATTTAAATTGGATAATATTTAATAAAAAATGCTATTGACCACTATGATTTAATTTAAAAACAAAACCCTTCTCTTCTGTCTTAATGTGAATTACCTATAGAAAACTGCTTGAGCTTTGTTGGCTGTAGACGGCAGCTTAATGAGTGAGGCACCTGCAGGCTCTCGTGACATTCCTGACAATCTGAGTGCGGCTCACACCTTCTGGGACAAACACTGCTACTGTGCTCTGGGGGGTGGGGGAGAGACTGCGTTCCTCGAGCCCTATGTGAGGTGTCTAATCTCCTGGTTAAATCCAAGAGGCTGGGCCTTCCGATGACCCTCTCTGCACCTCTCCTTTCTGTGCGAGGCCAGGAGTTGAAGTCCCTGGTGTGGCGCTGGTCACACCGAAATCACATTCAACCACGGATGATAGAAGCCAGGTGATCACTGCGCCTGTGTCCTGAGGCCCTTTGCACTGCAGATAGCTTAATGGCGGGCATCCAAGTTAGAAATGTCACTAGGTGACTTGCTCCTTATGTGAGCATCAGTCGCTTACATGAAGACATCGGTGATGTCACTAGGTGAGTCAGCCTTACCTGGCCGGGGGAGTGATGCGAGCACAGGAGGTTTTGCTGGGGTTTCCTTACTTGCTCCCAGAACAGGGCTTGCCTGCTAGGTGGGGGTGGAGGGCCGTGGGGTTCTGTGAATCTAGGGGATTCTTGGCTCAGTTCAGAATTAATTCGTCTTCTAAATGGAAATGTCAAGGCCTGGCAAACATTCTTGCTAATGATTCTGGTGATGAGATATTCAGGGCAGCAAACAGTGGACCATGTGAAAATGGATTTTGCTCTGGAAATTGGGGCTGTCACTCTTGGGAGAAAGCCTGGCGACCTCATCCAGCTGCCCGAGGCAGCCTCAAGGGGGCGCTGCATCCTGTTTCTATTTCTATCTTCATTTGGTCACTCTGCATTGGTTTTCAAAGAGGGTTCCTAAGAATAAGGGCATTGAGTTCCAATGGCTCTTAGGGCAAAACTAGGTGGGGGGAAAGGGAGATGGAGTGTTTCAGCCACAGGGCGACGCCAAAGGATGTCCCTCTCTGTGGCCAGAGGTGAATGCTACTACGGATTAACCAAATATCAATAATTTGAAAAACCCTACTACATCTGAAATGTTCCGAAATTCGAAACGTTTTAGTTTCCAAGATGACACCTGAAGTGGAACGTTCTATGCCTGACCTCTGTTGTTGGCAGATGGCAGAGGTAAACTATTCTGAAGAAATGTTTGCACCCTTCTCTTGACAATTGGATTACTGAAACAGTGGACTTCAAGAAATAAGACTTTTCCCAGGAAGTCTCAGATGCCAGGAGGGGGAAAAGACTGGAGTGTGGTGGCAGCCAGGTCTCATGAGGGGTTGGGGCACCCAAAGGAACAAACAGGCTGATGTCCAGTAGAGACGAACTGTCATTCCTCCATTTGGGATCACTTGCTTCTTTCGGGGTCCCTGGCTAGGTTCTCTCTAAGTCTAAAAGTTGCAGGGACCTATGCGAGAGGTTGGAACACAACTTCAGTTCTCACTCTGGAAAGCTGGATCTGAAAGCTCACCCAAGACACTTCCTGGGCCCTTGGGCAGCGGGCGCTACCCCTTCACAAAGGATGGAGTGTTTAGGAAGAAAGGCTCCTAGAGTTTCCCATGATTGCTGGACACTGGTTTGGGCTCACGTGTTTATATGATAATGCTTGGGAAGGTTGTGGCATTTTTAGGAGGTGGAGCTTGTTGGAGGAAGGCAGGTCACAGGGCGGGTCTTGAGATTTGGCAACCCCCACCTCCACCCCCACTTCAGCAGTTTACTTGGCGTCCATGTCAGAGGTGTCCTGAGCCAGCCTTCCTCAGCTTCTGCTGCCGGCCACGCCTTCTCCAGCATGGTGGATTGTCTAGCTCCCTTCTGGAACTGTAAGCCAAATAAATTTCCTTTTCTCCCCCTAAGTTGTCTGAGTATTGTCTCACGGCAGCAAAGGAGTAACTGCAACAGGCCCCCTGAACCAAGGGACCGCTCCAGCAGGGCGTGGTTTCAATGACAGTTGAGTGACAGCTGAGGGAAACGGGCTGCTAGCTTTAGACAAGGAGGTGGATGGTGATCCTAAGTTCCTTCATATTTTCCCCCCAATTCTCTTAGATCTCCACCATGGCCCTTTCCTTCTTGTTATGGGAAGAATGTCGTTTAGATCAGTGGGGAGACTTGGGTGAACCTAGTGACTTGCACTTGATCCCCAGACAGGAGAAAGAACTTCCAACAGTCGTTTCTCTGCGTGCCTGCCACGGCACCAGCATCTCTTTTTCTCTCAACAGAATAAAACCAGAGTGTCTTTTTCTCGGTGGGAGTGTAAGCCTTGGGGTTCCACGCTGAAGCCCCTGCATGCTGCTGAAGGAAGCTGTCTCCTGTCCTCGGCTCTGGCCTTACTGACAGCTGGGTGCCGCAGGTGAGGCCTGCCTATTCTGCGACAGCTTCTCCGTGTGTTCTATGCCCTGGCCTTTCTTTCCTAAAGCAAGCAAGCAAGCAAGTGATCAAATCCACTGCTTTTCAGCCAGGCGTGGCAGTGCATGGTGAAATCCTAGCACTCAGATTGAGGCAGCTTGGGCTCCACTGGATGGTCTCCCCAAACCGAAAACATAACCCCCTTCTTAAACCCATGCATTTGTTTTTCTGGTGCGTTATGGTATATGTGTGCGCATTTGCATGTGTGGGCAAACAGGTGTGCATGGCATGAAGAGTTGATAATGGGAATCATCTTTGATTGGTCTGCACTGTTTCTTTTTTGAGGAAAGGTTTACTTGGCTCACAAGTTGAGGATCGTGTATGGTGGGGAGGGCATGTTGCTGAAGCATCTGGTCCACAGGCTGGCACATGCACTCTGGGGTGAGGATCAGGGATATGGAGAGCTGAACTGGAAGCAAAGCGGCCTAGAACCTTCAAGACCCACACAGGGCCCCACTGCTTTTCAGTCAGTCAGGTAACACGTCATCTCTCTAATCAAGCCCGGAGCTTGTCGATGGGGGTAGCCAGTTTGCACTGGAGAGTCTCACCCAGCCCCCACCTTGTGAGGCTAGAATGACAGGCCCGCCAAACACATGTGTAATAGGTCCCTTTGCTTTAACAAATGCCTCAGTCACAGTTATCTCAGCTCCTCGCCCCTCCCCCCACCATACCTTTTTTTTAAATTTTTTTTAAATTTTTTTTTAATTATTATTATTTATTCAACTGTGTGTATGTGCGTGCGCGCGTGTGTCTGTGTGTGCATGTGTGTGTGTGTCTGTGTATATGTAGAACCATGGACGAATTCGCGAACCACCATGGACGCCTCCACCTCCTTCTGCCCTGGAATTCACAGGTTCCGCCCTACCAGGACCAGAAGCGCAGGCCGCCCCCGCTTCTGCCTGGCGTCTATACGTGGGATCTGGGATCCGAACTCGGGACCTTCCGCCTGCAAGGCGGAGGCTTAACCCCTGAGCCACCTCTCCAGCCCCCCCCACCATACCTTTTAAATGTGTGTATCAGAGGGCACTGTGTATGCCCATGGAGGTTCAATGGTGACTTCAGGAATCACCCTGGATTGCTCTACTTCCTCTCTGTGCTGCTCTGGGATTTCCTAGGCACAGTCTTCCAGGGTCAGAAGTGCAGGCTGCCAGTTCCAGCTGGTGTTTTTACATGGGACCTAGGATCTGAACTCAGGTCCTTCGCTTTTGAGGCAGAGGTTCAACCCCATCCCCTGTATTTTGGGCCGTATTCCATTTAACTGCCAGTTTAACTGGGAACCTAGTTCTTTTTACATGTTGTGCTACCGTAACAAACTCAGGGTACCTATCATCTAGTTTCTCACTCCCTTAGCATCGACGAAAGAGAATTCCTCTTGTGAACGGCCATGATTGTGTTGTCAAAGATGAATAAGGTCATCAAGAAACCCCCTCTGTAATTTGCAAAACTAGAGAATATGCTGCAGCAGCGACTGTGCTGCTGGCCAGACAGACAGGTCTGAGAAAGCCGGGACCCTGTGCCTGCCGACGAGGAGGATCCCAAAAGGCACCAAGTGAGGCAATGCCCAGGACCACCAGGCCTACCCGGTGCCAGCACCCGAGAAAGCAGAGCTCATCATGTCAGAAGGAATGTCCTGCTCTCTGCAATGCTTCGCTGCTGGAGACCGCCAGCAGTGGAGAGTAAGATGAGACCAACGTTTATAGGAAAAGGCTGGGACAGCGAATGTGCGGCGGCACGCCTGTAACCTTAGCTTGGGAGACTGAGGCAGGGGGACCACTGCAAGTTCAAGCCCAGTTTGGGCTACACAGCAAGATCCTATCTCAAACAATGATGACAATAATCAAGCAAAAAAGGCAAAGGAAATATTTCGAT
This sequence comes from Typhlomys cinereus, assembly GCA_023101885.1. Taxonomy (NCBI): domain Eukaryota; kingdom Metazoa; phylum Chordata; class Mammalia; order Rodentia; family Platacanthomyidae; genus Typhlomys; species Typhlomys cinereus. The sequence goes on from JALPQD010000030.1 coordinate 1,454,653, forward strand.
TATCTTTTTAATCTTCAAAATTTTCTGCCATGACATCGGAATGCATGATAGAAATGGCTCATCTTCACATGAAACACTTGGATTCATTTTCATTCACAAGTTTTTCTAAAAACATCTACAATTTCATAATCCCACCTACTTCCAACTTATCACAGATTTGACTGACCATTAATGACAGTAGTTGCCAGCATTAGACAGCTGCAGCACGTTCTGCGGATTAGTAGTGTCTCTGGAAACTACCACCCCAGAGTACCATGGTTGTACACAGCACTGTGCATGGAAACCCCAAAGGTGGCAGATATCCCCAAATAAATTCCCTGTGTATCCCCAAGAGCCGCGTTCCTCAGGCATGGAAAGAAGTGTCCTTCGTTCTCCTACAACTGTTTGTTCACCTAGTATCTCTCGCAGGGGATCAGGGGACCAGATGGCCCTGCCGACTGGTGGGTGGATGCCTGACTCGTGCTCTCGGGGGACTATGCTCAGAACGCACTGGAATCAGGTGGCTTGGAATCGATCTCTTCTTTGGAAGAGAGCTACTTTGAGGTGTTCTTTTTTCTTTCTTTTTCTTTTTATTAAAAAAAAAAAACCACAGTCGTAAACAAAAGGAAAGATGTACATGGACACACACCTACACACACAGACATCTACTGAGTATTCTTGCTGGGGTGTGCATCCCCTCACCAGAGACACACACAGGAGGGTGTCTTCACTTGCCCCTTCACACACGCCCTTCCATACAGCATGTGAATGGAAGCGTTGGAAGTATCCCTGGGAATCTGCTGGAGTTTTCATACTTCCCCATGACGATGAAATACCTGATATGTGTTACTCCTGAGAAGACACTACAAGGGAATGACAGTTCTGATGCACTTTGGAATGGCACAATCACGTAAACGCTCGCGTACTTAAGACTTCTGAACTCTTCCAAAGTTTCTAAACATGATCCAACAAAAAAGTATGAAAACAATGAGACAAGTTAAAAAATAAAACAAGATTTTTGTAATCAAAGTATAAACAAATATATAAGAAATGCATACATGTCAGTAATTATAGTAAGAAACATGTACTTAATAAAAATGGTCATGATAAAACTTGAACAAAAAAACCCAAAACCCCCCAACGGCTTTCCAATACACAATAACACATGCACTGCCCGAAAAGAAGCCAGACATAGGAACTTTGCAAGGCTCATGGCAACTCCATCAGAAAAAAAAAAAATGATCACATAGAGCAAGTCTGTTAAGTGAGCAATTTATAAAAAGTACTGTTATTCATACTTCTATAAAAAAGAATTTGCAATTTCCTGAACATTTTATCCCTCAATATAATTAAATTGTATAAAAATTACAATTAACCAATGAATTTCAAGCACCAATTCATTCAACTGTTTAAACTGACTTATGTTGATAGTGAGGGAACATGATGAAGGCCAAGCTAAAATTAGCCAGGGAATCGTCATGGTTCATTTTAAAGGCAAGTGGTTTTCTTCTTCCATTCTGTTGAATGCCAAACATCACACAGCATTAGGCTGGTAAGGACTCCATGGAGAACCCACCTTTTCTTATATCATGGCTTAATATACATTAAAAGCTCAACAAACAATGCTTAGTTGTTGGATAATGTCATTTGTACACAAGATTAAGGACTATTCCTTGTTATAAATTAGAAGGGCAGCACCTGGACGCAGACCAGCAAGCACAACAGGACGACGACCGATGCTGTGAGAAAGCACAGCACTACTGGAAAGGCAACCCCATTGCACCCGGCAATACTGAAGTTCTCTTAATTAACCAATTTCCATTTGGCATTTGGGATGGGATGGTACTCAGTCAGAGCATTCTTTCCTGGTTTCTTTTTCTGTATCAGGAAGGAGGAAAAAAGGTGACAGGCTGAGCCAGCAGATAAGCAACAGTATTTGTTTCTGAAGAAAACATGTTCAGAAGCGAGGCGGTTTATTTCAATCAGTACAACTGTTGCTCTGTTTCCAGTATTTACACCATACACTTAGGGATTTCTCCTGCTACTTAAGTTTGGTTAAATTTTCAACACACACCAAACAGCCTTCTGCTTTGCTGCATCTCGCAAACTGCAGACAGACTATCAAAGAACAGATCGAGGACAACCGATCTCATCGGCAGGGACTTCCAGTCACTGCCCATCCCGGCCTGGGAACTGATCACAAGTCTCCACAGCTGAGGGGACTTAGGACAGGGGCAAGGCGGCTCGCTGGTCCTCCGGCTCGGCCGCCCTCTGCTGCTCACTCAGCTCGCCGGCAGGCTCCTCGCCGACTGGCTCCCCAAGGTCTTCGCTGCCTCCCTCGCTCTGCTCCTCAATGTGGTCTTCGACGGGCTCCGCAGTCGGCTCCAGGCTGTTCTCCAGAATTGTGGGGGGACTGTGGATTCTGCTTTCTTCTTCGGCCTTGTCGTTTAGGGGCTGAGAAGGAGGTGGTGCAGGGGCATGAGACTGGCCAATGCCGTCAGTGTTGGGGGTGGGGGCTTTGGCTGCAGTGGCTTCTGTCATGGCCTCATTTGGAGGTAAAGGTAACTTTTCTACAAGCTTCCACTGGATGATACTCATGTCTTTTCCACCAGTTGAAATCAGGTGACTGTCATTATGAGTAAAACTGACGTTGGTGACATGGCTGCTATGAGCACTGTATTTGTGACTGGGAGCCTATAAAAGAAACCAGAGAGACAGGAAAATTAAAGTCATTCATCCCAGGCCTACACATTAGCAGTGTAGGTGACTAGGCCAGGGAGAGTAAGCCAGCTCCTGAACGCTAGCCAGCAGATCTGAGGAACGACGCTCACAGAAATTTCCTTTTAACAAGACCTGGCATGTGGAGCATGCCTGTGACATGAACCATTATTTGGAGGAAAAAGGCCAGAGAACTTCAGTGAATTCAAGGCTGGCCTGACCAACCAACACAGTAATCACTTAAGGCCAGCAAGATCCTGTCTCCAAATTAAACAAAAAAGAGAAACAAAACCATTAACTGGAATCGTTCATACTGCATGTCAAAAGCAAAGCAAACCAAACCCTAAAGCTCCGTCTCTCTGGAGTCAGTTCTTTGGAGATGGCTAAGGGAGAATTTAGCAGGTGGCAGAGTTATAGGTAATTTAGGAATCTAGGATTAATTTGAAAGTGCCAAATATTAGGATTAAAGAAAGGACAATAAACAAAAAGGCGCAGCCCATCACCAGCTGCCCAGTCTATGGCTGCACCTTCTCCCGGATGCAGAGCACGAACAAGCTGACCTGCAAGCACCGCGCCCAAGGCAGGTGGGATCGGGAAGGTTCCTGCGGGGCTCAGTTTACCTTGGCCTTGGAGCACGGATACTGAAACAGATGGACTTTACAGAAGTCGTCTGCCACAGCAATCACCCTTCTGTTGTGGGACCGCACCAGCGCGTTGATGTCCGTCCCATCGGATCCTTCTGGCCAGACACCTAGAGAACACAGGGGTGTGTGAAGTGCCACGGTGAGTAAGGCACCTGGGAGCAAGCCTTGTAAGTGGAGTTCAACCCCTGGAAACCCACATGGGAAGACAGACCTGACTTCTACAAGTTGTCCTTTGCACTTGCACCCATGTGCATAGCACCATTCATGCACAAGCTCTCTGTCAAGTAAATAAAATACAAAACACAGTAACTAGCAGATGGTATTGACTGGTTTCACCTCGACTCATCTCTCTACACTCTTTTTTAGTTTCTAGATAAAGGAGAAGGGATCAGAATATGAACACAGAGCTACCAAGTCTCCAAAGTGGACTGCGCACTTCATGTTTTAAAAGGTACTTCTGAGGACATATTCTAGGGAAGTGTGAAGGTCTCACTGCTCTGTGTGCTCTCTCACAGAGAAGACACAACCAACGTAGTGTCTGATCTTCGAGGCGCAGGTGATCACACTCGACATAAGTGGACAACTTCTACTAGGCTAGATTAAAATCATGAACATCTAAGGGTTAAAGTGTTGACTTTTTATGGTTAAAAGCCACTCTGGAGAAGAACAAATACAGTATTTTGTAAAATTTGTTAAAGACAAGTGCAAACACCTTTTAACTGTATCTCTTAACAAGTAGATACACCTTGCTGAAACCATCCGAGGCACTGTCGGGCTGCCGCCGCCACTTGGGTTTCACTGGGATTAGTTACTGTTTCTGGACAAATTAAGATTACTTTATCTCTTTCTAGTTTATGACAATCTCGGGCTCACTTTGCAATGTACATTGCATGAAGAGATGTGTGGATCCAGAAGGCTGGAGATCCAATTTTCAGATGGCAGAGATGTGCTGTTATAAGACACCACATTTTGCTATTTGGACAGTGCCATATCCAGAGCCAGCATCTGAATCATGAATGTCCTCCAGCTCAGCTGCTACCATGCGTGCAGCCTCGGTTTGGTCCTGACACGGGGCATGGGAAGCACTTCTGCAATCCAAGACTTGCCAGGTGAAGGCAGGAGATCGGGAGGTTCAGGGCTACTTCTGGCTACGAGTCAAAGCTAGTTTGGGATATATGAAACCCTTAACAAAAACAGACAAGAATCCATTTTTAACTTTTTTTTTTTTTGGACATTTTTAACTTTTTGTAAAATAAGGATTTATTACTTTTTACTCATCTAGGAACCCTTTCTGAAACATATTTAGAGAAAGGGAAAAGCTTCAGAAACTCAGAGAGGGACGCCAATGTCTTCCTTGTCAGTCTCTGCTGTACTTTTGGAGACAGAGCCGCACACCCACCCTGGAGCTCGTCAAGGTGGGTAGACTGGGTGGCCAAGGAGCCCCAGGAGCTGCCTGTTTCCACCTCCTAGTGCTGGGATGAGACGTGCTGCCGGCCTAGCTTTTATGTGGGTGTAAGATATAAAGCCAGGTTTTCACGCTTGTATGTATGACTTTACTGAATGAGCCATCATTCCAGCTCCATAATTCTTTTTTTTATTATTTATTCAATTGTGTGTGTGTGTGTGTGTGTGTGTAGAACCACAGGCAAATTCGGGAACCACCATGGATGCCTCCACCTCCTCCTTGTTTACTCTGCCCCGGGATTCACAGGCTCCGCCCTACCAGGACCAGAAACGCAGGCCGACCCTGCTTCTGCCCGGCGTCTAAATGTGGGGTCTAGGATCCGAACTCAGGACCTTCCGCCTGCAAGGCAGAGAGCCACCTCTCCAGCCCCCAGCTCCGTAATTCTTAATTTTATCTTTATATAAATAATGTCTGCTAAAAAATACCTATTTTAACAAGTAGTGGTAAGTGAACAGACAACAAAAGAATAACACGTGTGAGCAAGAGTACTTAGAAACAGCAACCTTCAACAGATGCTACAGGGAATGCACACTTTGGAAATGTCTAATAGTAGTATATCAAAAGACAAAGCATTCATTTGACCCAGCAATTCCATTCTTCGCATATACTCAAGAGAAATGAAAACATCTACACAAAAAATCCTATCCATGATAGTTCGCTGGGAAGTGAAAGTGACCCGAGTGTCTATCAACGTAGTCCATGTCATCCATGCACACCATACTAGCCATAAAAGCACTAGTCCATGTTACAGCACACATCACCACTGTCAGATGTTCTGTTAAGCCAAAAGAAGCCACTATCAGTGGATCACACGTACATGCGTATGAGCATTTATAATATGAACATATCATATCCATAATAGCAGAACTGACAGAGAAAGTAGAAAGTAGTGGCTTCTAAGTTTTTGTGACAGGAGAGATGGGGAATGACTAATGGGAACAGGACTTCTTTTGGGGTGAAGATGTTCTAAAATAAGATCACAATAATTTCACTACTGAATATAAGAAAAACCATTGAATGATATACTTTAGGTCACCTGTCCAGCAAGTGAATGAGTTCTTAATGAAAGTGACATTAAAAATGCCGTTACTAATTTTAAAAACAGATTTCACTTGTGGAAGTTATGGGAAATAATGTACACTGCTGTAATTGATTTGTTTCCTTCTGACTTTCCAAAATGAGAGGTTCCAGAGGACAAATCTCATATTGGTCCAATGATAATGTACTTATTTTGTGTGTGTGTTTGTTTGTGTGTGCATTTTGTGCTAGAGGACACTTGAGTGTGTGTGTCTGTGGAAACCTAGCGTTCATTTTCAGACTCATCCTTGTAGGATCTGGAGACCCAAATGCACGTGCTTTTGCTTGTGAGGTAAGGCTTTAACCCCTGAGCCACCTCCCCAAACCTACCTTTAATTTTTAAGAATCTGAAACTACATAATGAAAACACTAAAGAACACACAGAATGCTTTTCATGATCATTCAAATAAACACATATACAAAAAACATAAGATGTCAGGTTCTTACCAAAGACTTGAAAGCCTAGCACACAAGTATATGTGGTCCAGTCGGTGTCCTTACAATACGATCTGTTCCTGATTAGTTTGCAGCCATTTTCAATGTCCCCTTTAAATTTAGAACAGAAGTATAATCATAGTGCTGTGTACAAATGTGTCTGAAAGTGCATCTTGAGTCAAACTAGCCACGCTTACTTGTATCTATAATCCACACACTGAAAAACATTAAGACACATTTAAAGAGGAAATCAAAATGTTTTTTAACAGGTTCTTACAGAGCTAAATAATGTCTGCAATAGAAGACTTTTTTTTCCTTAAAAACATCAACACTTAAGCTACACTCCTCCCAGACATGCTGTTGAATGAAAAGTTGTTCAGAGATGCATCAAGCTCATAGAGTGACTTCTCATTACATGTGCCTTCAGTTCTACACCATTAAATTAATTCATTGCTTTCTTGAAAAAGTGAGCACAGCTGAGACTCATTACTTAGCTCAGAGCAGCATATACTCTGTCAGGTTAGAGACCAGCATGTACTCTGCATAGTTTATGTGCCTGACAGATAACTTGTGCCTCTATATGACTATTCATACTTACAGTACAGTATCTCATAGTCGCCTGAGTTAGACATTATATGCTTGTTGTCTGGGGACCAGTCGAGGTGTGTGATGTAGCTGGAATGTCCCTAGAGAAAGATTAAAAACAGAGTTTTGAATGACAGTTTAATAATTTGCCTACCCCGTTTTCATGGCATCTGTTCACTAGGACTCCTAAAAGGACAGTGGGCAGCAGCATAGCCTGTGGACACACAGGGCTCACAACGTGTCTTTGGTTCTTTTTCCCCTTGTTTTGCTAGAAGCTAAAATTGTATGTAAAGGCAGGTATGTGAAGAGGTCGGTTCGTCGTGAGGAGTTCTGGTTATGATGTGCAATTCAAGGAACTGCACACGAGAACCTGGGTGAATCCTGCTGACCTCTCTACTTACACACCAGCACCAAGTACCTACCACTTCTGCTAGAGAATTGAGAGACTTCAAAACTTGCATCTTATCTCAACTCATGTGTAATCCTCTTAGAGTGACTGCAGTCTTGGAAATGAAGTTTCCTGCCAAGTGGTACCCATGGATAAATGGAGCACCCCTACAAAAACACTGATCGAGAATGTTCTAGGGAGTCATCCGGCACTATATTCCTGCTGACAGCTGGGCTCCTTAAAACGCTCCTTTCAGGAAACCCAATCTTTTGTTGCTTATATTTTATTAACAACGAGAATTTTAACAACAACAAAGCTATTAACTACTGGATTCTATTGGCTTCACCGTTTCAGAAATTACCATATATCTTTTTAATCAAAGTTGGCAGTTTTTTCCTTTAACTAAACTTTGAATTTTTTGAATTGTAGCCTTCTGCTTACATTTTTTAAGTTAATAAATTCTATGTGCTTCAGATAATAGTTTTTAATGATTCACCAGCTTTCTAATTATTCTAGTTCCCTTTGAATTAGATATGCCAAGATCTTTCTGGACCGATCTTCTCTCCTACAGTGTTCCAATGCAAATATAGATATGTTTAAGTAAGAGTAAATTGTGAACATTTTTGAAATTATTCAGGATCATATTGGAAAACAAGTTAGAAATCACTTGTTAGGCAGGAAAGGGATCAAAAAAACAGGAAATCCATTTTTAAAGCTAGATCGAAGTGTATAGTTACTGGCTATTTCTGAGTCCAGTGGGGAGGCGGGGAGGGGCTGCAGTCACTCAGCGTTTATAGAGCACACCTGTGTCTGATGTCTGGACATCAGACATGTCTGGTTGCTACAAAATGCCACAGAATTAGTCAGATTAAGCATAGTAAAGTACATTCCTCTCCAAGAATGATCCATCTTAATGTAGAAGCTCTTTAAATATTACCTGAACATTTGGAAAAGCCTTATTAGCACTGCTTAGAAGAGCATCAAAAGCATTGTATGTATTCATATTGATGTTACCCACACATTAGTGAATACAATGTATTCAGAAGGAAAATCAATGTAAAGTAGTCTCAAAAGACCCATTTGGGGAAGTCATCGACTCATGTTGAAAAACAGAATGAATTAACTTTTCTCTGATGTCGATGTTAAAAGAATGAGCAAGAACAAGCACACAGGTCTCTTGGAGTAAAGGACTGCAAGCTGTCCAGGTTGGCCTTGCATTTGGATCCTTTCATCTCAAGGGCTGTGTGGCAGGCATGTGTGCCAACAATGCCATCCTCACATTCAGTCTTTACTACTGTCAACAGGATTTCCCTCTACCTGTTTAAAAATATTTTTTGTTGGTCTAACCAATAGACTAATTTACTAATAGGAATGTAGACTGGGTGCCCAGCTAAACAATATATTGTATTTCTCAATCTCTTTTGTAACTGTGGGTGGGAGGAGTCATTGAGTGAAACTCCCAGAAAAACTTTGGAAGCAGTGTCTTTGTTCCTTGCTCAAATCTATGACATGATGGATGGGATTCTGGCAGCATGCGATACTGCTGCAGATGGAAGTGGCATAGTATGGAGGTGCGGTAGAACAAAAAAATGACCCGAGATTCTGATGGCCACTTCTGAGATGCTGGGATCAAACATAGGTCCTCCAACGTACTAGGAGAGTGCTTGACCCTTGAGTTAGCATACCCTTGATGACCTTTTAAAAATGAGATTATAGGGGCTGGAGAGGTGGCTCAGGCGTTAAGCCTCTGCCTTGCAGGCGGAAGGTCCTGAGTTCGGATCCTAGACCCTACGTATGGACGCTGGGCGGAAGCCGGGGAGGCCTGCTTTCTGGTCCTGGTAGGACGGAGTTTGTGAATCCCTGGACAGAGTAAACAAGGAGGAGGCAGTCCATGGTGGTTCCCAAATTCGTCCGTGGTTCTACACACACACACACACACACACACACACACACACACACACACACACACGCGCGCGCACGCGCACACACATATACACATTCACAATTGAATAAATAAAAAAATGAGATTATAGCATTCATTTTTTTAAGTCACTAGAATGTTGTGAATAATTTCTGTTACAGTAAAACAAGAGTATACTACTTATGGAAATCCTGAATTAGTTTTATAGCTTATTTTCTTGGATAGTTCTATTTTGTTTCTCTTCCTGATATATATTTCCAATTACCAAGATCCTGGCAAATCCCTTCATACTTTCCGGCTTGAATGGACTCTATGATGCTTCTTTGTGTGTTGTTACAACTTCATGTACTCATCTCCTATGCTGAACTCTAACACAGCAGTGTTAAGAATATACAGAAGTGAGTCTGATGGAAAATCATGAGTTCTCAGATACAGACTAAAACTATTTTAAACCTCAGTGTAAACAGAATGAAATGTTCAGGTCATGCAAGACACAAAAGGAAGGAAAATAACTATGGCCCTCTGTACAGAGAGTAAAATAATGTTAGAAGTAGGGGCTGGAGAGATGGCTCAGGGGTTAAAACTCTGCCTTGGCAAGAAGAAGTTCCTGAGTTCAGATCCCAGGTCCCACGTAAAACACCAGGTGGAAATGGCAGATGGCCTGTATTTCTGGCTTTGGTAGGCAGAGTCTGGCAAATCTCAGAGCAAAGCAAGAAGGAGGTAGAAGTAATCTAGCATGATCCTGAAGTCACCCTTTGTCATAATCAGGCACAAGTGTCAACTTAACAGTTGAGGGTTTAAGCTCTGGGCACATTTGTAGAGAATTAGTGGTTGAGTTAGGTCCAGAGCAAACCTGCAGGAGATTGTCTAGCTGATGGGGAAGGCCCAGCCCATACTGGATGGGACTAGGCCCTGGAATAAAATACAGATAGCTGGTTGAGGGAGTTGGCATCCTTTTGTACACCTGACTGCACCCAGATTGTTGTAAGGAAACAAATAAATCCCTTGTTCCCTTAAGCCATTTGGTGGTGATTTATCAGCAACCATGCAAGTGAACTGCAACACCCTTGGTCTTCCACACACAATGCCCTCTGACTGACACACACACACACACACACACACGTACGTTAAAAGTACTTAAAAAAGAGGCAAGTATCCTTTGCTGACATTTAGTGAGCGAGTTTCCAGACCAGCCTCAGTGAGGACTCAGCAGCACAGATCTAAGGAAGCCAAGCACACACTTCACGGAAGCAGCAGGTGAGTAAAGGCCAGACCCAGTCAGATGATGCCGGGGCAAAACACCATCTTTAACGCATTTCCATGATACTGACATTAACAAAGTATTTTAGGGGAAAAAAGAAAAGGAGTTTATGAGGTCTCTTCCACACCTTTCAGAATAGTATAGGAAAACTGAGGTGAAGAAATACATTGTGCTGAGAAGTAAAAGCTACCACACATGCTGCTACTGCAGGATCTCTACAATAACCTATCAGTTGTTTAAGTCTTCTTTAGCTGCAAACTTTACTGAGAAGCCGATTTCTACAGCAAATAAAATAATCATCACTAAGGTCTAGTTCTCCCCTAATCACAGAGCTTTATAGGAAATATTGATGCCACAGTGACTATCTGCTGTAATTGAACCACTTTTTCCAATGTTTTGTACACACCCAAAATATGGACGCCCTCAGTGAAGGTCAATGAGCACAAAAGGCAGGGATGACAGTCTCGGAAGACTATGAAGTGCCACACATCAGGTCAGACAGACTTGATGCAACAGCTGGAAAGGACCTGGGAGAGCCAAAGGGGTCAGGAAGGCAGCATGTTCTGTGGAATATAGATTAGGATGGGGAAACGGAAGGCAGATACAAATCTGGGTATAGGGTCAACTACACTTTACTTCTATCCCTCATCTTCAGCAGGAATGGGGTGGTCAGCATCAGTGAAAACCAGCTGTTTGCTGGAAGGTCCTCAGGGTCCTTCAAAGATGGACGAGGACTAGTGATGGGTGATAAGCTTGAGGAGTTTGCTATGAGGTGGTATACCTTGGCACCTAACAACTAGTACTAAGGCAGCTTCAAGCACTATGTATGTTTAATGCTCTGCTCAACAGAAAGCTTAGGCTGGTATGAATGAGCCTCACATGCAAGAATAACTTCTGGCCATTGTGTGTCTCTCCTTACTATTCTTATATATATGATGTATTCCTCTCCAGGGAATCTGCAACTGCTATACTGCTGTTTTACAACAATACTTTCGGGTTATATTCCAGTGACACAGTGAGGCTTAGTTTTAAAAAACAGGCAGGCATGCAAAGCTAGGCAGTGCCCATGGGAGTAGAGAAGCAGAAGTAAAAAGCAAACGAGGCTCTGTGCCTTGCCCTCTGTGCTACTTTCAAGGTAAGAACTCCTTGCTGAGTTAGACTTGCTCTTACTTTGTATCTTAACTTATTTTGCTTTGCTTTTGAAATGACAAATACTGTATAGCATTAAAACTAAATGTTAAGAGTTAAGAATGTGTGAGAGGGTAAGGTGACTTAAGTAAAGGCACCTATACATAAACCTGGTTATTTGAGTTTAATCCACGGGAATCCACATGGGTGCAAAGACAGAACTGAATATTTTTCTCTATTCTTTTTTAATATTGCATACATGAATACAATGAACTCATATTTTCAATTTTTACCCCTTAGTCCCAAGTCTCATCCCCCACTTCTTTTCCCTTACAATTCTTCATCTCCCCTACAGAACTGACTATCAAAAGCTGTCCTGTGGCCATCATATAGGTGTGATTTGGCATTCTTGTGCCTGCACATGAGTTCTTTCCAGTCTTTTTTCTCTCTTAAGTAAAATAAGTTAAAAAAAAAAAAAAGAATGTGAGAGAAAAGGAAACTGACTGATGAGGTAGGCAATTACACTGCGTGACGGCTGACAAAATGGCTATAGGAACAATGGGCTTTATTTTGGCTTACTGTCAGTCACAACTCTTGGTGCAGCTTAGCAGGAGACCTCATCCTAATACCAAGGGCTGAGGGAATGGGTCATACCATATTCACAAAACTAAAGAAAGGGACAATCACCACTTGCCAGACCAGCATGCCTGGTTAAGTGTATTAAAGAATGCCAACTTCCTTCACCAACTCCCTCTATCTTACTCACTAACCCAAAGCCTGGTCCTACCCACCATGAGCTGGGCCTTCCCCATCAGACAATCTCCTGCAGGTGTGTTCAGGGCTTACTAACTCTCAACTACTCATTCTTTACACATGTGCCCAAAGCTCGAGCCTTTAAGCTCAAACCCACCAGAACTACAGATCAAAATCTTGTCTCAAACCATCTCTCTCCTATTAAAAAGAAAAAAAAGAAAAAAATTCTTTGAGCTTTTGGAAACTATAGATAAACCTACGAGGGTCACACTTCCAAATTAACCTAATAAAACCAAAAGAGGTTAGGTAGGTCAGACTGGGTAAAAGCGCCTGCTAGCAAACCTGGTGACCTGAGTTTGATCTATGGAAGCTCAATATGGTGGAAGGAGAGAACCGACTTCTGGAAGTTATCTTTAAAATCTCCCAATAGGTACACACTAATAAATGAAAAAATATCAAAAAGAAAAGTGTGCCAGCAACATGGCTCAGTGGGTAAGGTGCCTGGATGCAAACCAGGCAATGCCACTTCAATCTCCAAAGCCACACGGTGAAAGAAGAGAACCAACCTTTGAAAGTTTCCTGTTGCCTTCACGTTCTCTTTCTCTCAAATAAATACATAAATAAATAAATAGATGAAGAGAGGAATCCAGTGGATGGATATTCATTCCCATTCTTTGGCATTTACATAGAACTTTAATGAGTGTAATCAGCACTCTGGTTCTGAGTTTCTTTCCCGAGGCTTGGTCACAGAGAGAAAGCTTGGCTGGCCAGTGGGAACTCGTATTCAGCGCAGTCGCCAACTGCAGTTCTGGTACTAGCGGCTACTTGAGACTCAGCTTTGGGGAATGTGCTTGTGAGGGCATCTCTGAATGGACCTGTTCTGGTCTGTAACGATGTCTTCAGACAACAGGGACACCCCAGCCTGCTGTGCTGTAACTGGAGTCTTCAGGTGCATCCCTTTGTGTCCACCCTCTTCTCAATGACAAATATAGCACTGCTACCGAGAGGGAAGGCTTCAAATGCTTAGAAATGTCATTAATCACAGGGATACTTCCTAGAGCTTTGATTCCAGCTATGACAGTTATTTAAATGCTAACCAGCAACAGGAAGATGATAGGAAATAAAGAATAGAATTTAGATTTCAAATTATGAGTTACGGCTGTTCCATTTTTAAAGATCTCATCTTCACAACAGCTCTATAAAGTAGGAAACTACTATAATTTTTAGTCTTAGGAAAATAAAATTAAGGTTTGGAGAAACTAATTAATTTTCCTAATGACTGAACCAGAGTTGGTAAAGCCAGCATTACCCAGTATTGTCCTTTTTAATAACACACAATAGGTAAAGGCAACAATGGATTATAAACCAGTGGAGGTAGAACCACAGAAAACTGACAGCTGAAAGCAAAACAGAAGACAAATTAAGCTAGAAGGCCCTTCATTATGGCCTCAAATAGTAGGGTAAACTCAAAGAGTTGTCTCAACCTAACACTTCCAAGCACTCATTAAAGATAAAAGCGTCCAATTAGAACAGTGCAGCTGTAGTGATTCTCAGCATTTTCAAGGTCATTCGGATCACGGAAATATTATTTACTGCTGTTTTCCTTCTTAATCAGGTATGCTATAATAGCACAGTATAGTAATACACACAGTCAAAAAACCTGAAGATTATCAAACAATGGAAAATTTGCTTTGAGTTAAGGAAACTTCAAGTTTTGGAGCTGTGACTATGTCAAGATGGAACCAGTGCTAAATCACTGACTTTTTTTTTTTAAATCTGAAACCAAGAATTGAGCTAGTAAGTACGCTACAGTGGAGCCCACTATAAACCAGACTCCAAGCTGGGTGTGGTGGCACACCTCTAATCCTAGTGCTTAGAAAACTCAGTAAGAGTGTTCTCAAAATAAAAGTATAACACGAATTCTACAAGATTAAATCATGCATAATAATATACTTATTTATAAAAATTTGGGGCCTACCTAGTAGGGCAAACTTTCTTTACTAACCTAAAAATTCTTTAAAGTGGAATATTTTTTCTTTTTTTTAATTTTTTAAAATTATTTATTCAATTGTGCGTGTATGCATGTGTGTATGCATGTGTGTGTGTGTAGAACACGGACAAATTTGGGAACCACCATGGACGCCTCCACCTCCTTTTTGTTTACTCTGCCCCGGGATTCACAGGCTCCGCCCTACCAGCATCTATACGTGGGGTCTAGGATCTGAGCTCGGGACCTTCTGCCTACAAGGCAGAGGCTTAACCCCTGAGCCACCTCTCCAGCCCCGAATATTTTCTTTTCTGTGCGCATGTTCATATGTGTGTGTTTAAGCACATGTGCATGTTTGTGAGGCCAGAGGATATCTTCAGGTGCTCTCTCTCCTGTGTCCAGTGAGCCCCACGGGTTCTACTGTTTCTGTCCCACTGTTTATAAGTATGCATCACCATGTCTGTTTATTTCCCCCCCTGAGAATAAAACTCAGGTTCTCATACTTTTGAGGCAAACACTTTACACCCCATTGAGCTGTTCTCCAAGCTCTACTGTAGAATATCTCACTTGATCTTTTTGTACAGTAGTGCATTTTATAAACATTAAGTTGATAAACTGATCAAAAAGTTGGTATAAATAGGTAATAGGCAATGCTTCACGATTGTTCTTAAAGTAAGCAAAAATATTTTCAATAATTCCACAGGTAATTCAAATTGTTTGGAGACCAGTTTATAAATGGACTAGTTTTAGCTTATGTTTAAAATATACACAACAGCAAACAATCTCTTTCCTCACATAGCAAATGGTCTGTTTCTGCTTCAACAAGTCTAACATTCCTTTATTGTTGCTTCCTGGGACAGTCTCATTACATAGATAAAGCTGGCCTTCAACATGTGGTTCCACTGTTTTACGTGCTTTGACTTTGTTTCATCCTGTGAGGTAGAAACTGCTATTATCCTCACTGTATAGGCGAGACCACTAAAGGAAAAGGTTAAAATAACTTGGCCCAAAGTCTCAGTTTATGAGTTGTGAAGCAAGAATTCAAACTTGTACCTCAGCCACCAAGGTTACACTGCTCAACTTTTCTTATCCTGTGGGATTGAATCTAGGATCTAAAACAGCTGGCTAGCAAGTGCTCTCCCACTGAGCTACACACCTGTTTTAGCCATACTCTGTATTCAGTTGTTACTGTCTGAATAACAATTCTTGGCTGGCCTAGAACATGGGATGTAGATCAGGCTGGCCTCAAACTTGAGACAATCCTGTCTCTGCCTTCTAAATGTGTGTGATCCAGCATATGGGCAGCCGTGCTCTTCAGCAGAACAGGACACACCTTCCACACATTCCCAGCATCTAGACCCTATCTCCAGTTTGAACACAGCTTGTGCCATATGGTAAGAATGCAGCTTGTCCACAGAATTTAATTTTCATTCTATAAAGGGCACCTGATATCTTTAGAAATGGAAAGCAAGTCATAAGAAACATGCTTTTGTTAATTCACTTTAAATGAAGATATCTTAATTCAAGATAATTCCTTTTTAGTTACAGAGAGGTGATAAAGGACCTTGTAGGGTATCAGGGAAGGTGTAAAGGAACTGACCTGAGAAAGTTTTTTAAGATAAATAGCTAGGGCTGGATGGCTCAGGGTCTAAGACTCTGCCTTATAAGCAGAAGATCTTGAATTGGATCCCAGGTCCCATGTTAAAACAACAACAGAAAACGCCAGGAGCCCTGACCTTCTGGCCCTTGTGGGTGGATCCTGGAAAATCTCAAACGGGGGTAAGGGAGTGGGGCTTAAAACTGGTTAGAGGGAGAGAAAAACTGAGCATGTATCTAAAGGAAATGTCTTTCCAGAAGAGAGTTAACTATAATGCTCTATAGTTAGGAAACCTCTCTCTCTCTTTTTTTTCCTTGAGAAAGGATATTATGTATGCCAGATGGACTTTGAACTTGCTTTGTTCACTGAGGATGAACTTGAATTTCTATTTCTTCTGCCTGTCTTCACATCCTGAGTGCTAGAATTACAGGTATGTGTATACCACCTGGTTTATGAAGTGCGGGAACTGAACCCGGGACTGACTCATGATATACAAGTATTCTACCAACGAGATACAGCCCCAGCACAGGCAATCTGCTTTTAGAAAAGATTAGAATTTAAAGCAGCTGATAACAGAATATAGCAGTTCTATTAATTGAACATTTAATTCTTTTTTTTAAACAAAAATAAACTGTTTTGATCATTCTAGAACTTAGCTTATTCTACTTCACTACTTACAGTGCACTTTCCATATCTGCTGTATTTCCTTCCATTTTCTGAGACTACATAGAGGTAAATGAAGTTGTCATGAGATCCTACAGCCAGGAAAGTACCATCTGGAATTGAAAAGGAAAAAAGTCTTCACTACAGAAATGCTGATATGTATTGTCACCTTATTGAATCTATACTAAACAATAAATTAAAAAGCTAAATCTCATTAACAACTGTCATTTGGCATTTATAAATAAATCCTATCACTCGGCACATCTGAAAAACAAATGGTAGTCTAGTCCAACATAGAATTCCTCCCTGGGGAGGCTTACCAACCTTGGGCATTCCTCTTGTTTCCTTTGCAGTTAGCTAAAAGCGTCAGCTGGTTAGTTGGACAACCACATCCAATTTTACCAATTATGAGGTAGGTTCTCTTAGGATTATGTTCTGTTCTTTTGTGATATTCTACTATACCTACCACCATGCCAAGGACATAATAAAATGTCACAATCCATTGAAATTCTACATTTTGCAAGGGTTGTTATTATAGCATTAAAAACTAATGAAACAACAGAAAACAATGCTATTTCAAAATGACTTTCTAGACTTATATAAAGTACATTCTTTTCCTTGTTCAAAGAATGGTATTCTGTGCTTCCTTTGAAACAACCAAGAGGCAACCAAAAAGATCTTTTGATCTTAATTCAACAACTATGAAAATATATAGTGAGAACTGAGGATGTAGCTGAATGATAGAGCACTTACCCATCATATGCAAGGAAGGCCCTTGTTTTCAATCCTTAGCAGTATAAAATACTAACAACAAAAAATAGCCAAGTCAAAATTTTCAAATGTAAGAAATGCCAGGCATGATGGTGGATGCCTATAATCACCAAATTGTGAGGCTGAAGCAGGAGTATTTGAGTTTGAAGCCAGCTTGGCCTACATAGCAAGACTGTCTCACAGCAGAAGGAATAAAAGGCTAGGGACTAACTCTAGCAAAGAATGGCGTGAATCAAAACCACTCGGTAAAGATAAAGGACACTGGAATATTATGGAAACTTCAAATAAAATATGAAGAATCACTTCAATCAAATAAAGTTCAAATTCATGAGTAATTAAATACTTATCTAATTAACAAATCAATCATGACTATGAAACAAATAATTAAAAACCAGAGGGCCTATAATATTAGTATTTTAAATATTAGCACAATTTCTCCAACACTTTTCCTTGGTGGTGCTGAGGAACCCAGGACCCTGCTACTGAATCCATCTCTAGCCCTTTCACCCTCTTGCTAACTGTCAAGGATCTGGTGCCTGATACCTATTCAAATGGGTGGAGGATCTGACTGCACTTCATTGTTTTCCACTGTAAATACGACAGTAACAATTCATTCTAAATTTATGTTTGCTTGATGATTATTTTGCTGTTTACTTTAGCAGATCTTTTTTAGTTTCCAGTAGAATTTAATCTGATGTTCGGGGAAATGTTATTAGTTCACAATTCTTGATAACAGAGAAAAAAAGTGTGAGCTGTACTCGAAGTAAAAATAGGCAAGTCAGTGAGGTGCTGCGAGTGTCAACATGGGGTGGGGCACGCTTGCCTACCTACTGAGTAGCGCATCACAGAGAGCTGTTCATTTCCGTCAGTGTGGATAGAGACTAGATCTCTGCTTTCTGCATCCAGAACAAACCACCTGTTGAAAAGTAAAAGTCAGAAATTTCTTCAGATATTAGTTGTTATAGAAAATGATTTTGGGGGCTGGAGAGGTGGCTCAGGGGTTAAGCCTCTGCCTTGTAGGCGGAAGGTCCTGAGTTTGGATCCTAGACCCCACGTATAGACACCGGGTGGAAGCGGGGGTGGCCTGCGCTTCTGGTCCTGGTAGGGCGGAGCCTGTGAATCCTGGGGCAGAGTAAACAAGGAGGAGGTGGAGGCGTCCATGGTGGTTCCCGAATTCGCCCGTGATTCTACACACACACACACACACACACACATACACACACGCGTGCGCACGCACATTTACAATTAAATAAATAAAAAAAAGAAAAAGAAAAAAGTGATTTTGAATTTTTCTATTTTTAATTTTAAGAGACTTTTATGCTAATTTTATAAATAAGACATTTTCCTCTAATGAAGGATGATCTCATTTCTTGAAATGCTACTAGAGATGGCTCAGGAATTAAAGCCTTGGCTTTAAAAGCAAAAAGACTTGAATTCAGATCCCCAAAACCCATGTACAAATGCTGAATCAAAATGGCAGCAGCCTGCACTTCCAGCCCTAAAAGTCTCCTAGAATGATTTTTAATGTTAACCCTGAGCCTCCACAGGTATACATATAACATGCCACCCCCCCAAAAAATGCATTTTAAAGATGTTGTTAGATATACTACAGTAAACGAATGGGCCTAGTCATGTTATTTCTATTAGTTATTCACTGAACGCCAGCTGTGTTTCTTTTAAGCACTGCTTAAACAGAAAAATAAGGAGACAGGGTTAGCATTCTTGAAGATTACAGACTTGAAGGAAAGAATGAGGCAAGATGAAGAATGATCACATAGTAATCTCACTGATGCTTGGTAGATGTGACAGAAAGATGAATGACAGGCAGGAAAAGAAAGGTTGGGAAAAACACAGGATATAAATGAACTAAACACCAAGGGAAGTCAGGAGGGGGAAAGTGCAGGCTAGGGAGGTGGAGAGGATGGGGACAAGTGCCAGGGGAACAAGTCATCCGTGTGATCTCAAAATGAGCCAGCAGGGGGCGTTGTCTCCCCACTACTACACCTTCAACACTTGCTGACAGAAGCTCTAAACTATTTATTTATTTGAGAAGCTTTCTCAATTTTTTAATAGGTTTTTGTTTTCACGTACAGGAAAAGTAAAAGTGTGACTGCTCCAGAGGTACCAAACACTTAAGTCCAACAAAATAGAGGACTATCACCCAAACTTGTTCCCAAGGGAACTTGAAGGAGGGTATGGATGATCCAGAAAGTCACAGCAAGAAACGTAAGTCAAGGTGAGAACTAAGGATCGGCCGTTAGTGCTGAGAAGACGACAAGCAGATCACAGACTGGAAGAACCTACAGGTCAGATCACAGCAAACCAGCATGAACTTAAGTATCTCCAGGTGGCCTTGAGCACGATGCAAGCCCAGTTGTGCATGAGGACGTCACAGTGGCGCAGTGTGCAGGAAGGGCAACAGGGCACTAGAGAAAAATCTTTATCATAATTTCATTTTGTGTGTGTAGTATTTAATTAAAGTATGACCTATTTAGCTAAGAATCATGTCTTAATACTTTATGATGTTCACTACATCAGCTCTAGTGCTTTGCAAGTAGAGGTCTCTATTACCGTGTGAAAGGTGACTCAAAATTGGAGTGTCACAAAGGCATAACCCAGGGAGACTGATGCTGGTGTAAAAACAATGTGCACCCTGGGAAGTAACTAAAGTGGTACCTTCCTGTCATGTGAAATAACAATGTACAGAGAGAAATAGTTATTTTCTTTTTGTTTTCCCTTCTAATTAATGTGAAAGAAGAAAGTCTTAGCTATTCCTAATGCTTCTGGCATCTTACTTTAGACAAGAGACATTTCCTAAAGTCAGAACACATATAGTCCGTGGTATCTGAGCTAGTGGTATCTGAACCTGGAAAATCCCAGAGTGAAACAAGAAGGAAATAGAAGCAATCCAGAATGATTCCTAAAATTACTTTGTCTTCCACAGGGACACACACACAAACACATAAAAAATAAAAGTCCACACAGAAACAAATAGTCTCTGGTAAACTAATTTTCAATAAGTGTGCCAATTAGTTTGTCAAAGAATAGTTTTCAACCAATGGTGCTATGACAACTGGATTATCTACATACAAAAGAATAGGTATCTACCTTACACCAAAAGTTACCTTACACAAAGACTAACCCAAGAAAATCAAAAGGGCCTAAACAGAAGGCTAAAGCTACAAGATTTGTCAAAAGAAACATAGAGGATCTTCATGCCAACAGACAAAGATCAACTGGACTACACAAAAACTAAACTCTTCTATGTAGTTAACAACCCAGGAAAGCAAAAATGTAATAAAGTAAAACAAAAGTGAAAATCACCTTAGAAATGAAAAATAGAAAACTTTACATAGAATAAAGAACTTTTGCCACCACAGTGAAAAGCCACCTCATCCTCACTGGATGGCTGAAACAAAAACACAGAAAATAAAACATTGGTGAAGATATGGAGAAACTAGATCCCTAATTCATTGTTGGTGAGCCCACGACACTGCTTCTGTGCAGAAGTTTGGCTCTTGAAAGTATTAAACATAGAATTATGACATAATATGGCAAATATACTAGAATGCGAGAGAGTTGAAGAAGGGCTGGAAAGATGGCTCAGGGGTAAGCCTTTGCCTCTCAAGCAGAAGGTCCTGAGTTTGGATCCCAGGTCCCACAAAAAACAAACAAACAAACAAACAAACAAACCACACCAGGCAGAAATTGCGGTGGCCTGTGCTTCCTGTCTGGTGGGTGGGGCCTGGGAAATCCCAGAGTGAAGCAAAAAGGAGCAATCAAGGATGATTCTTAAAGTCACCCTTGAGCCTCCAGAGACACACCGTGCCCTCTGATTTACACACACGCACCAAACAAACAATTTTTAAAAAGTTAAAAAAAAAATGTCAGGCGGAAATGACAACAACCTAACTTCCAGCCCTGGAAGGCGGAGCCTGGGTAAGAGGAGTTAGAATAATCCAGGGTGATTCCTTAAGTCACCCTTGGGCCTTCATGGACACAGTGCCTTTTGACGCACACACACACATACATGCAAAAATAAATTTTAAAAAAATTTTTAAAAAAGAGTTGAAGAGGGCAATCTAGCTCCTCATGGCCCTCTAGTGCCATGAGTCCATTTCCAGCTGCCTATTTCTCTTGGAGGCTCCCTACCGGTTTCTTGTTCCTTGCTCCTCATGAATTCCATGCCTAGGCACCGTGAGTTCTGATGGGCTCCCTAGCCCCTCATGGCACTCTAGTGCCATGAGCTCTGTTTCATTTCTGCTTCTCATGGAGGCGCCCTAGCTCCTCATGGCCCTCCATGTCTGGAGTCCATGAGTTCCAGCCTTTCTCTCCTCTAATAAACTCTACCTTAATCCCCCCCCAAAAAAGATTTGAAGAAATACTTCAGCACAAAACCTTGTTTGTTAATGGTTGTGGAAGCATTATTCATTCACAGTTGTCAAAAAATGGAAAAGGAAGTTATCTGTAAATTTATGAACATAATATATTTATTTGTACAATGAAATATTATTTGATCATAAAAAATGAAGGGCTATACACACTGATCATGAAGGAAGTGGTAAAACTTGAAAACATTAAGGTAAAGAAGCTAGTCACAAAGGTATGACTGTATGATTCTACTTATATGAATTGTCTAGAATATGCAAATCTATAGAAAATAAAGTTGATGAGCTGCCTATGGCTGTAGGGTGGTTAATGGGTAAAGAAGAGCTGTTAATAGCTATAGGATTCTTTTTTCTGGATTAACAAAAATATCTGAAATGATACTGCACAGTTCTACAAAAGTACAAAAAATTAAACTATATTATATATTTTAAGTTGGTGAATTTATGGCATGTTTTATGCCCACTTAAAGATGTGCATCTAATTTTTTCCCCTGAAAAATGGTATGATACGTTCTCTTAACTAGGGTTGCGGCTCAGCTGTACTGCACTTATGTAGCATGCACAAGACCCTAGGTTCAATTCTAAGCTACAAACACAAAACACACAAATCACACTGGGTTTAAATGATTATTCTGTTTAAATGATTAATAACTGACTTAACTTTAAGTCACTCATCTATATAAATATGAATAATTCTGATAGGTTTCAATTGGATAATTAAAAACAATCGGGGTTAGAAAAAGCTACTTTTCATGCCAGCCTATCCCCTGCTCTCTCAGAATGTCTCTGCCCCTCTTAGACATCCTAAATGTCCAAAATTCTTCCCTTTCTTTGTTCTTAATAAATCCTACTTTTAAACCTCGAAAAAAAAATTGGGGGCTGTATTATAATTGTATGTTTGGACACACACTCCTTTATCCAAATAGTGTTTCTTCATGATTTTCAAGCCCTTTCCACTCTATAGTTTAATTTTCTGAGTGTGTATGTGTGTATATATATATGTGTATGTGTGTGTGTGTGTGTGTGTGTGTTACTGAAACTGCCGGCCAGTAGTGCAATCAAAGTCAAATTACTTCCTTGCAATATTTCTAAACAATGCTATAAACACCAATAAGAACAAGAATACTGGTGGAATAAAATGACGAACCTTAGAATCACATACAAACTTTAGTTCAAATACCAGCTCAACTAAAGAACTGAAATTCTAAGGGTCTTAGTTTCTATCTATGCTAAAAATGCTAAAAACACTTGCTTCACTTTTGTGAAGACTGAAAGTAGTATGTCAAAGAATTCAGCACAAGTCTATGTGTGTATGTGAATCAGAGGGCACACTGGGTACTCCTGTGGAGGCCCAAGGATGAATCTGGGAATCATCCTGGATTGCTCTACCTTCCAGGGTCAGAAGTACAGCTGCCATTTCTGTCCAGCATTTTTAAGTGGGATCTGGGATCTAGATTCAGATCTGTTACAGCTACTCTGCATGTTTGCTAATAAAATCATGATGAAACAGCTTAAGGGAACAACAGGTTTATTTTCTCTTATTAACTGTCTGGTTAAGGCCCAGCTTGGCAGCAGAGCCCACCAAGGACCAAGGGAACTGGCTGTACCATCTTACAAAGCAGCTGAAGAGGGACAACTCTCATTTGCCAGAGCAGCGTATCTGGCCAAGTATACAAGAGAACGTCAACTTTCTCGACCAGTTCCTCCATTTTACTCACCTGCCAGGGACCAGTCCTGCCCACCATGGCTGGGCCTTCCCCATCAACCAGACAATCTCCTGCAGGTTTGCTCTGGGCTGAACTCAACTACTTATCTTCTACAAATGTGCCCAAAGCTGGAAACCCAACTATCAAGTTGATACCTGTATCTACAAGGTTCTTCTGCCTGTGAGGCAGAGGCTTAACCCCTGAACAATCTTTCCAGCCCAGCACAAGCCCAAGTTTATGTGTTTGTTAACCACATATGGAATAAATGGTATTTATTTTTTTAAAAAATTACCTTATTTTGTGTGTGTGTGTGTGTGTGAGAGAGAGAGAGACAGAGAGAGAGAGAGAGAGAGAGAGAGAGAGAGAGAGAGAGAGAGAGAGAGAGAGAGAGAGAGAGAGACAGAGAGAGCAAGCACTGTGTGTCCCTGTGGAGGACCGAGGATGACTTCGGGAATCATCCTGGATTGCTTCTACCTCCTCCTTGCTTCACTCTGGGATTTCCCAGGGTCCGCCCACAAGGGTCAGAAGTGTAGGCTGCTGCAGTTTCTGCCTGGCGTTTTTATGTGGGACCTGGGATCTGAACTCAGGACCCTCTGCTTGTGAGAGAGAGTCTTAACCACTGAGCCATCTCTCCAGCCCTATTTCTTATTCTTAATTATGACTTTAACTTTTGTGGTAATTATTCAATTATCAAAAGTATACATCTGCAATGAACTCTTGTGATTTTCTTAAAACCAGATCAGCAATACAGCTTAGGTACTTTCCTATATACTACAGAACATTTTATCTATTTATTTACATTAAAAGGAAGACAATTTCTTCTACTTCTTACAAAATAACCTTCAAATAGGACCCAGTTGTGTATTAAGCACTTTATCAACACTGGGTTATATATCTCTCCATAATTTAAATACTTTCAAATTTATAATATCTTATTACTGATAGACTTGGAGGAAAACATGAAATAATAAAGTCTTGAAAGTTGGTAAAGTGTTAACCAATCACTTTCTCAAGCAGTTTATTTGTAAAATTCAATACTTTTAGAAATAAATAGTATCTTTAATTACACAGCTAGAATTCACAGCTATAATTCACTTATCATGGAAGACTTTTTGAAGGCTGAAGCAAGAGAAGCAGTTTGAATTTCATTTTTCAGAGATGTAGACTTAGATGTATTCAAAAGCTGAGAAAATCTGCTATAAAAAGTTACAATAAGCCTTGTTTTTTTCTGAGGTGTGGAGACTGAACTCAAGCCCTTATGTATGCTAGGCAGTTCTCTATGTATATAGACATATATATACACACATGTACACATGCACACTTCCAAACAACTAAAATTAAGGTTAATCTAGAACAGTTAAACTGGATAAACAAAAATGACATTTACACATGTTTTCACTACAGTTTAAAGGAATTAGATGCCAGCATGTGATGTTTTCTATAGCTCTAATTTTTGTCAAAGCTACTTATTTCTCTGTCTCCTTAAGAAAGCCAGTCACTTGTTATGAGGACTATTGACTAGCAAAAACAAAAAGGATTGAATTTAAAATATACAGATAATAAATATCTGCAGGGTCTGTAAAAGAGATCATTCTTTTTTTTTTTTTTATTCAATTGTGCGTGTATGTGTGTGTGTATGTAGAACCACGGGCGAATTTGGGAACCACTATGGACGCCTCCACCTCCTTACTCTGCCCCGGGATTCACAGGCTCCGCCCTACCAGGACCACAAAAGCAGGCCGCCCCTGCTTCTGCCCGGCATCTATACATGGGGTCTAGGATCCGAACTCAGGATCTTCCTGCCTGCAAGGCAGATGCTTAACCCCTGAGCCACCTCTCCAGCCCCGAGATCATTCATGATTACAGGAAACATGCCTATACTACGGCTGGTAGAAGTCAAAGAACACAGGTTGGTGAAATCTACAGTACAAAAACTTACAAAAGCTTGCATTGACTACAAACCTTTTTCCTACACTAGAGAAACAGAAAAAGTATTTTTTCCTATCTCTGATTTTACAAAGAGAACGGAGTTGGCTGCTGTTTGCTTAACGAAGCCTGTTCAGACCACTCTTCATGACTGACAACTGCAACCCACAACTCCATTCCTGTTTTTTTTTCCTTTCCCGTTCATGCCTTTTAATATTTCCTTACAATTGTAAGGTTTATTTTTCACTGTACTTCCACTTTTATATCACATTAAAATGTGGGTTCTATAAAGACAAGAATTTTGTTTTGATCTCTGATGTACCCTGGACACCCACAGTGTTAACAGCAAATGGCAGACAGATGTTCAGTAAAAGATGACTGAGAACACACAACAGGTCAGAGCAAGCACAGGAAGTGTCCAGATGAGACTGAGAACATCTCTGAATAGCAAGTCACACACCCCACCATCTCTAGGACTCGGCTCACTTAACGCTCCTACCTGCCTGAGTGTGTTCCTATGGCCACCACTGTGCCGCTTGGATGAAAATCTGCACAGTGTCCTGGTTCCTGGAAGAAAGACAGACAGGTGTTGGGAGTACGTGAGAATGTCTCCCCACATTGATGGTAGCGATGAAAAAGCATCTTTGAAAATAACTTGTTTATGTTCATATGAACCTCTAGAGACTCTGATCAAATTTATTTTAGCCAATGGAGAATTTCAGGGCATGGGATCTGCTGGGGAGAGAAAAGGACAACCAGCTTGTGTACAGAGGTGAACAGTAAAGACACCAAACATCTGTACCAGTCTTTTGCGTCTGCAAGGAACTTGTATGTTCCTTTTCGGTACAAAAAGTGGACATCTGGATGGGTAGGAATGAAATACACAAAGAGTCTGCTCAGAGAGGAAATCATGGAGTCTGTTAGTGAGCAGTATTTGCAGAATCCAACTGTGATACTACAATATTTCATGATCAATATTCTGTAAATAAGTGAAACCTCTGTGACTTTTATGACTGAAACTGAACCCCTGCTCTCTTGCTTCTTTAAAGTGAATTCATGTTACATCTCCACCAGACTATAAAATAAACATGTGCTTAAATAATAGTCCTTTTTCCTGTGCTAAAATTGGTCTGCCAGTGGGGAGTGTGTGGGAAATTATCAGTCATGAGGTGCTTCACTCACATCTACGAGCCTGGTCCACTCCAGCCTGTGTTCCACGGAGTTCCACATGCACACCTGCCTGTCCTGAGCACACGTTAAGAGCAAATCTTTGAAGGGATGTGTAGCAAGACCCCACAGTTCATCTGTATGACCCTGAAAATGAAAACCATTGTTAAAAGAATCAAATGAGTACCATCAAAAGCATTCTACAAAGTGCTGTCACCCATAGATTACCTGTACTTCTATTTGGAAGCCATCATTGAAGGTTCCTCGCAAAATAAAGTTGCGTGATGTACCTACTAAAAATTGATCTGCTTTTCCTTCTGCAACAGCTCTAATTGTGCCATACTGATCGGGAACCTGGAAAAAGTAAACTTACGAAGTTATCGTATACACATTAATATGCATGAAATACTGCCTGAACAGTGGCTGCATTTATAGCTGCATGCAATTATAGGGCAATACAAGACAGAACTCCAAAAAGGAAGCAATATGGTAATCTCATACAACTAGTAATTTATTTGTTCAACATTTCGTTACACAGAAGTTATACATCATTACCAACATTTTTTGTCTTACATATAGTAATTATTTTTGCAGTGAAGGGTCTCCCATATACTACTCAGATCTCTAACCTTGTTCTCATCTCTAGCCCTCCATCAGTTAATTTTAAACTAACATTTTATATAAATTTAAGAGTTAGAGTTAGAAGTAGGAGGAGAAAAGTTAAGGAATACAATTTAGTTTCTTTTTCATGCTAAATAATAAGCAAGCTAATTACCTGTTTTAAATTTTCCCCCCAAATTATTCTGTTAGAAAATAAATTAATTTGTGTCATAACCAATTCTTTTCTAGGGGGAGAAAATGAAATAGTAGGAATGTATACAGGACAAAATACTCTTTCCAAGCTTCCAGTCTTACCTCTATTTCTCTTTCAGGATTCAAGTCATGATCCCACAGAATTATTTTTCTGTCTTTTCCTCCTCCGGTTAATAACATCCCATCTCTCATCTGACAAAGTGTAAACACACTACCATCATGAGCTTTGATCTGTTTACTGATTTGATACACACCTAATACAGTAAGAGAAGAAAAAAACACTAGCAACACTTTATCAGACTTTGGTGTCTCTTGTAAGAGAGTTTCCAGAGAATTGCAAGAACACTCAGAGAATTCATGATTTCATGATCACAAACCTATTTATTTCCAGCAAATCAAAAAGGTAGAGAGGAAAGCTCAAAGCTTAATACAATTATTTGCATTTATATTAACATTTATCTGCCCTGAAAATATTTTCTTACAAAAAAGTGAGTAGCTGAACTAATAATATCAGGCAACAGCGTATAGAATGCATTGAGGCCTCAAATTTTACTGTTTTATATTGTTTTGTGCAATATTAGTGTACTCATCTCCTGACCGTAGAGCTGAGGGCACAGAGGGTCAGGACTGGCACACCCAAGACCAGGCAGCTAATAACAAAGCTGAAGCCAAGACCCAGGTTTCCCACTTCATTGTTCCTGTAACTTTGTAAAAGAAAAGCCTTTGTTAAACTCACTATATAACAATCTCTGCTAAATTGGAGGACTATCTCCTTAACTGCTGAGAAGAGGGAAAGCTATGGGGGCAAGGGTGGGCATGGATGCTCTCAGAAGTAACAATCAATCAACATCAGAGAATAATTATGGAAAGCCTGGTTTGGGGCTGAAGAGATGACTCAAGTATTTGCCTTGCAAGCATAAAGACTTGAGTTTGCATGCCTACATTCCATGTAAAAATGCTCAGTAGAAATGGCAACACCTGCACTTTCAGCCCAGGAGGGTGGAGCCTGGGAAATCCCAAAGCAAAGCATAAGGAGGTGGAGCAATCCAGGATGATTCCTGATGTTACCCTTGATGTATACAAAACACACACAAATGCACACGCACACACCCACTGACAGAGAAGAGAGAGAGAGAGAGAGAGAGAGAGAGAGAGAGAGAGAGAGAGAGAGGAAAGGGGGAAAGAGGGGGGGAGGGATAGGGAGAGGAGGGGAGGGTTATTCTCTGGAACACACACAAAAAATTAAAAGTCAGATTGTACTGTGATAACTAAACAACAGCCTGGCTTTCTCGAGTGCTCATAGTGCTGTACTAAGTAAGCATCCAGGGAGGAGAAAGGTGGGCACCTTTCCTATTACCTAACCATTACCTATCAATTTTCCTTCCTATGCTAATACTCATTTAATAAGATTAAAATAACTGCCTTAACAAAATGTTTGACAAATCATTTTTGAACAGTTGGTATAAAATGGGAGACACTGTGCCATTCCTCATGGAAACTGAATTTTTCTGAGCAGAGGACAGGGACTCCCGAATTACAATGCAGAGTGATTTCCAGAGTCTGACATGGGGTCTTGAGTACACAGGTGAGAGCAGCTCCAGTGTTTAGATGAAGTAGATAAACAAGAGAAACTGCAGCAAGCTGCTCTGCCAATCCCCACAATGGTTCCCCATCACTTTTCCTCTTTTCTTCTTCTTTCCCTCTTTCTTAGCAAATTTCAGACACTGAGTAGTGAGTTCTCTACCGATGACTACCTGCTATAAATAATGAAGAAGAGTCTGTCTCTGATCCTGGCCCGCTGGTTTTAGACCCAGGTGTCCATATATTCCATAACGCTTATCTTGAAGGAAGATGGCACTGAGGCAGGCAAGCACAGAGAAGAGTTTACCAACCTGAGTGCACACCTGATTTGGGCTCGCATACCTCCTTCTAATAATGCACTTGGCACCTGAAACCCCTACTTACATATACGACGCACAAACATTCCTTAGAACCAAACACCCAGCAATCTACAGAAACCTGGGACTCCCCCTACATCCTCAGTGCTACGGGCACACTATCATTAATAGAATAAGCCTCTCCTTTCTTTAATGTCCACCAAACTCTGTTTCTATTCAAACATTTCAGAAAATGTCTGGGTATATAAGGCAGAAGGCCAGCTGTCCTAGATAAGGCACACTATGTTCTTTTGTGTGTGCATGTGCGTCGCTATGGAGTCCCAAAAGTGACTTCGAGAATCATCCTGGATTGCTTCTACCTCCTTTTTGCTTCACTCTGGGATTTCCCAGGTTTTACCTACCAGAGCCAGAAGTGCAGAGTGCAGACCACTGCCATTTCCACCTGGCATTTTTACTTGTATTGGGACCTGGGATCCAAACTCATGACCTTTCTGCCTGTAAGGCACAGTCTTAACCCTTGAGCCGTCTCTCCCTTTTTTTTAAAAAAATTATTTTATTATTTATTATTTATTCAAATTGTGTGTGTATGCATGTGTGTGTATGTATGTATGTGTGTGTGTAGAAGCACAGACGAATTCGGGAACTACCATGGACGCCTCCACCTCCTCCTTGTTTACTCTGCCCCGGGATTCACAAGCTCCGCCTACCAGGACCAGAAGCACAGGCCTCCCCCGCTTCCACCCGGCGTCTATATGTGGGGTCTAGGATCCGAACTCAGGACCTTCTGCCTGCAAGGCAGAGGCTTAACGCCTGAGCCACCTCTCCAGCCCCTGAGCCATCTCTCCCTTTAAGGGAGCTTTTAGGAAGAGACCCCAATTTACTACCTTATACCTGGGTGTGCATATGACTAAATTCAGATGCATTATGGGAAGATGTGTCATGAGCAAAGGCTTACAAAATTCAAGTCCATCAACTGAAAGGAAATTGTCTCTGCTATGCCCCTTAGCAATCAAACTCCTCTCTTGAACGCATAAAAGAAAGTCCCAGGGGATAGTAGGATTGGAGCGCTCTCTTCTCCACAGCGTCGTCATCCATCTGCTTGCTGCTTTGTTTTGACTGAAGTTACCATGTTACAACTTTTGCAATTTATGTGCACCTTTCTCTTAATTCTTTGAATAAGAAGGCAAGAACTTAGAAGTATCAGGCCCAGAACCCTACCACTGGTAGTTGTTTTCACTTTATTACTTTTAAAATGAGGCTGAAGAAGTCTTTCTAGAATTGTTCTTTATCTGGATGCAAATGAACTTAATTAAATGTAACTATTTCTTTTTTATTAAAGATTTTTCTTTTTTTTAGTATTTATTCAATTGTGCTTTTGTGTGTGTGTGTGTGTGTGTGTGTGTGTGTGTGTGTGTAGAACCACAGGCGAATTCAGGAATCACCATGGACCGCCTCCTCGTTTACTCTGCCCTGGGATTCACAGGCTCTGCCCACTAGGACCAGAAGTGCAGGCCGCCCCCGCTTCTGCCCGGCATCTATATGTGGGGTCTAGGATCCGAACTCAGGACCTTCCGCCTGCAAGGCAGAAGCTTAACCCGAGCCACCTCTCCAGCCTCAAATGTAATTATTTCTGAGAAACCTGATGTGCACTAAAGAAAGGCGACAGGCCTGCTTCTAGGGCTGGCGACAAAGAGCAAGGAGAGTTGACTAAATAAGTGCACCTGTCCTCTCCCTCCCCCATCTAAACCACATGCTCCTGAGTCCTACCAGCTTTCCTGGTACTAGTCCAGAAGAGAATGAATCTTCATACATTTTACACCAATAGACACCCCACCAAATTCTTAGAATGTGTGTGTGTGTGCGCGCGCATGCACACACATGTGCACTGTGTCCCCGTGGAGGCTTCAAAAATCATCCTGGATTGCTTCTATTTCTTCTTTGCTTTGCTCTGGGATTTCCCAGGCTCTGCCCAACAGAACTAGAAGTGTAGACCACACCACTTGTTCTGCCTGGTGTTTTTACATGGGACCTGGGATCCAAACTCAGGACTTTCTGCTTAAAGGCAGAGTGTTAACTCCTGAGCCTTCTCTCCAGTCCAAGCCAATAGATATTTCTATGTCGTCTGCCTATAGCTATGCCTATCTTTCATATTAAACTTCTGGAAGGAAAGCTTCAGTCTTCTGGAAGGAAAGCTTCAGTATGGTCGAATGTAGGTTACACATGATTAATAAACAACTGCATTTAAACAATCATTATGAAGACCCTGCAAATAGGCTTGTTGGTGACCCTCACATGTTTCTAGTTCAGACCTTTCTTCTTTGTCTGGGCAAGAGACAGAACTGCAGCAGTGCTATGTAAGAATCCTGCAAACTGAGTTAATACAAGACAACTGTACCTTTAGGTCCTTTCCCAGGTGTAGGTTCCACTGTAGTTTTGCTCCATATAAGCATGATTCCACCTGAGTCTCCTGTAAGAATATCTCCATTTCCCAAGAATGCTAAACACTGAACAAATTTTGGTTTTTCATATTTCTACAAAGAAATGAGAATTTTCAGCTTTCCTTTTGTAATTTAATACTTGCTCAACAATAACTCTATTTACAGAAATTATAACATTCTGGTCCTTACCCCAAAAATTCCCTGTTTTCTTGTTAGCGAATTGCCACTCCAAGTCCAGAAAAAAATATGAGATTTACCACATGTTATTATGGTACTTGCATCTGTTGGATGGAACTCCACAGCCAAAACAACTTCATTTGTTGTCTATGAAGAGAAAATACTTTAGACTAATACATATTTTCAGTGCTACTGAACACCAAGTGCAACTCCTGACAAAGACAGAGACAAGCTTTGAGGAAATGCCTTTTCTTTCAAGATTTGTTTTCCTGAAAAAAATTTAGAACAGTATTTAATGTCCTTATACTATTATATCAATTTTTTTAGTTATAAGAAAATTATATGAAGTAGAGCTTACTTCTTATACATTCAGGAAAAGCATATTAACATAATGAAATCCAAGAACAATGTACCCGGTCTTAATGCCAGAATTGAATCAGATCGTTACTAGTTTTTCAAAAACATCTTGGATCCCCTTTTAGTTATTTAACCTCTCCCCTTTACTCAAGTATAACAACAATGAACTTTTTGTTTCATTTAAATAAAATTACAAGCAATTTACTCTTTTGCAAGATTCACTCATGTTTAAGCTAATTGCAGTAGAATGTTCCTTTATTTAAAAAAATAAAAACACCAGATTATTACTTTATCCATTCTGCTGACATCTGGAGAGAAATGGACAGGTATATGTTCAACTTCAGCACATAATGCCAGTTTTCCAAAGTGGCCATGCCAGCTCACACTCCCAGCAGCAGAAGCATATTCCAGTCACTTTATACCTGCACCAGCACTGCTACATTTGTCTTTCTCACAGGAGTTACTTTCTCACAAGCCACGAGTTAGCTATACAGTGGTGGCTTGCTGTGGTTTGCATTTGAGCATTTTGAGCATTTTATATAATTACCAAGACTAAGCATCTAGTCATACAACTACATACCATATTTTATATATTGACTGGTGACATCTTTTTAAAAAGTGGACTGTAATTTTTTTTTTTTTTTTTGTTAAATGAAACAGGAGTTACAGAAAAATACATTGTTACCTAAGGGTTTATCAAACTAATTCTGTTAGTAACTCTTTGAAAGCCTGTCAGTGGGATGTGGCCATTTTTCACTCATACAAATGCAGCGGTTACTCTTCTGAGTTACAGTCTGAGCCACACAAAGGGATTCATGCTGTTCAACAGAAACTATAAATCTTACAGAATTTTCTAAATGGTATATATTTTCTGTAATCATCCAACAAACATGATTTAAAGCAAAAACAAAAATATTGTTATAAAAGCCCTCCTTAGTTAAGTCAGGCATAATCTTAAGGAAATATTCCTCTCGACTTGTAAAGCTTTAAAAATTGCATGAAATTAGGCTGGAGAGATGGTTCCAGGATTAAGAGTCTGCCTTGCAAAAAGAAGGACCTGTATTCAGATCCTGGATCCCATGTAAAAATGCCAGGTGGAAATGGTGGCAGCCTGCATTTCCAGTGAGTAGAGCCTGGGAAATCCCAGAGTGAAGCAAAAGGGAAGTAGAAGCAATCATAATACCACAGAACCTTGATAATTCGTAAAGTTGGTTTACTTATACAACTTAAGGATTTGCCCAAAATACAGCTTCAAATACCAATCAATTAGTCAAAAATTAAATTTTGATTTACCTTTATTTCTGCTCCTTTTGATTTTCTCTGCCAGTCCCACACAGTAAGCATATGTTCATTGGAGTCATCGATAACACATAAATGAATGCCTGAATCCTAGATAAAAGTGAATAAAGGGTACTTAAAAATTCCTGCATAATATTAATTGTGAAGAAAGAAATATTGTAATATTGAATTGTTAATATCAGGCTAATGCAAAATTCTTGAAATGAACCATTCTTTGAAACATAAAGGATATCTGTTTCCTAGAACTGTAATTTTCTTTTTGGAAATACAGAGATTCATTAAAATATTTTTCTACATTTCCTTTTCCTTCCCTGAGGTGATTTCTACTTGCCAGCCAGCCAGGCACTTGGCTGCTATTTGGGACAGTCAGCAGCTGTTTCTTAGGCTACTCTAGTCCCTTTAACACCTTAGGCTTCCTTTTTACTGAATTTCAAGGAACTTCTCAATGAGCTAGTTATAAAGCAATGTATGCAGTTTCATAAGCTTTCTCCTCATGAAATTTTAGTGGATTATGATAAAACTATTTTAGTTATTTTAAAGTTTGCTACCTTCTGCTTATTGTAGTAAATCTTATATATACAAATAAATCTTTCTATTTTTCTGAAATCATCTTCAGTCACACAATTTTGATCATTTTAAGAAAAGGAACTCTGGATGATGTCAAATAATCATTCAGAGGGAGGGCAGAGCTTAAATTGTCTCACCTTTTTTTCAATATTGGAATGATATCTAAATTAGAAAAGGTTTGAGTTCAGGAAATCAAGATAGTTTTAATTATTTTAACAGTGATATCAACAGTTCCTGCTATGAAGAATGTTGTCTTGTTATCTCCTTTTTTAAAAACTTCTTTCTCCACATTTCCGGCTTGCTACACTTGTCATCTGGTACCTTCACACTATTAAAATTCACAAATTCAACTAAGTTAATCTTTCTACTCTAACGATGTTGTCTGGTGTCCCACAAACTCCATATTTTGGAAATACCAGCTAAGCACTCAAAAGATAATATAAACACACAAACATTTTCAAGTATAAATGAGGCCCAACAAAATCTAGGTGCACTTACATTTGAAATATAAAATATGAATATTAAAATACAGAAGGCTTCCTGCATACTTTATAATAATTATACATAATCCAAAGGAAAATAATACCTTAATCTCCTCATAGTAAAGCCTCAAAGTTAGGTCCCACATTAAAAAAAACAAAATCAAAAAAAAAATAAAGCCTCAAAGCTTAAATGAGACTGCTGCACACAAAATTTTAAGCCCATGTTCTCATAAATTCAGAATCAAGGCAATTCATGATTTTCTAAATACAAAGAGTTGTTTTCTCTTTTCGATATAACACCAAGAAAAGTCCTTCTTGTATACTGTGCAGTGCTATGCTTGAAGTTTTAAAGTGAAATAGATCCCTCCTGTGAGTTGTTGAGGTCAGAGCACATTCTACTCTCTGTCCATGTTCCTCTAACTACTTCCTATCACAACACTGGAATCTTACTTACCTTGGAATACAGCAAAATTAAATATAGCTAAGCAAAATATTGTGATTCAATCCAGGATAAATTTAGTACTTAGATTAAAATGCTAGTCATGTACAACTGCTATATTAAACGTCTTTTTTCAGTACACATGCACACACCTACATACACACACCCACACACCTGGACTCGGCATTCTGCTTTTTTGCTCAGCTCACTTATTTAAAAACAAAATGAAACTTGCTACTTACTGCTTTTGAAAAATCCAGGCATCCTACTCCACGCTCAAATGTTCCCAGTCCAATAACTTGCAATGTGGAGAGACTAACTGAATCCCACACCCTAACATGGGGTTGCAGAGGCTGCAAAGACACAAGACAGGACTAATATACAAGTGGATATAGATGCGCACCATTACTTAGTACTATCTGCCACATAAAAAGCAATGGGAAGAGGGAGCAGTAAGCTAAATACCTAATAAGAAAATCAGCACCAGATTTAGAAATGCATCCAAAGAATTTTGAGGAAATACTTTTCTCTCATACCATGAAAATAAAGAATGATAACAACTAGTAATAAAAAATTGAGTATTTACTGTTTTACATACTATTTTGGATCTGCCACATTTTAAAATCATTTATTCCTCATAATCTTATAAACCATATCTACTATGAAATCACTGAAGAGATGAGGAAACTGAGATACAGAGACTCAAAATAGCCAGTTTCATGGAGTCAGAACTCTGACACAGGTGAGTGTGCTTTGCACACAGGACTTCACTGTCACCCACGCTGACCTCAATTTTAAGTTCAAAAGATGCTCTTCCTTCAGCTTACCAAAGAGATGACACTACAGGCTTCACTACAGGCTTTTACATGCTGTCTACTACAGCTGGTAACACGAAGTTCTCTTGATATGGTAAATCAAGAGGTTCCACCAACTAGGAGAAATTCCAGTACTTTCTGGCAAGCACTGTTAAGTTACTCTAAATGTGAAGCAAAACCCAACGAGTATACGGGTTTTTCCATTTTTACATGTGATTAGTTTCCCTAGTGATAATACTTATTATTCAGACAAAATACTTTAGCGTATGGTTTTAGGTTTTAAAATATTCTTATATATATTTTCCCTGTTAATGTTAGAAATCCTTTCGCAGTTAAATTTCAGAATAAGGTGACAGAGTTGTGGTTACAGTACCAGAGATCCACTGACAGCAGTGGCACTAGACATAGAATGCGCGAAACTGTGCTGCTCACCCTTCCATCTTTATCCACTCCAGCTATCTGTCCAGTTGCGATCCTAATTTTGTCAGGATGTATAGCAAGGCTAAAAGAAGAATTAACAATGATTTTAAATACAGGAAGCATGTGAGACAGTACAAATGTACCTTTGTATCGACAAAATTTTTCAAACAAAATTTTAGTTGTAAAAATTCATTTTGACCTATTTATAAGGAAATTAAACAAATCTCAGTTATCCGAAGATTTCTAAATTTTCATCTATACGGTTTTTGTTAGTCATAGCATTAAGATCAACATCAAATTAATAAATGATTTCATTTGTTCAAGTTCCTTTTTAGTCAAAGTACACAGGCAGACATGATCACATGGTTTTAGTAAGATTCAATACTACATGATGAAATTTTAATCTACTAAACTATAAGAATAGTTTTATCATGCTACATAATCCTTGTACATTTACTAACAAACTGTTCTTCAATATTTCAGATCATTTCTATTTTTCTACAAATACACAAGCAACAAACATCTTCAAATACTATTCTATCAATCTTTAACTACTTCTTATGTTAAGATCTTTTAAGCCAAACCCAGAGTAAAGAATTATAAATAAAAATGGAAAATAATAAGTTAATGTATTTCAACTGATCATGACACACAAACAATAAAAAAAAATTTAAGTGCACATGTGTGTGTGTGAGTAGAGACTAGAGTCAATGCTGTTAAGTTTCTGCATCATGCTCCGCTCTATTTTTTTCCCCAGACAGACCATTTTACTGAACCTGGAACTCGGCTGTTTTAGCTAGAATGGCTGGCCAGCAAGCCTCTGGGGTCCGTCTGTCTCCACCTTCCATGCAATGAAATACAAGGTTTGCAGATGGTTGGTGGAGACTCAAACTCAGACATTCATGCTTAAACAGCAAGTATCTTATCCATTAAGTTACCTCCTCAGACCTTGACTGGTACTTTTTTTTTTTTTTTTAAAGTATCTTCATGTCCCTTTCAGGAATCTTTCTGTATTTTGTAATCAAGGGGTAAGCTCAACTGAAAATAACTTTTTTGTTTTATGTTTTGTGTTGCTTATCATTTTTCAGAAGAATAATTTTATTTGTCATAAGAGATACAAATGTTCCACAGCTCTGTAATTTCTTCACGTTACTTTATCTTTTAAAATGTTATTCATTTAGCAGAGGCGGATATTTTGTTTTCATTTCTTTGATTCTTAAAGAGGCTAGAATTTATCAGTGTTTATTTTTTCTTTAGTAGTTTATGTCCTGAACTGAGATTAACTACATCCAACTTTGAAAATCTAACATATTAATATTTTACCATATTTAACTAACTCAGCTTTATTTACAACAAAAATTTTAAATTATAATTTTTATATTAAGTAGTACATTTGAAGCTTAAAATTCCAAACGCTATTTAAAAAATATTGAGAATTCTCTTTTCTATTGTTCTAACTGCTAAAGATAATCACTATAACTTCTTTTCATTAACAATTGTAGAAAAATTTCACATAATGTGGAAGTCAAAATAAACATTTTCACTTCTTTTTTATACAAGTGGCAAAACACCCAAACATTGTCCTGCTCTGTAATGTGTATACTGGGAGAACATGTACAGTATCTTTCGACATTAATACACAAAGCCATCCTCCCGTTTTGTTGACTTTGACTTGTGTTGTTTGGAGACAAGAGCTCACCAGGATGGTCACAGCGCCTAGTGCTGGACTCACAGGTGTCCTCACCAGGCTCTGCTCCTCCCTTATGCTTTCTATTTCTTCTCCTGCTTGGTGACCCATGGTCACCCTAGAGCTATACTTGTCTTAGGCTGTTTCTAGCTCTTATTGTCAGAATTTTGAAATACTTTTGGACTTGGCATCATTCTGCAACTGTGAAAGTTGCCATTTTAATCATTTCTAAAGTTCAACAATATCTACATAATAGTAGTTAGACAGATGTTACAGTTAAGAGTAATTTCTATATAGCTATAGGTGTCAGAACAGTATAAAGAAAAGCTTTTAAAGTGAGAAACAATGGATTTAGTAATAAATGATCAAAGTTAACTAAGTAGTTGCAAAATTTATTGAATTAAAAAAAATAAACCTAGCCATTTAAAAATTGTTCTTAGTCTGATGCCATGTGGGATATTTACAATCCTATTTGGCCATGAATTTTGTACCTCTGAAAGAAAAACCTAAAAATTTATCTACATAGAATATATCAATAAGCACTGTATAACAAAAACAAAAACAAACCAACTACTTTTAGAAACTCAGGAAAAGTCCAGTCTATTCCACATATATTTCATACTACATGTCAGAAAAGAACTAAAAGGATCTGGGAAGGGCAGAGAAGTTTGCTAATGTGATTTATGGGGTGTTTTATTGATGTCAATGCCACACTTATAATTTTTAAAGACGTAGGACCCTTATTTTTAAAATATATTCTAATGAATAACTTTAAGATCCTTATTATCTTGACCTTTCTCAAGAAATAATTTTCAGTGCAGTCAAAATTTAAAAGTGCAAGACAAAACTGGTAATGTCAAATGATACCAACCATTTTACACAGTCTGTATGACCCAGGTAGTGTCTCTGAGTTCTTTCCTCATAATTAAATAGCACTACTACTGATGCAATGAAATAAACAATTTCCCCCGTTGGAAGAAGGTAAACATTAGCTCGACAGTCCTTTCCTCGATAGCCGTATCTTGAAAATAAAGTCAAGGCTTTTAAATAAAGAAGTTTTCAGGGTTTTAAACTAGGTTTTTTAAAACGATTCTCAGGGAATTGTCAAGGTGAATAATAAAAGGAGGACTGGACCAGTACCAGAACATTCACATCCTGCTGTTCTTGTGAAAGCAAATCTTTTAATACACTTGCCAGTTTCCTTCAACATACAAATATATACTAGTTTCTTATTCAACATACAAATGCATTATCAGTTTCTTATTCAACATACAAACACACCAGTATCTTATTTAACATACAAATGCATATCAGTTCCTTATGCAAGGTACAAATACATACCAGTTCCTTAAATACAAACAAGCGCAGTGCTCAACACACAGCTCTGATAAGTCAAAGCGACAACAGTGCAGGGGACGCGGCTGCTTGTCCCTCAGCCATTTTTCTACCCCAAGCAGAAGAGGGCGCAGTAAAATTATAAGATCTGAGTGGCTGGAAGGAGGGAGGTCAAACATTATCTTTAAGTCATGAGAGGGCTTTTGTACTCGTAAATAACAGCAAGCATGTATTAAGCCCTACAAGGAATTTGTCCTATCAACATTTTGCCATTTGAGTGCAAAGAACTCAAGAGGCACCGTACCTCCCTGAGAGACTGGTGAGGTCAATTCTGACTGGGGGACGGGAGAATATGCTCTCCTTAGTGGTACACCCAACCAATATACGAGTCATGCTCCAGCAACTACTCAGGCACATGCCGTCAAAGGCAACCAGACAAAACTCAGAGGACCACACATGTGAAAGGATGAAAACTGGTAGGAGACTGGTAGGACGGAGGATTAAGGTGTATCAGGAATTCATTGTGAAACACCAAGAGAGTAAGAAATAAATTTATGTTCAAAAGGTGGAGTCCATGTAGCAGCATGAGGGTGGCAACTGCGAACGAGGACCTACTTAAGAGAGCTATCTATCACTGGAGACTCGTCTGACCATGCATCTCAACTTCTTACAAACGGCCTATGAGATGGTATCAACCTCTGTCATGAAGAAAGTTAAGGCTCAAGGGGTAAGTGCAGAGTCAGCACTCATTCCACATGTGGTTTTTCAATTCCAGCCCTGTGCCTGTTCTGCCACACTGCTGCCCGCAGTGTCGCAGAGCACTCTTCCTATCTCTAGTAACTATTTGATGGCTTTAAATTGCCGTCCAACCGTGAAAACATCGAAGTGTTTCTTTTTCACTTCTCAAGTAGTGACTATACTTACTGTGTTTCAATTGTAGTTTAAAAGGAATTTTAGCTGATTTAAGTAAACCAACTTTTGTTAAATTAGAGACAAAGCAACAAGACACACTGCCCCACAGAGAAGGATACGCCCACTCCAGTTTGAGCCTCTCAGGTGGCAGTTCTGTCCTGATGTCATCATAGTTGTCAACATCCGAAGGAATGAACATGGTAATTGGTCGACCTCGCATAAACATTTTAATATATTCTCCTTCTGTTGATACACAAAGCAAAAATTAAATCACATGTATCTTTATGCATAATTGTAGAACAATACAGTGAAAACAAGACAAAAATAGCTACACTGTTTAATCATTTTCATTATATGCAATTGTTTTTGTAGCACATTACACAGAGAACACCAAGTGATACTATAAATACTGCAGAGAAAAAAAAAGCAATTTTTTTGAAACAGCTATTTTATCGAAGCATAATTTATCTATTTAACCTGACATATTTCTATGAAAGAAACTAGGGAGCCTCGGGTAGAAAAATGCAAAAGATAATAGTCTTAACTGTTGAAAAGAAGAGAGGAATCATGCCCACCATACTACTTAATCAACCTAGAACAACATCACTTTGCAAACTAAGAAGCTTTCATGAAACATCAACAAAACATGAGTTTAATAACAATGTATCTAATAACCTTTAAAATACATAAGGAATGCCTACATCATAATGTTTTTTTTTAAAGATTAAAAACTTGCTACAAATAGGCAAAATATTTTAAAAACTTCTTTCCCCCAAAATGGCCAATAGACATTTGGAAAAATGTTCAACACTAGGGAAATGTGAATAAAACCACACTGTTTTTATCAATATTTCAGATCTGTCAGAATGATTATCAAAATCAAAAACAAACAAAAAGTGTCCACAAGGATGTGCAAAATTAGAATGCTTGTACACTGCTGGAAAGAATGCAAAACGGTGCTACTGTTATGAAAAACAGGATGGAGGTTCTTCAAAAATTTAAAAATAGAACTATCCTATCATCTGGCAATCCTACTATTGGATATTTTCCAAAAGAATAGAAGTAAAGTTCTTGAATAGATACGAATACTATCATGTTCCCACTGTCATGTAGCAACATACAGTCAAAATGTACAAACAGCCCAATCATCCAGAGAAGATGTGGTACAGAAAGGCAGAAAATGCACGGCTCCACTTGTAGGAGGCATCCAGAACAGTCAGACCCATCGAGTCAGAGTGCAATGGTATCATCACAGCTGAGGGACAATGGGAAATGAGGAATGCTAAATAACAGGCATAAAATCTTACTCAAGGAAGACAAATAAACTACTGCAGAACACTGCATCTCAACTGAAATAATTTAAGGTGACAGATCTCATAAGCATTCTTACCATAATAAAAAGTGCAAAGCATGACCTTTAAGAATATACGAGAAAAGGAGTCAATCATTTTATAAGTCAGGAGGAGCAAAGAGAGTGAGAGCTACGACGCGCAGTGAGTGAGCAGCACCAACCTCACAGTTGGTAATTGTGCCCCACATTCATAACGACCAGCGCTGCATAACAATCAGGTTCAATTACGGCACACAAACATTTTCAAGGTAGCGCCAATAAGCAGTTTTTTCTTTTCTTGCTAGCAGCTAGGTTCTGAGACAGTCACTAGTTGTTTGTAAGATCTCACATGGTCTAAAACTAAAAATATTTTTAAAGGCAATCCAGAATCAAATCAATATTTATTACCTATCTCTTAAAATAAGAAACAATACTTCAATAAAAGAAACAATACACCATGAAACAGACGGGAGCTGGACATGAACATGCCTGAAATCCTGTCCTCAGCAGAGGCAGGAGAATCAGTCTGTTCTACACATTGAGTTCCAAGTCAGCCAGGACTGGATAATGTGACCCTGTTTTAAAACACTTAGTAAGGGCTAGGAAGATGACTCAGTGGATTAAGGGTACATGCTATGTAAGTGTGGGGATCTGAGTTCAACCCTCCCCAGGAACACTATGTCAAAAGCTGGGCATGACCATGTGCACCTGCAACCTCAGGAGGACAAAGATAGGAGGGTCCCTAGGGTTTGCTGGCTGCTGGCCTAGTTCCAGGTACAGATCCTGCTTCCTAATGTGGAGAGCAACACAGCAGTACGACATCCTCCTCTTACTGCTCATGCGTGACCAGGCGCATCACACATGCATGTGCGCACACACACACAAAAACAACAAAAACACCACCACCACAATAATAGAGGACCAGCAAAATAGCAAACCTGGTGATGAGTATGTTCTCCAAAGCCCACAAGGAAGGAGAGAGTAACTTCGGAAAGCTGTTCTCTGACCGCTACACTGTGCCTTGGACATGTTCCCCAACCACCCCAAAACAGAACAAAACAAGGCCTCATCTCAACACAAACAAAGGGCATGCGTAAAACAACTTTACACATGGAGCTGTTTTGTATACTTTCAAAAACTGAGTAACACAAAAACCCACTCTCCTTGCCCCTAGCATCCTGATGACCCACACTGGGAAATAGTTGTTGAAGCTAAAAGGGAAGGAGAAAGGCACAGGAAATGTCTTGCACTGCCAACTTGTTTGGAATGATATGAAAATATGGCCATCATCAATGAACACAATCTTAGATTCCTAATAATGATCTGGTTGCTAAGGAAGACAGTACATTACCCAGTACTTTAAAATTCAATGGTTTATATAATGTAGTCTATGATGCCAATGAGAAGTTACTTGTGGAATGTCTGTGAGTTTTTCTTCAGATCAGTAAAAGAGCTGTGCTTGTGACGGGTGAGAAGTTCAAGCTATTTTTATTATTATTACACAGTGTGCGCAGCCTCAGGATTGATCTAAGAACAGACCGAGACCTCCCACACTATGGTTTTAGCACCATGTGATGTATGTCTTTATAACTTCTGAAGCTGCATGTGGGCCTTGCTTCCTGATAACCTAGAGCATTGTTAGACTTAGACAATAACTGA
Organism: Typhlomys cinereus; assembly: GCA_023101885.1. Lineage (NCBI taxonomy): Eukaryota > Metazoa > Chordata > Mammalia > Rodentia > Platacanthomyidae > Typhlomys > Typhlomys cinereus. Next base: position 1,497,840 of record JALPQD010000030.1, read on the forward strand.
GTGATTACAATTGCAAACATCTCCATTTTGCTATCATCCACATCCTTTGTCCTTTATAAAGTTTACTTTTACTTTGTAAAATATTTGTTATATAACTTTCTTTTTTAAAGGACCATAAATTTTGAAAGGCAAGATATCCTACCTTCCAGTCCTCCTGGTTTGAGCAAAGGTATACATGATAAATGCTTTCTGATAAAAGGTAACACATTTAATAGATGCTTCGACTACCACTTAGAAGAGAATGTATGGCGAGCAAAGATAAAAGACTAACAGGAAGGACTCAGAGTATCATTTTTTGTTAACTGTTAGTAATGCTGTTTCCCTATCACATAAAAATGACAGTACGCGTTGGAATGAACATATGTTTGCTGTCTGAACTGGTACTACATACCATGTATATACTCCAAGAACTTGAAACACTGTTCGTATTAAGATAGAAGCAAAGCATCAGATAGAGAAAGCCTGAATTTTGAGAAAGACTGACTTGGATCTGCACCCCACCTGTAGCTCTGAACCTAATCTCAGTTTTCCCAACACATAAAATGGTAATATTACTATTTACTGCTTGGAATTATGATTAAATGTGATATCATGCTATGAAGCATGATACAGCAATTACACTACATGGTTGCTGACAAAATCACTATCAAATGGCTTAAGGGAACAAGGAGTTTTTAATTTGGTTTACAATTTCTGGTTACAGTTGCTTGTCCAGTTTGCAGGAGAACATACAATGCCAGGCCTCAGGGAACTGGTCACACTATCTGCACATAACAACTGAGAGAGGGATGATTCTTACTTGCTAGACCAGCATGTCTGGCTAAGTATACAGAAGGATGCCCATTTTCTCAACCAGCAATCTGTATTTTATTTACCTGTTCAGGGCCTAGTCCCACCACCTTGGGTTGAGCCTTCCCTATCACTTAGACAATCTCCTGCAGGTTTACACTGGGCTTAACATTAATTCTCTCAAAATATGCCTAGAGCTCAAGCTTGATCATCAAGTTGACGCCTGTATCTAAATATGACATATAATGAGATGTTCTTGAACAACCTATCAAAGTACCATGTGATTTAACATACCATACATAGTTTTAAAGTGGTTATCCATAGGACAGCAAATAGAGGTGACTAAACCAGCATTCTGCTGATTCTGTTATGTATACTTTAAAATCAAGGGTCACAAAATTAAGAATCTGCAGGGTCAGGCATACTCCATGTAGCAGCCCTCAGAAGCAGCAGCTGGTCAGCTCTAGGAGAGCCCAATGTTATCAGATCTGTTCATTTGTCAAGAGAAAGTAGAACTCCCTGTGAAATAACCCAATTTTAAAATGCTTACTTCTTTGACAACAGAGAAATGCGAAAACACAGCAATCTGGCCTGCGTATAGCACGCAGCTCGCAACCTCTTCTTCATAAAGAGAGTCTCTGCTGAGGATTCAGCCCGCTTTGAAGACAGTGCCACTGCTGTCTAGTCACTGCCACTCTCTCGGTGGAAAAAATATGCATCACTAACTTTTCCCTGCTGCTTTATTTACAACTCTATCCTACAAATTGCCTGACAATATCAATTCAGATTGCTTACAGGGGCTGGACGGATGGCTCAGGGGTTAAGACCCTGCCTCAAAAAAGGACCTGAGTTCAGATCCTGGATCCCATGCAAAACGCCAAGTGGAAGGTGTAGCCTGGGAAACCCCAGAGCAAACCAAAAAGGATGATTCCTGAGGTCACCCTAGGGCCTCCACAGGCACACACAGTGCCCTCTGATACACGCATGCATGCATGGGCACACACACACACACACACACACACACACATTATAAACACATAATATAAAAACACAAAACTATTGTTTCTATTCTGCAAAGGCATAATCTTCATGTCCAGAGGAGATAGTCAGTCTTTTTACCCAGCTGAAGAAATGGTAAGAGGTTATCGAGAACACATATTCTTAAAAGCTGGGAAAGTTCCTATTAAAAGACTTGTGCAGGCTTTTAAACATTTCATTACAGAAAACTGCTGGTAATTATAACATTAATAAATCATATTTTCAGGACAAAGAAGATAGCACAGTTAATAAAGTGACTTACATGCAAGAATGAGAACCTGAGTTCACTCCCCAGCACCCACATAAAAAAATGAACCTGGTGGTGCGTAGTTGGAATCACGTGCTGTGTGGTGAATACAGGCAGAACCTTGGAGCTTGCCGGCTGGCCAGGCTAGCCTACTTGGCAAGGTCCAGGGCTTAGGAAAATGACAAGGCAGACAACACCCAAACTGACTTCTGGCTTCCACATGCACCTGCACATACTCAAAGTGTGTTCCCTCTTGCTTTTTAGTTTCTGTTTTACAAGGCTAAAAAGAAAAAGGAAACAAAACAAAACTAAACTCTAATTCTTGAAATCTGTTTCATCCAACTATTTTACATACTAATTTTAGGATCCCCTTTGGTGGGTTCCTTATAAAACTTAAACAAAACTTGGACAAAGCTCACAGGTTATGGAACCAACTTATATTTATAGTCTATTGAATAAGCTGATTATCTACATTTTCAAAAAAATGGAACACTTCACAAATTGCATTTCATTCTTATAATAGGAGCCACGCTAATCTTCTCTGTATCGCTCCAATTTTAATACATATGCTGCTGAAGCAAGCACTACATTTTTAAAGCTAAGGGCATGTCTCCTTTACAAGTGTGGTAGTTTCCTCTTTGCTGCTTATCCACATTAAGTATACTTAAAGCCAGCATCTTTTTTTTCCTATATTCTGGAACTACAAAGTTTTGGGTTTCTTCAGTAATATGGAAAGATTCTACCTATGAAAGGCTTTTTAACTTTTTTCATTTGTTTCAAATGGCAGACTCTTTCAGTAGATAATAACAGTGTCAATAGGACGCTAATATCATATTTATAGTAAAATTTTCTTTCAGATATAATGCTTAATTTACACAAGCACAATCAGATTTTAGGACCAAACATACTGGGAATCAAAAAGAAAAAATAAATAAATAAAACAAGGCAAGAATAATATCACCTGCAAATGAGTTCTTAAGAAGTGGTTTATAAAAACCTGGTATGATATTTAGGAGAAAGAGGGAGAGAAAAAATAAAGAAGGAAAAGACTGCCCTCCATTTTTCTGTCTATTGTGAGAAAATCTTTAAACTGGTATCGAAAAGATCTTAATAGCTAAGACTAACGGTATGTGAGAACTCCAAAACCAAAAACTTCAGAATCAGGGAAAATACATTAATTATCATTTGTCCTTTTTTCCTCGCAATTTCTTCCACCAATGGATTTTAAGGTTCTCTAACCCTATAATCACAGTTTCAGTCACTGAGGACTGTGATTCTTCAATCCTCTGTGATCTACACCCCCACATCTCAAGTTAACTTCACTTAAATTATTTCCACTAAACTACTTGCCACCCTTTCCCGAGTATGGTGCCCAATGAAGTTTCTGTTGCTCAGAATGAAAGTACACTTCATAAATGTCATGGCTAATAAGTACAATACAATCAGTGACTGCCTGCTATTTTTTAACAGAACAAGAATACACGGCCTCAGGACTCATGTACTTCCAAGTCTCTTCCATTTATGAAATTATTTCTCTGCATGTTCCCATATTTCACTCGTTTCCTTCAAGTGGCTTAAATGTCATGAATCAGAAATATCTAGCAATCTTCTCTTCTTTCCTTAGATATATTAACTATATAATATCAAGGATTTACCATTTTGTCTACAAATTGCCCATTTTCAACATTTTAATACCTAATTTCTACATGGTACAGACATTGTAACTGCTGAGGATCTAGTAATCACTAAATATCTGAAAAACAAATGACGAAATATATAACATATAAAAGGGACAAAAACCAAATATATTATATCTATAATAGCTGTTAGAACCACAAGATTAGATATAGGTTTATTTTTCTATCCTCCAATTAATATTTATACCATTTGTTTAAAATGTATTTGAGCAATTATTTTGCCAAAACCAATTACTATGGGATTTTACATAATATGTATTTTAAATGACTTTTTTTTTCAGCTCATACAAACTTATTAGGTACACCAGTTCCCTCCCTCCCTCCTCCTCCCCCCGTACCCCCTGCTCCCCCTCCCCACCCCTCTCCCTCCCCACCCTCCAGTGCCTCCCGCCCCAATTCCCAGAGAGTCCTTTCTTGTGCATGTCTGATTTTCCTCTGGGCCCTCCTCTCCGATGACGTACAAGGACCCAGTGGCCTTTCCCTGAACCCTTTCCCGTGTTCCCCTTAGGTATAGGAACACTGCTGTGACTGCCAATCCTTTGCCTCCAAGGATCTTGGTGCCTTTAGCAGATGCTAGACTTTCTGAGGTCAACCGTGTGATGGACAATGCGCAGGGCATGCAAAGTCCAATTATGATTGCTTCAGCCCTAACTAGTATAGAGTATCTTACATATCATTGCTCCTCCCATCCTTTTGCTCTTACACTCTTACCGCCCCCTCTTCCGTAAATTTCCCTGAGCTTCAAGATGGGGAGAGACTAAGCTGGCCTAGTTCTAGGTGGTTGATATAGAGTCTCTGAAGTTCTGGATTGTGGTTTGTTGATTTTCTTTTGCAGTTTTTGCTGCTCCTGCAATGCCCTTCACTCCATCCTGGTGGGCATTGTATGTTACCCCCTGGCCAGAGACGAAAAGCTGTTAGAGTCTTGTGCTAAAAGCACATTCAAAGGTAGATGTAATAAAAGTGGGAAACCACAGTAAGGGAGGGGTCTATCACCCATTTGCAAAATGGTTACTTTTTATCTGCTAGACTATATGCCCTCCTCTTCTGGCGAGATCACACCCCTTCAGTAGTAAATGATCAGGAACAAAAGTCTGTGAACTTAATCAGATGTCTCATTACTTATTTGGGTCCTTGATGGAGGCCTATTTTCCCTGCTGTAACATGGTGTGACCCTCTACCCCATCCCTCCTGTTCATAATCCTTGGAATTAATGTCTCTAGGTGGGCTGGGTGGGTTTGGTACTAGGAGCTACCTATTAGGGAGTACATACGGCGCTTAATTCTCTGGGTTTGGGATACTTCACTTAATATAATTCTTTCTAATGACATCCATTTCCCGGCAAATTCCAGTAATTCATCATTTTTGATGGCTGAGTAGTACTCCATTGTATAGATGTACCACAGTTTCCTTATCCACTCGTCAACTGTTGGACATTTGGGCTGATTCCATGACTTTGCTATTGTAAACAGTACTGCTATGAACATGGTCATGCTTGTGCTATCGAGGTGAACCTCTGCTGTATGGGGGGTTATTCCCAAAAGTGGAATCGCAGGGTCATATGGCATTTCAATCTTTAATTTCTTTAAGAATCTCCAGACGGCTCGCCAGAGTGGCTGTATGAGCCTGCATTCCCACCAGCAATGTAGGAGAGTTCCCCTCTCTCCACATCCTCTCCAGCATTTGTCGTTGTTAGTATTGTGGATTTTTGCCATCCTGACCGGGGTGAGATGATATCTCAGGGAAGTTTTGATTTGCATTTCCCTGATGGCTAAAGAAGTGGAGCATTTTTTAAGATATTTGTTAGACATTTTAATTTCATCCCTGGTAATGTGTCTTTTAAGTTCCAGGGCCCATTTTTTAATTGGGCCATTGGTTTCCTTGGTGTTTAGTTTTCTAAGTTCTTTGTGCACTCTGGACAGTAGAGTTCTGTCAGATGTGTGGTTAGTGAAGATTTTCTCCCATTCTGTGGGTTGCCTTTGAGCTCGCGTTACAATCTCTTTATCTGAACAGCTCTTTAATTTCACAAGATCCCAACTGTTGAGAGTTGGTAGCAGTGACTGTGCCATTGGATGTCTGTTTAGGAACTGTTGGCCTAGCCCAATCAGCTCGAGGGAGTTCCCTATCCTTTGAACTATGGTTTTTATAGTCTCTGGCCCGATATCAAGGTCCTTGATACATTTGGAATTAAGTCTTCTACATGGTGACAAGTACGGGTCCAGCTTTAATCTGCATGTGGAGATCCAATTTTGCCAGCACCATTTGTTGAAGATGCTGTTCTTTTTCCATTGGATTCTTTGGGCCCCTTTGTCAAAGACCAAATGGCTGTAACTTTGTGGGCTTATATCTGGGTCTTCAATCCTTATCCATTGATCTGTGTGTCTGTTTTGGAGCCAGTACCAGGCTGTCTTTACAACTACGGATTTGTAGTATAGACTAAGGTTTGGTATGGCAAAACCTCCAGCTGTGTTTTTGTTACTCAGGATTGTTTTTGCTATCCTGGGTCTTTTGTGCCTCGATATGAACTTTCAGATTGTTTGGTCAACTTCTTTGAAGAATTGCTTTGGGATTTTGATTGGTATAGCATTGAATCTGTATATTGCCTTTGGTAGGATGGTCATTTTTACGATGTTGATTCTGCCAATCCAGGAACAAGGGAGTTCTTTCCACCTTCTGGTGTCTTCTGCTATTTCTTTCTTTAGGGTTTTAAAGTTTTCACTGTAAAGGTCTTTTACCTCCTTGGATAGGTTTATACCAAGGTATTTCATTTTTTTAGGGGCTATAGGAAATGGGATTGTTTCTCTCGAGGCTTTTTCACTTCTTTCATTCTGGGCATATAGGAAGGCCTCTGATTTTTGCACAATTATTTTGTATCCTGCCACCCTGCTGAACTTCTCAATTAGTTCCAGGAGCTTCCTGGTGGAGTTTTTGGCATCACTCAGGTATAGGATCATGTCATCTGCAAATAGGGAGGATAGCTTGACTTCTTCCTTGCCGATTTTAATCCCTCTTATGTCCCTTTCTTGTCTTATGGCTTCAGCTAAGACGTCAAGTACAATATTGAATAGAAGTGGTGAGAGTGGACAGCCTTGTCTAGTTCCTGATCGAAGTAGGAATGCTTCCAACTGTTCCCCATTGAGCATAATCCTTGCTGTGGGCTTGTTGTACATAGCTTTTATTATATTGATAAAGGTTCCTTCCGTTCCTACTGTCTCTAGCGTTTTGATCATAAAAGGCTGTTGGATCTTGTCAAAAGCTTTTTCTGCATCTATCGAGAGTATCATGTGGTCTTGGACTTTGGACTGGTTTACATGATGAATTACATTTATTGATTTGCGTATGTTGAACCAACCTTGTGTGCTGGGGATGAAGCCTACTTGGTCCCCGTGAATGATCTTTTTAATATGTTTTTGAATCCGATTTGCTAAGACTTTGTTGAGAATCTTTGCGTCTGTGTTCATCAGGGAGATCGGCCTATAGTTTTCTTTTTTAAGTGAATCTTTATTAGGTTTTGGGATTAAGACGATATTAGCTTCATAGAAGGAATTTGGTAGTGTTCCTTCCTTTGCTATTTGATGGTACAGTTTAAGGAGTATTGGTGTTAACTCCTTAAATGTCTGGTAGAACTCTGTGGTGAATCCATCTGGTCCAGGACATATTTTGGTGGGAAGATTCGAGATTACTTCCTCAATTTCCTTATATGTTATAGGACTATTTAAATAATTCACAACTTCCTGATTCAATTTAGGTAAGTTGTGTTTACTTAGAAATTCATCCATCTCTTTTGTGTTGTCAAACTTCACAGAGTATAAGTTTTTGAAATATGATGTTATAATTCTCTGGATTTCTTGGGTATCGGTAGTGATAACTCCATGTTCATTTCTAATTTTGTTAATTTGGGTTTTCTCTCTCTTGCTTTTGGTTAATTTAGCTAGGGGTGTATCAATCTTATTGATTTTTTTCAACGAACCAGCTTTTTGACTGGTTGATTTTTTCTATCGTTTTCTTAATCTCGATTTCAGATATTTCTCCCCTTATTTTGCTAATCTCCACTCTTCTACTACTTTTGGGATCAGATTGCTCTACTTTCTCTAAAGCTTTAAGCTGCGTTGTTAAGTTGTTTATTTCCGATGTTTCCATTTTTTTGATGTAGGCATTAAGAGCTATGAACTTACCTCTTAGAACAGCTTTCATTGTGTCCCAGAGATTTTGGTAAGTTGTATTTTCGTTATCATTCACTTTCAGGAGATCTTGAATTTCCTTTTTAATTTCTTCCTGAATCCAGTTCTCATTCAGCATCATAGTGTTAAGTTTCCAGGAGTTAGTGTATTTTCTCTTGTTTGATGTGTTGTGGATGTCCAGATTTAGGCCGTGGTGGTCTGATAGGGCACAGGTTAGAATTTCAACTTTCTTGTATATGTGTAGATTCGTTTTGTGGCCCAATATGTGATCTATTTCGGAGAAAGTTCCGTGTGCTGCTGAGAAAAATGTGTATTCTTTGGTGCGTGGGTGAAAAGTTCGATAGAGATCTGTAAGGTCCATTTCTTTCAGGGTTTGATTAAGTTCCAAAGTGTCTCTGTTAAGCTTTTGACCTGTTGATCTATCCCATGTAGAGAGGGCGGTGTTGAAGTCCCCAAAAATAATCGTTTGGGGGTTGATTTCTTGCTTTAGACGCTGTAGGGTTTTCTTAATGAATGTGGAGGGGCCCGTATTGGGTGCATATATGTTCAGTATTGTGAAGTCTTCCTGGTGAATTGTACCTGTGACTAAAATGTAGTATCCATCCGTGTCGCTTATAATTTTCTTTGGTTTGAAGCCCACTTTGTCTGATAGCATAATGGCTACCCCTGCCTGTTTTCTGCTTCCATTTGCTTGTAGAATTGTTGACCAGCCTTTTATTTTTACAGCGTGCCTATCTTTTGTGGTGAGATGGGTTTCCTGCAGGCAGCAGATTGATGGATTGTGATTTTTAATCCAAGTTTGTAATCTGTGCCTTTTGATCGGTGAATTAATTCCATTAACATTTAGTGTTATAATGGAGAAACTATTGTTAATTCCAGACATTTATTATGTTTAGTAGCTTTTATAAGTATATTCCTTCGCTTTTAATGGTGTTATATTTGCCTTCTGTTCTCCTGGATATGCCTGTTTTTTTCTTCACGCTTCAGTATCATTTCTAGCAGTTTTTGAAGGCCTGGTTTGGTGGACATGTATCCCTTAAAGTTGTCTTTGTGCTGGAAAGTTTTTCTTTCTCCCTCGATCATGACTGATAGTTTTGCAGGGTAAATCAGCCTGGGTTGACATTTTTGCTCATTCAATACTTGAAGTATGTCACTCCAAGCTCTTCTTGCTTTTACTGTTTCGACTGAGACGTCATTTGTTATTTTAATAGGTTTACCTTTAAAAGTGACTTGTTTTTTCTCCCTTGAAGCTCTCAGCACCAGTTCTTTATCTTGAATGTGGAGTGTTTTAACTATTATTTGCCGTGGCGTGCTTCTATTTTGGTCGTATCTGTTTGGGGTGCGGAATGCCTCTTGTATATGGATGGGCCTCTCTTTTTTTTAGATGAGGAAAGTTTTCCTTGATGATCGTTTGAAAAATTTCCTCAGGAGTGGTATTTTGAGATTCTTGCTCTGGTATTCCATGAATACGCATGTTAGGCTTTTTCAGGGTGTCCCATATGTCTTGGATATTTCTCTCAAGTATCTTTTTGGCTTTAACAACCTCTTCCATTGAGCTGGTTAGTACTCCCACTTTATCTTCAAGGTCTGAAATTCTGTTTTCTGCTTCATTAGTTCTGTTGATAAGACTCTCTGTGGCGTTCTGGAATGTGGTGACTGGTTTTTCTTTACGCATTTTTTTTTTCCATTAGAGTCCTTGTTCATTCATATTCTCATAAGACCAGAAAGTGTGCTAATTTTAAACATCACTGGTGTGAGGTTTAGCATTCGTAATTTTAAACTCTGCTTGAGTTTGTTTTAACTGCTCTATGCCACTTTTTGTTTCTTGCACTGTTTTTCTCAACTCCTCCAGATGTCTGTTGTGTTCCTCTTCAAAGCGATTGACTCGATTATGTAATTCCTCCCGGATTTCCTCTTTCATAGTATTGAACATGGTAATGATCATATTTTGAAAGTCTTTATCCTGGGTGAGGCTTTCTTGGCCTTTTTCCCCGGGTTTGTTCTGGTTGGAGTCTAACATTATGGGATTAATTTCTTCAGTGGGAAATTTGTTTACTTGAGTGTTGCTTCTCATGGATTTGCACTTTGACTTTGGCATTGTCATTTTAACTCTTAAGATCTCTCAATTTCACTAAACTGAATTATTTGGCCTGGGGTCCTGGTGGGCGCGCGCGGGCGGAGACTTACTTAGGTCGCGGGGTGAGGCCCGGCTGGACCGTGCGCCCGTCCCGACCGGCGGAGCGGGGTGGAGTGTAAAGGGAGGATGGGCGCATCGGCATGGAGCTATTTAACCCGAGGGCAGCTGGGGGGGGCCCGGGCGCAGGGGGAGGTCCTCCTCATCCCTCGGCCCCGCGCGCGCGGCTCCGGCTGGATGGTGGGAGTCGGAGCCGGGTCCCTGTGGGCTGTACCTGGGGTCCTGGTGGGCGGTGCGCGGGGCGGAGACTTACCACCACCTAGGGCGCGGAGTGAGGCCTGGCTGGACCGCGCGCGCTCGTCCAGACCGGCGGAGCGGGGTGGGGTGTAAAGGGGTTAAATGACTTTTAAAAGTATTTATTGGTGCCTTATAAGAAACAGTCAATTTCTTTTCAATTTTTCAATGGTATTATAATTGTTCCTCCACCTTAATATACCCACATACTCAGAAAATTACTAAGCTGATTTAGAAATAATCTAATCTAAGTAGGGCAGCCCCTTGGAATGTGGTGACTGGTTTTTCTTTACGCATTTTTTTTTTCCATTAGAGTCCTTGTTCATTCATATTCTCATAAGACCAGAAAGTGTGCTAATTTTAAACATCACTGGTGTGAGGTTTAGCATTCGTAATACTGGGTATATCCAAATGAAATAAAATGAATATGTTATCGAGATATAGTGAATTTAAAAAGGCGGTAATATACTCACACACAAAGGAATACTGTATTCAAGAAATCCTGTCATTATAACTACATGGATGTTCTAGAAGGATATCACAAGTGAAGTCAGGCATGGAAAGATAAATATTGAATAAACTCACTCATATTAGAAACAAAAATGTTCACCTCATAAAAGTAGAGACTAGGGGGCTACAGATATGGCTCAGTGGTTAAGACTCTGTTTTGCAAACAGAAGGTTCTGAGTTTGGACTCCAGGTTCCACATAAAAATGCCAGGCAGAAATAGTGTGGCCTGTACTTCTGGCCCTGGTGGGTGGAGCTTGGGAAATCCTAGAGCAAAGCAAGAAAGTAGAAGCAATCTAGGATGATTCTGGAAGTCACCCTTGTTCCTCCAAAGAGGACACATAGTGCCCTCTGATACATACCCACACACACAAACAATTTTTTAAAAAAGGTAGAGACTAGAATGGTGGTTACCAGAGGCTGAATGGCTTGGGAGGATGGCGATCAAAAGATATATAATCACAATCACAGTGGTAAGTTCAGAAGACATGCTGCTGAGAGCATGGTGAACATAGATTTGATGATCTATTGTATTCTTGAAAAATATCAAAGAGAGTGAATGTTAAGTGTTCTCACGACAAAATGGTGAGGTGATTTATAGCTGGATTTAGCTATGCCACAATGTATATGTGTTTCAAAAGATCGGATTCTATGATAAATATAAAAATATATAATTTCAAATGTTAATTAAAACACAGGTAGAGTGAGATGGCTCAACAGGTAAAAATGCTGTTACCAAGCTTGACAACCTGAGTTCAATCCCTGGAACCCATGTGGTGGAAAGAGAAAACCGACTTTCCCATATAATCCTATAATCTTCACAAGCATGCACATGTGCATGCAGGTCCTGAATGAATGAACGAATGAACAAATAAATGTTTAAAAACCCCAAAGAGTAATAGTTTAGGGTGCTAAGTGAGAAAAATGGTAAGATTAGTCAAATATGAAAAAAAAGCAGTGATAATTTGAGCTTAATTCATATCTTTTAGAATTATAGAAATGAGAACAATAACATATTTTTAAATATTTAACTGTAAAGGCAAGCTCAGTGGTATACAGCAACTTTTTCTATCATGTGCAAAGTCCTGGGTTTGATCCACAGCACTTCACAAAAACAAAAAACCAAATAAACAAAAAGCCATACACTTAAAAATACAATGAAATCGTAAAATGATATACTTCCTATTTTAGGCTTTATCAGCTGCACTGATTTTGTTAGAAAATTTGTCATATATATGTTTTTTTTCAGTAGGAAATTTTATAAAAGGTGCTTAGGACTTCAAGACAATTCACGGAACTTTTATGGCTGGGAATATAGAACAGTACATCCAAAGCTATTCTGTATTTGGAGAATACATATGTATTACATACATACATACATACGTACATATATACATGTTTGCCTAGTATGAGGCCCTGGGTTTGATCTCTAGCACCACAAAAACAAGTCAAAAATACAATGACTTTCTCTAGAAACTTAAAAATTGAGTATCATTGTACTAAAACCAAGTTGCTGCCATCTAATGAAGTCTTTCAGAAAAATTTTAATTTGTTCTACAAGGACTTTATCCTTGCTGTGACTGCAACAATACTCTTTTTTTTAAAATTTCCACTCATACAAACTTAACAGGTATACCGGTCCCCTCCCTCCAACCCCCTATCTCCCTGTGTCAAAACTCTTAACTAGAGAAAGTAAAGATGAAGATCTCGGTCAGTTTATGTTAAAACTCTCTTATTTGTGGTATTACTTGTCTTTCCTCCCACATTCACCTCAAGGAAATTGCCCTGTGTACATCCTTTCACACTACTTTTGCTTTCATGATGCCTTGTCTTCTGTGTATAAGTGCTGATCAGAATATGCATCTCACAATTCTCCTCCCACTCCGCTATGCCTGAAAGACACAGGATTTTTCACAGTTTGCTCTGCTAACGTTGACCTAATATTAAATGTAAATAGTCTTCTTACCAAAGCAGAGCAAGGTGGCTTAGAAACCAAGTTATTGTTGTCATTGGCAAACAAGAGCTTAAGAAAGTAATAAACTATATTCTTAGAAGAATATTAAAAATGACATTAACATTAATAGGTAAAATATCGTACATTAGAATATGCCATTTCAAATGAACATTAAACTTTTAAAATAGGTTTACAACTTCTAATAAAGACTACCTACTTAGCAGCTACCTTTTCATCTTTACACGCTGATGCGAGGTTTTCACTAATACACAAGACATATGAATACAATTAAAATTTATTATGTGCTAAGTACCATGTTCAAACATTTTGCTACTATCTACTCAATAGCCTATTAAAGACCTTAATGCAATTGTAGATGAGAAAACGAACACTTAGGGAGGTGAAATTACATGCTCAAGGTCATCAGAGCTAAATCAATGATGAAACCAGGCTCTAGACTTTAAAACCCATAATTAAACATTTTACTGTTTGCTATAGCTCTATTATAGCTCTATATATGGAGATTAGCGGTTTTGTCTCACAGGTTTCGCTTTAAAGATAACTCAAGTGAATTGTTTAAAACTAAATTCCTTCAGAATTCCAGGACAAGGATAAGGAAGGGAATAATTGGGAAAAACACATAGCAGGGAATGAAGGGAAGGGAGGCAGGAGAGACATGGAAGATAGGAGGGACATTACATATGGGAAGTAACTCCAGAGGAACATCCTATGCTAGTAATAAAACAAAACAAAAAACATGTCTTCTTATCAGAATGGTCCCATCCCTGTTACTGTAAACTAGAACAAGAACCTAAAAAGGGGAAGAAAATAGATCAACAGGGAACACAGCCAATAAACCTATAGGTAGGAAGACAGTACATCAAACTGCTATGTAGGTAGCTGTTATTATACCCAGAGAATGGGAACTCATAGTGGAAATCTTTGGGTCTAAAGCTGGATGAGTGAAGGGAAATGTGGAGTGCCTTAAGAGAGGTAACTTGCTATACCTCAGAAGCCTGAACCCCCACAGAAGTAGAAAAGCTAGAGTGAACCCAGAGGTCCATATATGTGGAAGGGTGAGTGGGAGTGTGAGGGAATAGTGAAGAAAGTGGGGGGGGGGGAGCTGGAATACTCAATATCCTTGTAAAAGTAGAAAAATTTTTAAAAAAGATTGTTTTAAAAATAGAAAATTAAAAAAAAAAAAGTGTAGACAAACCAGATGGACAAATAAAGCAGACAAGCAGGAAGGTGAGAGGGAGTAGGATGGATTGATGGGAAGGGAGGGGGAAGGGTGGTACGGGGGATGGAGGGAAGCAGGGATTAAGTATTCAATATACTTGTAAAAGTAGAAAAATTGAGGGGGGGTTAACTCAAGTCATCTACCCAACCCAAATGTTTAAAATTCCTTTATGATATTTTTTGTATTACTGAATAAACTTTACACAACATAACAATGGCCAATTTAAAGTTAAAAATTCAATAAAAGTTGAATATACAGCCACATCTTTTGCACACATCTACTTCTTAGATGTGTCCTATTTCAGCAGAGATCCCTTGCCCAGTTCTTTAAACCATGTTTCAGTCAAGCTTAAACTACATAGTGGACTACAGAAATCTTTGCAGGTATACCTAATGATTATTCTCCAGAAAGGGTACAGAAACCACAAAACAAAGAGATGCACTCATATTCCACAAGGAAGGCTCAGTGCAGCCAGTATCTGATGCCATCGATTTCCAACATCTGGGATAATCATCTCTCTCTCTCTCTCTCTCTCTCTCTCTCTCTCTCTCTCTCTGTGTGTGTGTATGGGTGCAGGTGGGTGAGTATATGTGGATGTATGTAGGAAATGATGTATGTACATCAGGAATCATCCTGGATTGCTCCACCTTCTTGCTTTGCTCCGGAGCTTCTCAGGTTCTGCCCTCCACATCTGGAACTACAGGCTTTCAACATTTCCGCCAAGTGTTTTTATGTGGGATGTAGGACCTGAAGTCAGGTCCTTTTGTTTGCAAAACAAAGGCTTAACCCTTGAGCCATCTCTCCAGCCCCTGGGATAATCTCTTTAAGGTAAAATTCTTTTGAGGTTAACTTCTTTTTCTAGATCTTTGCTTACCATCCTCCTTTACAGGCATGACACACATCCTATTTAGTAATGCCTCCGTAGTAAATGCCACAACCCTTACTCTCGTTCCCTTTCCTAACAACGTATTAAAACATATAGATAGCCCTTTCTTAATTACCCTCTAAAAATGTGAAACTGAGTTACTCATAAAAGCATTTAATAACAGTACATATCTAACAGCCAGATTTTCATATATATCACTTCATCCTTCAGTAGTTATATGAAAAAAGCTTTATCTATTATTCTCAGTCTAGGTCTTTAAGTTATGAAATATAAGAGCCAGGACCAAATGAATGCTAAATGCAGACAACTCAATAATCATTGTTCTTTCTGTTGTGAATCGCTACGTCTACTTAAAAACAAACAAACAAAACTAAGCTTTGAGAGGGCTAATAAGATGACTTGGTATTTAAAAAAGGTGCTTGCCATCAAGCAGACAACTTGAGTTCAATTCCTGTAACATACAAGGTAGGAGAGAACAGATTCCCACAAGTTGTATTCTGACTTCCATTCACACATGCATGACAACTATACAAAAAACAAAAATATTTTAATGCTTTGATATAGTAAAATTTGTCTTTTATAAGTAAAATTTATTTTTTCCTTAAAGTATGTCAACCATTATGTAATGTGCAATATATTATGGAGAAAGTTTCAGAATTTACTGGAGAATGAAATCAAATTTCAACCTTATTGACAATTTATATGAGAAAGCATATGATCTAAAGATAATAGTCTAAAGAAAATAGCAAATAAATGCTTCCATTTTCATTAAAATCAAAGAAAGCAAAATTCAAAGAAATCAAACTGAATTCTAACAAAAATTTTAGACTACATTTTAGCTGGTTAACAGACCAAAAAATAACTGACACATACAAACAAGTTGCAAAAGCGTGCACAGAAAAAGCATGCTTTCATTTAGAACAGCATGCTTTCATTAAGTTTGCTAGCAATTTAAAAAGAATGTAAAACTGTTGTCTAAAATTTACCTGTTGTGCAATTAAATTAAATACACATGTACTCTTCTGTTTTGGTCAGAATAAGCCAAATAGGAAGGTAGCCAGAAATTACAATTAATAAAAAGGAAAAAATTAAGAGGAAATGATTTGCTAGACTCATTATATTCAGTCTTAGCATCAAGAAATGAGTGACTATTTGCAATAAAGTTGGCAAGACAGAAAACTGAATTAATTGTCAATCTCTTAAATGGCTTTTCTATGGTGCAACTGCTGGAGGAAACATTTTATTTTTTCATGCTATAGTACTTAATTTGGATTGTATACTTTAAATCTTCAGATCTCATAGAAGATTTTTTTTTTTTCTAAGTACTTCAAATTATTGTGTTCTTCCTTTGTTAAGACTAATTAATGAAAAGCCAAATAAGAGATCCAAGAAGAAACCAACTTAGGAAGGCAACCAACTGCGTAGCTTATTCTTACCTTGGCTGTTTTTTTCACGGGTTGACATTTTTGCTGGTTGAGACAAAAATGATATATCTTACAATAAAAACTGAGCATTTTCTTAAATGACATACAGAAACATCTTTGATTACTATGAGCTAATAAAATGCATAAAGTGAAAAATATGCCATAGCCTCCATGAATTAGCAGTAACTAAACTGATGTAGAAAAATTTAAATTTACCTTGATTGATGATGACATCTTTATGTCTAAAAAAAAAAAGAAAACATTTATTTTTCTGAAAACTTAAAATTATTACATAATCTACACCCTAGTAATCTCTACAAGTAAAATTCAAGCATTATTTTTTCAGTTTCTCAATTGTTTCAATTACTAATATACAAAACAATGAATAAAACATAAGAGCGCTAAACAACGAAAGCGTGGCAAGAATACTTAGGATTCACATATTTGGGAAACAGCAAGAAAACAAACTTTTTCTAATATTTAAAAAACATACTGAGGAAAAAATAAATGAATCAAGATATGGATTTAAAAATTCCAATTAGATACATATTTGCATATGAAAACATGACAGTAACAGAAATATTAACCTTCATATGTAATAGAAGTGTAACTTACTTGTCTGCACTTTTTATAACTTTTGATATTAGTTTTGATGTTGAAGCTGTTCTCAATAATTTATTGCGACTATCATCTGAATTTTCCCATGAATTATGTGACTTTTCAGCTGTTGTTGGTCGTTTTATGCTGGAAGAAACACATTAACTTTTTAGAGAAAAGTTCTGAGTAGCAATGACATGTAAGTGACAGTTTAAGTAGACTATAAAGGAAGTGATGAACATTTTCTTAAGAGTTTTCTTTCCAGAAGAAAGAAGGATTAGTGGAAAGAATCTGGCTGGATGTGTAAGGAGGTAAACAAGGCAATGACTAAGTCTGTTTCATGATTTTCAGTATAATTCATCAGACTCATCAGAACAATACTACCTCATAAAAAGATATACATTTTACTCTAACTCTATTAAAAAAACTGTACTTTTTGAATTATATAGCTGTGTCATTGATTTTATGTAATTATATTCTTATGTAATTAAATTAAACGTGGTACAAATTTATACATTGTGACAGTCTTATCCGGGATTAGAAGAAATAAGATTTGTAATTCCCTATTTTTACAACTGAAATTGTGATTTGTAAATGATTTTTGGTTGCATTGTTAACTCTCCTGAATCTCATCCAGTCTTTAATACTTCCTGCAACAGTACATCCAAAGAGCAATTTATATAGAAGCAAGCACGTTTCCAGGAAGCTGAAGATGATTCTGGAACAAAGAAGACACCAAGTCATATTAGAACCTTAAAGAGATTGGTTACAAGACACCTTTCACAGTACACAATCAGAAAGAAGCCAATTCCACAGGAGACCAAGCAGAAGAATCACACCCTAGATAGCACAATTATCTGTGTGAGACAGAGACAAAGCATTGTGTAAATGGTTAACATGCATCAATCAAGTGCAGGGTATTTTGGTTGTCCAAATTTCTATTATAAATGAGGCAAAATGTTAAAGTAGTTAAAATATGTATCTTTTAGGAATGGTTGCTATTTACTTTATTGATATTCTAACCAATCTGGGAATGATTTAATAGTTTCCTAAGATTCCTAGGCAGAATCAGGATAACAGAAATACATACCTAATAGTAAAGCTTAAATCAGCATTTCTAAAACAAGCAAATTTAATTAAGTTGGCCTCAACATCTGTTTCCAAGGCAGCTGCAGCAGTGAACTCCCAGCATGCAGGTTTAAACTCCCAATTAGGCTCGCACGCATTGTTAGAATGTTTTTCCCTTCTCTCCTCTCATAGCTTTGAAATATTATTACAAACACAGACAGAAGCCCTCAAATAAGCCTTAGCATAGAAAAGACCAGGTGAAACGAATTCATTTCTGTACTCAAGCAAGATCCAAAACTGAAACTGAGACACAGCCACAATGAAGAGCCATTTGTTTTGAAGGGCCCTTGCAAGTTGAAGGTTGTAATGATGCCAAAATGTAGTGAGGATTACATGTGGGTACTTTTATATCCATGGTATAAATTTATAGTACAACTAAGTAAAAGTCAAAAAGAACTCTATGATAAAATATTGTTTTGGTTTTAGATAAGTCATTTAAGCTTTTATAACCAACTTATTGGTAGTTTAGCTTCTTAGCCAACTTTAACTGAGAAATTGTGACTTTAAATTCTTATTTCCCAATGTGTTAAGACACAGATTATAGCAACAAACAAAAAAGCCACCACACTTTTTCTTTCTTCTTTTTTTTTTTTTTTTTAAATCCATGGATAGTCAATTTTTTCCCAAGTCACAGAATTTAGGTATCTTTACAACCATCCCCTAGCTCTGTACTTGGGGACAGTTAAAACCTTTTGTTGGGAGCAGAATTCTTGCTCTCTGGAGTTTGTCTGTGTATTTGGAGAGGCTGTGAAGAGGGCTGGGGAGAAGGTGATGCTCGAATTTGTGGACTTTGATCATTAGAATGAGATTCCTCTTTTTTTTCTCTCTGTCCTTGTGGCTTTTCTTTCTTTTTTTCTGTACCACTGTAAAATAAAGTATAACATGGAACAACAATATTTAAACAAACTTAAAAACAAAAATAATAGAGTGATTATTATATAATTCAAAACCCTAAATCATACAACTAGTATACAATTTATAATAAATGCTTTTATTCAGTAAGAAAAAAAGTTTTTAAAAACTCTGAAAGCTATTAAAATTTTCCATTAAGAAGCTATAAAAATCCTAAGGGAGTATATCCTATGAAAACTGGCCCTTTGGACAGAAATGAACTCTAAATGAATCTTGTAATTTTGGCACATTTGGGGTGGTGTGAAAGAATAAAAACACATTTAATTGACTTCACCTTATCCAAATTAAGAGGATTAGGACACTTTCCATTACCGGTGGAAACAAACTGATAAATGTGAAATGCGCGAGTGCTCACATATTTGTGTGTGTGTGTGTGTGTGTGTGTGTGTGCGTGCGTGCGTATGCATGGGCGTACAAGTATGAGGACCTGAGTTTGGGTCCCCAGTATCCATGTAAAAGCCAGGTGTGGGTGCATTCCTCTGTAATGCCAGCACTGGCAGGGTAGAGACAGGCAGAACCTGGGTTTGTTAGTGAGACAGTCTAGCTGAGTCAACAGCTCCGGCTTCAGGCAGAGAGCCTGTCTTGAATCAGCGGAGGAAGTTATCCAACCAATGTTGACCTCTGGTCTCAATGAATGTGTACATGGTAGTGTACCAGCAATATGTATGTGCATACACAGAAAAAAAAAAAAAAAAAAAAAAGAAGGAAGGAGGGAAGAAGAGATGGAAGGGGGAAGGGAGGGTGAATTTGGTATTATTTCATTCTTTTACTGGTCTTCAAGTTATTCTTAATGCACAGGTAACTAGTTTTAAATGGGCCTAGTACAACTTAAAAGATTAAAAGGTATTTTCCCTACTGGGTCATTTAAGGAAAAAAGTATAGCACCCCTGCATCGGAATGAAAAAAAATAGGCTACATAACTGAACTACTATTGTGCATAATATTGATTACTACATCGAAACATTAAAACAGGTATTTAAGAAAAATAGCTGAAACTAAACTTTTAGCAGATAAAAGATGAACAATGGTTGAAAATTACATTAAAAAGTTTTACTATGAAAGCTTTTTTTCTACTAGAGTGGAAAACAGATAAATTTTAGCTTTCTTTTAAACACAGTCTCTGCATTCTGTGATAATGACTTTAAAGATTAAATTTTATAAGGGCTGAAGATTGTTTTTATTTCTTCACATTCCTGTAGCCACCCGTTTAACACCTGTAATTCCACACTAAAAGACTGGGTCATGGTGTCTTAGCCCCTCATGGCTCTCCACGTCTAGAGTTCCAACCTTTCTCTCCTCTAATAAACTCTACCTTAATCCTCTAAAAAAAAAGACTGGGTCACCCACATCAGTTTATTGAGGTAAGCACGTGCCATCAATACAATATTACACACTATTCTATTTTTAAAGTATTTTTCCGTTATGTATTTTTTGAATAAAACTGTATATGCACTTGATCTCCTATGAAAGCAGCAAGCCTTATATGGAATAATTTGGTTGGAATTTTAAAAAAGAGAGAGAATCCTAAGTAGTATCATTAGAACAATAGATATTACTTAATTGATGAGTGCTTAGAATTGAAGTATAATCCACTAGAACTTCCATGCTGCAGCAATTCTACCACTCACCTGTCCCCACCATTGAACATGCAGACAGAGAAACGCAACACTTTAAATTAAATGAAAACTTTATAAACACGGTTAAATAAGTTAAAATAGCATCTGACTTCTCACTAATTACATATTTATATATGTTTATAAATATGGTTAAATAAGCATCTGACTTCCCACTAGTATGTATGTATATATATTAGAGATTCCATTTTCCTTTGTCTTTTAAGAAAAAAATTTTTGGGAGGTGGGTTTTACATCCCAGAGAGCACTTGAGTGTTCATACACTTTGGAGGCCAAGGGTGACATCAAGAATCACCATGGTTCACTCTGCCTCCTTTTTGTTTTACTTTGGGGTGTCCCAAGTTCTACCTTCCAGGGTTGGAAATGCTGCCATTTCACCCAACATTTTCAAGGTGGGAACTAGAATTGGAATTCAGGTCCTTTTGCTTATGAGGCAAAGGCCTTTACCCCGAACCATCTTTCTAGCCCCCATTTTCCTTTAAAATGTGATACATCAAATATATAAAATGCTTAGGAAATTTCACTTATATATTTATTTCACTAAACACAGTAAAAATTTTTGCTGGGAAATGAAATTGCTCCCTCTTAAGACCCCAAAGATTCCTGAATAAAGCTCAACAGGTGTGACTGATGGACGTGGACAGAATGTGCCCAGGTTGATGAATATGCACATTTAAAAGAATCAAAAGATGCACTCACTTGACTTTGACACAGCTCTATTCCATATTCTTTTCACAAGTCTCCTGATTCATTACACAATTATGTAATGTTGGTGCCCCCTCCCTATTACAAATGGATACCTTTTAGCAGCAGATGAAAGAGTTTCTTTTCTCGCAATTGACACAGAGCTGGTATGATTTGGTTTTCTGTTCAAGTTATTTCCATTGGTTATACAGGACATGGAAATAGCTTCTCGAAGACTTGACTGGCCTAAAGATAGGTAAGAAAAAAGATATATCAAACTTCAAAATTTCTTTTTTTTTAATTTTTTTATTTATTATTCAAGTGTGCGTGTGTGCGCATGTGTGTATGTATGTGTGTGTGTGTGTGTGTGTGTGTGTGTGTGTAGAACCACAGACGAATTCGGGAACCTCCATGGACCGCCTCCACCTCCTCCTTGTTTACTTTGCCCCAGGATTCACAGGCTCCACCCTACCAGAACCGGAAACGCAGGCCACCCCTGCTTCATCCCAGCGTCTATACATGGGGTCTAGGATCCGAACTCAGGACCTACCGCCTGCAAGGCAGAGGCTTAAACCCTGAGCCACCTCTCCAGCCCCGGCTTTTACATTTTTTTATGAAAAAATATTTTTTAAAAATACTTAGGGCCAGTGAGAGCTCGGTGGACAAAAGCATGTGCACACAAATTTGGTAACCTGAGCTTGATCCTCAGAAGTTCAGAGAATCGGCTTCTGAATGTCCTCTGATCTCCACACACACAAAATGCTATGTGTCAGAAGGTGGGTGTGGCAACTCATCTATAATTTTATCCCCAGAAGGCAAAGCCTGGGAACCCCAGAGCAAGCTGGCCAGTCCAATCAGCTCTATAGGAGCCAACTTTAGGCAGCTACACACAAACATACATGTATATATATAACTGTAGATATAGACATATGGACACCCACACATTATATAGTCACACACTCCAAATAAACACACAAAAAAGCACTGAGTAGATATTCATCTATCAATCTTCATAACGGGATTGTTTGATATGGCCAAATAAAAGGTGAAACTAACCTGAATGCCCACTAATGGATATATATGTAACCAAAGTGGCACATATATAAAAAATATTGTTTGGCCTTTAAAATGAAAATGTGGCACATGGTAAAAAAATATTTTGATAGCATTATGCTAAGTAAAGAAGAGTCACAAAAAGATAAATACTATATGATAAATGAGGTACCTGAGGAGTTAGATTCATAGGAATAGAAAAGGGAATGTTGGCTGCCAGACAGAATGAGGATGCATATCGACAGGCACGGGATTTTTGATTTGGGAATTCTACAGGTGGATGGTGGCGAAGGCTCCATGACAATACAAACGAATTTAGACTAATGAATTATGTGACTGAAAAATAGGTGGAATGGTAAACTTTGTTACATATTTTACTACAATAAAGAAAAAAGATGAATATACTATCATCACTTCAAATTTCTGGAGTTCATGACTCTTTATATGATTTCAAGATATTTTGTATCATTAATGTTTACTATTGCATAATCAGACACAGAGTATGGCTGACATTCAATTAAAATTTTTTATTGATTTTTCTCTTACCATTTGTGTTTATTTGTGTACTATTTAAGAAATCTCTGCCAAACTCAAGGACAATGAAATTTTCTCCATTTAGTTAAAAATTTTCTAGTTTTGGCCCATATGCTAAGGTCTATTTTGATTTACATGGTGTGAAGAACCATAGCAAGTATTATTGTTATTGTATAACCAGCAATTCTCTCGTTTCTGGCTTTGGAGGTAGTGTCTCAATTAGTTCAAAGTAACATCAAGCTTGTTATGCAGGCTGGCCTGGACCTTTCTGATCACCTCTCTACCTCCCAAATGCTGGGATTATTTGTATGCACCACCACATCTCAAAAGTGATTCTTGAATGAGAGTGTTCTTTCTTATTCCTCCCTCACCCAAGATTTTGTACTTGCTGCTTACTTGGCAAGTTCCTCACCTGGAAATCTTCAATCTCATTTACGTTTCAGGCCAATAACCATTTCTAAGAAACCTTAGTTTCCTTCACAGTACTCACTCTTTACAAGAGATGATCTGTAAACTAGAGGAAGCCTTGCTGGTTTTGTAGTTTTAATACATATATCCTGATGCTTAGTACTGGACCTGGCAAAAGCAAGTGCTTAATTCCGAATAACTAAATGTATCTTTCTCATTACTCTTTCAAACTTCTCCTCTGGTTTATGTTCATTTTCTATCCTCTTTCTTACAGTTCTTTCTTGCTCTGAAAGAATCTAAAAGGATCCTATTCTGTTTCCCAGACGATCTTTTTAAAAAATGTTCTATGCTTGGATTTAATAACTGAAAGTTGTAATTTGCACTACTGTCATGGTTTAAAATGTGAGGCTCATGTGCTTGAATCCTTAGTTGATATTTGGGAAGGTCATGGCACTTTTGGGAGGTGCATGTCACACGGGTTGAGGATGGTCAGTCCTGCCCTGCTTCCACTAGGAATCTGCTCTTGTAGTTTGCAAGTGGCTCTCCTGGTCTCCAAGATGTCTTCGGTGACCCAAGTTGCCACCAGCTTCTGCCGCCTGCCACATGTTTTCCACTATAATGGACTGTATCTTCCATTAGGAACCATAAGCCAAATAAATCTCTTTATCTCTTAAATTGGTTGTATGAGTGTTGTCTCACAACAACAAGAAAGAGTAACTGCCACAACTATTATTTGAAATACATGGAAAAGTTTTCCTGCAAAAATTATAAGACACTATCAAGTGTAAGACAAAAAGTCAGGTGCTTTTAAAAGCCTTTAGAGGTTCTCTATCATCTTCAGTGTAAAAATAATTTTGGGTGTGCATGCACGTTCATGTGGAGACCCAAAGTTGAATTGGGTATTTTCTTTGATCCCTCTCCACTTTTATTAAGCAGGGTCTCAAATTAAACCTAGAGCTCACCAATTGACTAAGCTAGCTCGCCAGCTTGTCTTGGGAATTTCATCCTTGCCTCCTAACTGTTGAAATTACAACAACCACACTTGTCTGACTTTTATATTGATCCTGGGGATCCAAACTCTGGTCCTTACACTTGCAGGAAGAGCACTTTATCCATCTTCTCAGTCCCAAAATGAAAGACTATATATAATAACCTTTTATTCTTGCATCTTTTCCTCCAATCTCTTTTTTTAAATTTTTTTAATTTATTTATTCAATTGTGCATGTATGCGTGTGTATGTATGTATGCGTGTATATGTATGTGTGTGTGTGTAGAACCACGGGCGAATTCGGGAACCACCATGGACGCCTCCACCTCCTCGTTTACTCTGCCCCTGGATTCACAGGCTCCGCCCTACCAGGACTAGAAACACAGGGTGCCCCCGCTTTTGCCCGGCATCTATACATGGGGTCTAGGATCCGAATTCAGGACCTTCCACCTACAAGGCGAGACTTAACTCCCTGAGCCACCTGGAGAAGGACAACTTCTAAAAGGACAACTTTCTGGGCTGGAGAAATGGCTCAGGGGTTAAGATTCTGCCTTGTAAGCAGAAGGTTCTGAGTTCAGGTTCCAGAGCTCATTTTAAAAAAAGCCAGGAAAAAACAGTGGCAGCCTACACTTCCAGCCCTGGTGAGCAGAACCTGGGAAATCCCAAAGCCAAGCAAAAAGGAGGTAGAAACAATCCACCATGATTCCTGGAGTCACTCTTGATCCTCCATAGGGATACACTGTGCCATCTGATACACACACACACACACATACACACACACACACATAATGAGTGAATGAATGAATTAATTTAAGAATAAAATATAATTTACACAGGTTTACAGCTCAGTGGAACAGTCCTTGTCTAGAATGTATGAGACTGAGTATGATCCCTAGCATACTATATGAATAAAACATATGAACTAAAACTGGTCTTCAATATGGATCTTCTAGCTACTTCCCTCCTTCAACAAATTTTGTGACAAAAAGCTGCTGCTCTCAACTCCATATATCCCAATCAGAAAATTCCAACTGAGCTTCTCAAAATACCAACTTTCGCTTCTACTATTTCACTAAAATTGCTTTTGTAGAGTTCTTAATATTCTCATAAGAAATCGGGCTGGAGAGATGGCTCAGGGGTTAAGCCTCTGCCTTACAGGCAGAAGGTCCCGAGTTCTGATCCTAGGCCCACATATAGACGCCAGGCAGAAGTGGGGGCGGCCTGCGTTTCTGGTCCTGGTAGGGCGGAGCCTGTGAATCCCAGGGCAGAGTAAAAAAGGAGGAGGTGGAGGGGTCCATGGTGGTTCCTGAATTCGTCTGTGGTTCTACACATACACACATACATACACATGCACACACACACAATTGAATAAATAAATAATTTAAAAATTTTTTAAAAATATTCTCATAAGAAATCAAAACTCTATGGTTGCTTCTCAATCTATTTTACTCTTGGTGTTAACAGATGACAACTTGAATAATTCTGTTATGTTGAAATGTTGGGGTACTCAAATGAAACTGTCCTAGGCTTTCTTCTTACATTTCTTTCCTTTCTGCTGCTTCAATTCTCAACTGTAAGCTAAAGGGTGCCCAGTTCCTTTTGCTAGAAAAACTGAAACAGCTCTCTTTAGGTCTATTCCTATACCACCACATAGATCTCAACTTCAGTACCCAAATCTGGATTCAAAATTTTTCTTCCAAATTCTATTACCTTCTGCCTATCTAGAATTTAGGAGGTATACAGTGCTTCTCCCTGCATCCTCCAGAAAAGACAACGCAATCTTCCCTTTTCCCCTGGTCAGTCTCTATCAGTCTCTCCATCAAAAAATCACTAAGTGAAGTGAAATGGTAAGCTTGAATACAGAACTTGAAAGAACTTAAAATCCTTAGTGGCTAAAAGAAAAAATTCTACGTAAGAGAAAAAGTTCTAAAGATTGTTTCTCTCAAACTTGAAAACTTCTCAGTATTTGGAAGTTAAAATTCTTACACTGAGGTTGACAGTTTTTAACCTTAATTTCTTCAGGATTCTGCTAACTAATGGCCACAGAAGGCTTAGACTATGGTTTTAATCATGTTCTGTAATAACTTGATTGACAATCTAGCTATATTTATGATAGAATAGGAGGCTCCAAAAAATTCAGTTCTTACTCTCACCAAATTCATTATCTGGTTAGAAAACACTAACTTCACAAGAAACAGTATGACATGAAAGTTCTAAGTAGAATCAATAATGTTACATAAAACTTCCTCATTTAAAGTCTTAGAGAATAAACATTCAGAATTTGGGGGGTAAAGAAACATATTATAATGACAAATAATTCAAGTACGCAAATAGTGAATTTCATATTCCCAATTTCGATTTTGAAAGAAACTGTTATAAAAAACAAGGTTCTTTCCAGTTTACAACCTACTCAACTACCTTTGTGTGGAGCTGATTTTTTCGTTGAGGCCACATGGTCTTCAGAGATTGCAAGACGTCTCAGAACATCAGCCAAAGCTGCCTTTAGCACAGTGATTTCATCTTCTTGTTGTTGAACTCGTGACTCCAGAGCTGAGAGGCGATCTTGAACATCAGAAGTACTTGCAGCAGAAATGCTATCATCTTTAAAAAAACACAATAAATATTTACTATCATTTAAAAAAGAAACAATAAATATTTACCAAATTGATGGCTTAAGAAAGAATCTCAAGTAAGAAAAACTGTAATTGGCAAGTTTTTTGAAAACCCAAAAACTGAAACCGTAATTTCATCATGTTTATTAAACTAACTTCCAATTAAGAAAAAAGTCCCACAGTCAATTTCTTCCTACTTTTAATACCATTCCCTCAATCAATTTTCTTACCGAAACGCTAAGAAGATTCCTTTATAGATGTATGCATTGTCTGCAACAGACAGCAACCTGCTCAAGCTATTTTTTTTTAAATTACAACATGATTATACTTCTCTTGAAAAAAAAAAGGAAATCTCTTTTGCTTTTAGTAATCAGAGGACAAATCATGTTGTTCATTAGCACTGAGGAGGTGTGTGTGTCTGTGTGTAGAGACACACATCCCATGGCATGCACGTGACGACCAGGCAACACGCTCAGGTGGCAAGGCTAGCCTTCCACCTCGTCTGATCCAGGGTCTCTTGTTCGCAGCTGCATATGGCAGACAGTTGGCCTGCAAGCTTCAGGATTTTCTCCTATCGCTGCTGTCTATCTCCTTTGGAATTATGGAGCTACCAGCCCTTCTTTACTCAGGGTAGAGGTGGCTGGAAGAATCAAACTCATGTTTCAGAGCTTTGTAGCAAACACCTCACTGAGACATCCCCCCAGTCCTCAATACTGCTAAGAAAGCACCCTTTACTTATTCTTAACTACACTCTTTCACTCTTCAATCCCCAACAAAAAGCAACACTGCTACATAATTAACTAACAGAAGTCTTTTTTGGGAGGAAAGGGGGGCTGTTCCTCTTCTCTCCTAACAGAACTCTCTTTTTTTAAAAAGAAGTTAGTAAGCTGAAGTTGTCCTGACCACACACACACACACACACACACACACACAATGTATGATCTGGGCCATCAAAATGCCCCAGTAGGTAAAGGTAACTACAGGCAAACTTGGTGGTTTGAGTTCCATATCTGGAGTTCACATGGTGCAAACAAAGAACAGACTTCTGAAAGTTGTCTTCTGATCTCCACATTGTTCACTGTGGCATGTGATACCTACCTGTACTCTCATGCATGTGTTCTCATTCTCTCCCCCCCATCTTTCTTTCAAATAAATAATTAAAATATTTAAAATAACTGACTTTGTCCAAAAACTAAATAGCCAGGCATGGTGTTGTGTATCTTTAATCTCAGTACTCCAAAGGCAGGAGGATCGAGGTACCACAGGAGCCTGGGCTGCACAGTGAGACAGTCTCAAAACACATACAAAAAGCACAAATACACAAAAATAATAAAAATAAATCAGAAACTAATATAAAAATAAAATGTTCTATAAAGCATCTAACATGTTAGGCATATAATGACAATAAAGCCTATTTTAAGCAGCTTTTACCTATACAGTAATTACAAACTACTTCAAAACACACAAATTTTTTTTGTCCATCAGATTCCAAATGTAGAGCGATATATACAAATAAAGTGTTCTGGTTAATTTACCGTAAGCAGAAATATTTTTAGGGGAATAACTGACTATAATAAACACCTGTGGCTTAGACTGAAGAAAGCGCTCCGGATTCTGATATAAAAACTGTTTGCCATTACAGTAAAGTAACATAAACTGAGTCTGTCATATAGACACTGCACCACAAGGTGCCATTTTTCTCAAACCAGGGTAATAGCTCCACGGGTTTACAAGGGCATTTGCATATGTGTATGTGTGGAGGCCAGAGACTGTATGTCAGGTGTCTTCTATTCTACTTTATTTCTTGGGACAGGGTCTGTTAGTTAGGAGTCTCCAGGATCCTCCTATCTGCACACCTCCACCCCCAACACACACAGACTATACAGACAGCTGGAATCTAGGCATTCGCAGCCGCTGCTTCTACATGGGTGCTTGAACAGGTCCTCATCGTTACCCAACAAACCATTTCCTAGTTCCTAAATGTTTTATATTTAAAATATTTTTACTTTGTTTGTTTGTATGTATGTGTTTGTGTCAGAGGTACTATGTGTCCCTGTGAAGATCAAGGGTCACTTGGGAAATCATCCTGGATTGCCTCTATCTCCTTTTTGCTTGCTCTGGGATTTCTCAGGCTCCACCCACAAGTGTCGGAAGTATAGGTTACGGCCATTTCGGCCTAGCATTTTTATGTGAGATCCACGATCCAAACCCAGGACCTCCTGCTTGCAAGTGAGAGTCTTAATTCCTAAGCCATCTCTCCAGTCCCTAAATATTTTATATTTAATGTTCTTTGCATTTTCTTTGTATTCTAGCTAAACTTTAATTGATTCAGTATTTTTAAAAATGTAAATGTATATTCCTCTGAGGATTGTCTCCAAACGCTTCTCTGTTTAACTTCTTAAAATAAACCTATTGCCTTTTCTTTTGTGGAACTCAATGTGCTTGCTTGTTATGTCTTATTAGGGTTGGTGCCTCATTCTTTTTTTTTTTTTTTTTGAGGATTAAGGATGAAGTTTATTAGAGAAGAGAAAGGTTGGAACTCATGGACTCCAGACGTGGAGTGCCATGAGGAGCTAGGGCGCCTCCATGAGAAGCAGAAATGAAACAGAGCTCAAGGCACTAGAGTGCCATGAGGGGCTAGGGAGCCCATGAGAACTCACAGTGCCTAGGCATGGAATTCATGAGGAGCAAGGAATAAGAAACAGACTCACGGCACTGCAGTGCCATGAGGGGCCAGGGAGCCTCCAAGAGAAGTAGGCAGCTGGAAACGGACCCATGGCACTAGAGGGCCATGAGGGGCTAGATCGCCCTGGTGCCTCATTCTTTCGGCAAATTTGGACCAAAATTTGAAACACGGGAAACAATTTCCAAGGTGGACATCACTTGAGATGATGTCCTTTTGAGTTGATACAAATACAACTGACTATTAGCAATTTCATATGGTTTAAATCTAATCTACAGCAAGAATGGTCATAAACATGGAGACCCTCTGTACTTCCCAGAGAGGGTCCTCGGTTATAAGGATGCAGGCATAGAGCTGTTGATAATAACATGCCTCCTGAACTTTGAGTTTGGTTTCTTAATCTTTGATCCTTAAATCTTACATTATATTTTATTTCTTCCAGCTAAATATGTAGTCTAACAAATTTACTTTGTGTAAGCCACCATTTATAAGCCAAACATCCTAATTAAGTTAGTAAACTACGAGTATGAACATTTATTTTATTCTCAGTTTACTGAGGAGAAACTGTGTTTAAATCATAAACACATAACTTGCTTAATTTTTTTAGGAAGGTAGTAGAGCCTAGCAGAAAGGTTATCAAATTATAATGTCAACATTATACACCTGCCTGAGTGTTAGTACTAAGTTGATTGGTAAGCCACTTAACTTTTAGCCATTTTGATTTTTTTTTTTTAAAAAAGGGCTATCTTTTTTTCTGTGTATGTTGGATAATTATATGAAAGGTAATTCAGCCTATGAAGACCCTACAGCAAACCTGACAGGTACTGTAACAGGACACAAGACATTTCTTTAAAGACCATAATACTCAAAGGCAACAACCAACAATGTCCTGTACCTTTCATATTTATTACCTCATCCCCTTCTTTACACTGTATTTTATGTTGGAGGAGACAGTTCAAGAAATTAAATAGCTTTCCCAAGGTTACCAAACTAGTCTTGACATCTGAGACACAAACCATAAATCCAATTCCCAATTTAAATGCCCTTATTTATTTCACAGTCCATTCTAATAATAATCACATGAAGACCAAAATAAATATATCTTTTTACAAAGTCAATGAAGGAATTCAAACTATTAAGAGATAGAAACAATCTTCAATGTCTTAAAAAGATAAAAGATAACTGTTTTCTATGTGAGAACACACTAGGTGAGATTAATGTGAGGACAGGAGGACAGAGAGCAGGCTATTAGAGTCAACCATAAGAAAAGAGGCAGTGGCCTAGACTAGGGTGACCATTTTCACGCATCTCAAACTGAGGGCTCTCTCAGTGTAAGCATTATCATAGTGTCCCCCACCTCCTGTTCCCACCTCCTGTTCTCAGTGGCCTTCGGCTTCAAGTTTTCTAGTTTGAATGATCACATAAAGGCCAGCTCTTGCTAAAGTGAGGCCATGGCCATGCAGACAAGCAGAGAAGTGGATCTCCACAATTCCTTCCAGTCTAGAATCTCAATGTTTTCAGGAATGTGAATCACAATTAAGGTTGTGATAATGGGTAATACAAGCTCAAGGTGACTTTTTTATGAGCTCCAGAACTTCAGATAGGTAGGCTGAGAGGAAACAAGGTGCAGCAATGCCGCAGGGTTTGGTAAGTTACCATTCCACAGTAGTGCTCCTCGCTGTCCTGTTTATGATCCAATGTCCATGAGAAAACATGAAACCAAGAAAAAAGTATACAATCTAAAAAGTTAGAAGTCTATTAGACAATTTAAGTGAAATAAATGAATTATAAAACAATATGCACTGAATAATTTATCAAAGCAACATTTAGTCCCAACATTTCCAAAAAAATACAAAATCCTTATTTATATATAAGTATACAATGTAAACTAGAAAAGTGTAAAAACATATTAAGTGTTACTACTCCTGATAAGGAGTGTAAAATTAGAGAGGAAAAAATGCTTTTTAGTATATAACCTTTTGTATATTATCTGAGTTGCACAATAAAGGAACATAAAATAGAAAATGGGTATTTTTAAAAACTATAATGGATTGCCTCTGATGCCTGAATTCTTAAGATAACTTTCCTCCAGGCACAATTTTCTGACAGCATAAAGGGACATAAAATGCAATTAATTTAAATTTGTAATTACGGGTTACTAAAGTTAGGAAAGAGACTATCTTAAAGCCCAATCATCCTTACCACTTTATAAACATGAAAACCAAAACTGAGAAATTGACTATGTTAACTCTGGTCACACAACGAAGTTAGCACAAAGGTCCTTCCTCTGATGACTCTTACATTCCAGTGCTTTTGTTCCTTTCTTGTTTTTTTAAAAAAGAAATGAGCTTACTTACTTAATAGAGAAGGAAGGGATAGGATGGGACAAAAATGAGAGAGCCACAGCACGCATGTGGAGGTCAGAACAACTTTGGGAATTGGTTCTGTTCTTTCAGCTTTTGGAGAGAGATTAAACTCAAATGCCAGGTTTTTGAGCAGGTTCCTTTCCTGGTAACACTAAGTCATCTAGTTGGCCCTACTTTATAAACTTTGCTGTCAATACAACAAATGCTCATGCACAATCAACTTCTTAAGAAAACATGTGATTAGCAAATAGAATTATTTTCTGGAGACTTTCATACTCCCTTTTCTTAGTTCAAGCAAGTATCATGGTAGCCCTTTGTTTTTGCTTTTGCTCTTTTTTCGAAACAGTTTCTAGCCTTAGCTAAGTAAGAATTGCAAATGAAATCACTGATATTTCTACACCAACAAGGGGGGGATCTATAAACCTGTTACTTATTTAGTCTACTTATTGGAGAAAGTAAATCTCTTTTACTCGAGTAAGCAAATTTGTATGTAACAATAAACTTTAAATACCCCATGTGAGTTTCAAAAATAATACACCTGAGGGCTGGAGAGATGGCTAAAGAGTTAAGATTAAGACTCTGTCTCACAAGCAGAAGGTCTTCAATTCGGATCCCAGGTCCCATGTAAAAACACCAGGCAGGAAAAAAAGGTGGCTGCCTGCACTTCCTGCCCTAGTGGGCAGAGCCTGTGAAATCCTGAAGGACATATTTGCAATGCAACATTCCTAAGATGGTATAATTGTGCAAAACCACAAACTGTTAAACACAAATACACACACAAATACTGAAATACTAGGGCAAGACTCTAAGAAGTGAGATTTCAAAGAATTCTTATTTATTTCAAATGATTTTTCTCTAAAAAGAGATCCTTTTGTAATAAAAATATTTTAGCTAAGAGATGCAAAACAAAATTACTCTGTAATACAAAACTATTTAATAATGTCCCTAAAAAGTCTGTATGAATTTATATATTTTTAAAAATTTCTGAATGAAAATTTCTGTAAGAGTATAAAAGTCATACTCAAAATTTTCAGAGCAATGACACAAAAACCAATACAAGCATTCAAAGGTCTTTAAATATTATCTCTTTAAAAAAAACATACCTCCAACCTGTTTGTCAAATTAATAACAGTAATGTTTATTTAGCAATTCATTTTTATTGTTTTATATAAACTAAAATTGGCTGTCTTTTAAGTATTGCTATCCAAGTCAGAAATTCAAGTACTAATCAAGAAGTCAATGGACTATGTGTTCTTTAACAGCTAAAATATATTTTTTGGAAAGAACTGTGAGAAAATATATGCAGAAAAACAAAAGCCCCTTATGGAGCTTATTCTACTTTTCTTGAATTAATATTTCTATTATCTTACTATTCTACTTCAAAACAAAGCTTCGCTCTCTCTCTCTTTCTCAAAAAAGATTTAATTAAATAATCTTTTAACTTTTAAGACCAAATATTTCATTTCTGTAATACACAATAATTTCATTACCTGTTTAGCAATATAATATGAAAATAAGACTTATTTTGAGATTCACTGAAATAATGCAAATAATGTTGACTTGCTTTCTAACTTTAAAATTGACTTTTTAAAATTCTTTATAAAGCTTTTACTAAAAGTTCATCAAGTAACACAAGATAAACTGTGTTAATTAAAAGAAAACAAACATTCACTTTACTATTTCAAAAATGAATTTTACTTTCTTATATCACCAACATTCACTAATAAAATGGTCTTTTAAAAAGTCTTATTTTAAAACAAAACATGAAGCAGATATGCAGAAAATCCTGTTTCTCTTAAAGCTTTTGTCAGACTTCATAAAACCATAAATTATACAATCTGATTTATCACCTAGGAGGCACTAGTACATTGCTGTCCAACAAAAGCTGTTGTTTTAATTTTATTCAAGAATAATACATATGGGACAAAAGCCCACTCTGCTCTCTCTGTAGTGATATATATGTCTATAAAAGGGGTAGAGTTTTTAGATACTTGAAAGTATATAGGCAAAAATGTATGCCATTACTGGCAGATATATTTAAAGAGGAAGGGAAGCAAAGATCTATCTCAGGTTTGTTTCCAACTCCTCAGACTTCTTTTGTTAGAGCAGTACGGTCAAAGAAACAGGTCTGAATTGCCAGGAAAGAGATACATCACCAATGCAGAAGTCTGTAAGCATGCAGGAACCACACACTGAAGCGAGACCAGTTAAACTGTTTTCCATTCTTGCCAGCTTTGCCTGTGTTTCCTGCTGCCTTCCCAGACAGTTCCAAAGCAAACTCCAGCTCTAAATCTCATGACATACTTTACATTCTGAGGAAATCCTCTAGGTCCAGATGGCCTACCACAAAGCACGAGTACGATGGCACAAATAACTTCTGCTCTCCAAAGACAAAGAAATTGAAGAACTAGTAAACAGGGCACCAAAGCAAAGGGCAGCAGAGAGCTAATGAAGATGTAAACTTCAGGAAGCACAAACAGAGGAATCAATGTACCACATGAATATGCATCACATTAATCGGGTTGTTCTAGGAAACTACCTTTCTAATCTTCTTTTAACTGATTAACAAGGTACTACTGCTTCAATACTGATTCAGATTTCTTTTTCTGAAATCACAATATAAAACACAGTTTCTATAAATAACAGTTTAGAAGCCCCAAAGTGGGCATTTTTTCTGGAAGGAAATAAAATAAACAGTATGTATGCAAAGTGGAAAGTCATATTTCCTTTTTCCTTTGCTTTTGTTTAAAATAAAATGTAATCTATATGGGGGCTGGAGAGGTGGCTCAGGAGGGGTTAAGCCTCTCCCTTGCAGGCAAAAGGTCCTGAGTTCGGATCCTAGACCCCACGTATAGACGCCGGCCGGGGCGGCCTGCGTTTCTGGTCCTGGTAGGGCAGAGCCTGTGAATCCCAGGGCGGAGTAAACAAGGAGGAAGTGGAGGCATCCATGGTGGTTCCCGAATTCACCCGTGGTTCTACACACACACACACACACACACACACAAATTGAATAAATAAAAAATTTTTTTTAAAAAATGTAATCTGTATGAACTCTAAAGAAACTAACAACCACTTGTGATTCATTTTAAAAACCTAACTATTACAGTGCCTAATTTATAACCATTTTTTACTAAGCAAAGTTAATGAACTAACAAAACAGTTATTTTCTAAAGTTTTAAAATGTCACAACTACAGTAGTATTAAGTAACCTATAATAAGAAACAATTCATAACTGGTCAGATAGTCCAGTTTTAAACCATCCATGCTTGCAAATAATGTCAATGAATAACAGAATTCAGATCTTAATTATCGTTAGCCTGTCTTACAATACCACAGGAAACAAGGTACAATGAATGCCACACATATGTTTTTGTGACCACTTCTAAAATTAATTTAAAAACAAATTCATGGAGACAAGTATCAGACTTGTCAAAGCGTTTTTGTTTTGCTTCCTTTAAAATTTTTTACATTTACAAAAAGTAAATCTAAACTAACCCAAAAGAATAGAAACAATATGACTGCTATAAGCAGATGGGCTAGAACACGTGCCTAGTACACATGAGTCCCTGGATTTGATCACCAACACCAGAAAGAAATAGATGTACAGAGAGGATCAAAGTTAAGAAAGGAGGGAGAGGGTTGGAGAGATGGCTAAGGGATTAAGATTGTCTCGCAAGCAGAAGATCCTGAGTTCGTATCCCAGATCCCACATAAAACACTAGGCAGAAATGGTGGCAGCCTGCATTTCTGACTCTGGTGGCGGAACCTGGGAAATCCCAGAGCAAAGCAAGGAGGAGGTATGTCATAGTTAAGCACAGGTGTCAACTTAACTGTTGAGGGTTTTGAGCTCTGGGCACATTTGTAGAGAATTAGTGGTTGGATTAAATCCAGAGCAAACCTAGATGAGATTGTCTAGCTGATGGAGAAAGCCCAGCCTATGGTGGGTGGACTAGGCCCTGAAAAGGTAAATAAAATACTGAGAGCCCATTGAAGAAGTTGGCATCCTTCTGTATACTTGGCCAGACATGGTGATCTGGCAAGTAAGGATCGTCCCTCTCTCAGCCGTTATGTGGTGACGGGGTGGCCAGTTCCCTCAGCCCTGGTGTTGGTGCCTGCTCTCCAGTCAAGCTGGACTGAGAACTATAACCAGTAATAGTAAGAGCAAATAAACCTCTTGTTCCCTTATGACAGTCATTTATCAGCAACTGTGAGGCAAACTGCAACAAGGTAGAAGCAATCCAGAAGATTCCCGAAGGTACCCTTGGTCTTCCGCAGGGACACACAGACCCCCCCCCACACACACACACACAAATATTTTTTTTTTAATTTTTTTAAAAGGAGAGAGAAAAGGGTAAGAGGCTGAAGAGAACTATGATGGTTGATGGTCACTGTCAACTTGACTATATTTAGAAACACCGAGGAGACAAAAATTTTAGGCAAAAACTTCTGTGTGATGGAGTTTCTAGACTGAGTTAAGGTGGAAAGACTCTTTCTGAACATAGGTGACTTCATTCAATGGGCTGGGATCCAAACTGAGTATCCGTACCTGAGCACCGTATTTCTTCTCTCTCTCCCTCCCTCCCTCCCGCCTTCCTGACTGCAATGCAATGTGTCAAGCTGCTTCCTGCTATTGCCACTACAGCTTCCCCACTGTGAGAGATTACACCCTTATAATACAAGCAGAAATAATCCCTTCCTTCCTTAAGTTACTTTTGTCAAGTATTTTGTCATAACAATGAGAAAAGTAACTAATACAAGACCAAAAATATTTTTAATCTCAGAAATCTACTCATCAGAAATTAGAACTGAGAAGACAGAGCTAAACTGAGGAGATGGCCCACGGTTGTGTTATTTAAGTACGTACTGCACAAACAAGAAGAGCAGAACTGGCTTTTCCACTCTTTGGCCCTAACTGCTTTCACTGGGCTGCTCCTACTGACCATGCCCAGTCTCCCTGTAAAGCCATGTTTTTCGAAGACTGAAGAAGTCAAGGACTTCCTGCTCACAGCTAGGTGGAAGAATGCCAAATTGGTCAAGATCAAGAACAAAGACAGAATGAAGTTCAAGGTTCGCTGTAGCAGGTACTTTATATC
The DNA here is from genome assembly GCA_023101885.1 of Typhlomys cinereus. NCBI lineage: Eukaryota > Metazoa > Chordata > Mammalia > Rodentia > Platacanthomyidae > Typhlomys > Typhlomys cinereus. The sequence continues at coordinate 1,534,920 of JALPQD010000030.1, forward strand.
TTGGTCACACAGAGAAGGAGAAGGCAGAGAGAAGTTGAAGTAGTCCCTGTCCCCTGGTTTGGCCGTCAAGGGGCTGAAATGAGCCCAACACCCTCATGTGGACTGTACTAAAATCCTGGAAAATCTTAAACAAACAAAATGGGGAGGGGGGCAGAGTTGGGATTCTTCAGATCCCACACAGAATGCCAGGAGAGGGGGACTGGTAGTTTAACATTAATTCTAACAGCGGAAAGACACCCTTTGTAATCTCCAGAGCAAGCTGATTAACTACACTAGCCCTATAGGCAAGTTCTGGATTTAGTGAATGTGCCAGTCTTAAAAGAATGAGGTCAAAGAGTAATCAATGATTCCTACATCAACCTCAGGTGTCCACCTGTATACACTCTTGTGCACCTGTACACATGAAAAAATATGCATATGCACACATACTCCACTGCTCACACATGAAAATAGAAAAAAAATAGGAAAATATATGCTATTAGAAAAAATAGGAAGGCGTTTTCTCCTTTTTTTCCCATCATAAGGCCTACGTGTTGACATGCCTACAACAAATAATAAATTAGCAAAAGAAGCTTCCACAAATTCACTTGACCAGTCTAATGTGAAAAGAACCTTCAGATTGAAATCCAAAGCCCAGGAAAACTTTTTACTGCTTAGATTCAATGAGGAACAGAGTGTAGACATATCAAAAAAGGATATAATCAAATGTTTCAGACCAAAGAAGGAAACACAGTAAAACCTATCTGTGCAGGCTCTTGGTCTCTGCAGCATTCCTCCTTCTAAGTACAAAGCAGGAACCCCTTGTGAACTGAGAATCTTACACTCTATCACTGGGCAAAGACAGAATCATTAATGAAAGCTAATGCATAGAAAGGTATGTGTAAAATAGTCATTTAGTCATTATGGCCTGCTTTAGGAAAAAAATATATTCAATTTCTATCACCCATTTTGGGGAGGAGGAATTCTGATCTCTGTGACTCACGTCAGGGTAGTATGAAGACAGAGGATAGAAGAAGGTCAGAGAATTCTTGTTTCTGAGTCTGTATGAGTTTCCTCAGTGTCCTTTAGTTCAAAGTTCTTAGCATGCCAAAATATTATACTTGGGAGTATCACTTCTGAAGTCCAGTTCCACTGAAGACAAAACTGAGAGATCATTATCACAGAATAGATGAAAGAATAAAACAGAAGAGACTCTTTCATGTTTCTATTTGGATGACTGAACAAGTATTAGGCAATCACCAAGGCAGGAAATAAAGGAAAAGAAAGTCAAGAATGAAAGTGTAAAATGATTGGTAGTCATGGAGCTGAGGAGTTTGAAATCACTGGGTATTGCTAAATCTTGGGCTTCAGACAGAGACCTAAAGCAGACATTATATTTGAGAATCACATTAGCAAGTAATTCATAACTGGACTTAAGACAAGCTGAGCTGAGGTTATGTAATACAGAAGATAGACTGGTAGAGAGGTAATCATAGATAAAGAAAAGAATAAAATCGTGCCAGGGATTATAATGCTATCAAAAGATAAAGACTGAAAAGAGCCTATCTGACTTAGTCATTATTTGGAAACCTTTATCAGAAGTTTCAGTGGAGTGATAAGAACAGAAATATGCCGGTAAAACACTGACCTGGGATAGGAAATTATTTAGGAGGAATAGGAATTTAAAGGAGTGTAAATAATAGGAAAAATGGGATACGGATGAGAAGGGTAAGTCTAATGATGTCTGTTCAGACAGGAGAGTTGGTTTACAGGATTAGGAAAGGAAGCAATAAGCAGGGGTTACATTAACATGAAAGGCCATGTGGCAGAGGTCTAATGTTAGCAAAGCATGAAGGGATAAAATGGAAAAAACAAGGCAAGGAGTGAGCCTTGAGAAGAGACTTATCTAAGAATAAGAGAAAGATGATAAATGCACAAATATGATCTTTATCTCTATGTTAAACAATCGCAAGCTAAAAATATTTAAGATAAAAAACTATATCTGTACTGAACAGATACAGACCTTTTAAATCATTACTCCCTAAATAAATTACCTATTTACACTGCATTAGGTAGTGTAAGAAATCCAGAAATTAAAGTATGTAAGTGGGTAAGCATACAATATAGGCAAATAAAACCTCATTTGTATAAGGGACTGAAGATTTTGGTAAGAATTGATGCAATGAAATCTTGACAGATGACTGTCTTTCTATTTATTTATCTGTAAAGTAGGAAACAAAGCCACCAACTAAGAAACACTAAAGAGTTTCAGGTGAGTGTTAAGAGTGGAATTGCCTATACTATCTGGTTATTTATCAACTGTATATTCAAAATAGTTAATTTGCTTTTAATAAAGTTAGATTTAAGGGCTAGTAAAATGACTCAATGGGTAAAGGTGTCTGCCATGCAAACTTGTCAACTTTAATTTGTCAACCTGAGTTTGACCCCTGGAACCCACAAGGTGGAAAGAAAGAAAATTCTGAGAAGTTATTCTCTGACCTCCACAAGCATGCCATAGTACATAAAACCACATGCGTTCATACATACATACATACATACATACATACAAAAAGTTATATTTAAAATTCCTAACTAGATTGTAAATCTCTCAAGAGTGCTTATTTGCCAGTATACCTGGAAAACATCATATTGAAGCAGCAGATCCTTATCAATCTATATGCTGTGCCTTAATATCATCAAGAAAGACAGGATGAAAAATAAAGCGTAGAAGAGATTCCCATTACCTTGGTTGACATGAAGTACGGGTTGCTTTAAAACAAAATACACCCAGAACACTGTGAAATTTCAAGATGCTGAGATAAGCAGTTAACTACACAGCTAGAAAAGATGGTTAACACTCCCCTACTGTTGCAGTCTGCCTGCATAGTTGCTGATAAATGACCATCACACAGCTTAAGGGAACAAGGAGTTTACTTTCTTACGATAGTCCGGTTACAGTTCATAGTCCAGCTTGACAGGAGAGCACACACCAACACCAGGGCCAAGGGAACTGGCCACCATAACGGCTGAGAGATGGACAATCCTTACTTGCCAGACCAGCATGTCTGGCCAAGTATACAGAAGGATGCCAACTCTCTCAACCAGCTCTCTCTGATTTATCCAGGGCCTAATCCCACCCACCATGGTCTGGGTCTTCCCCAGCAGCTAGACAATCTCCTTCAGGTTTGCTCTGGGCTTAACTCAACCATCAACTCTCTACAACTGTGCCCAGAGCTCAAACCCTCAAGAGTCAAGTTGACACCTGTGCTTAACTATGACACCTACTATCCCCAGTACCCTATGCCTTCCTTCTTTCTCTGCAATTTTCTTCACTTGAATCTGGTTCTGCAGGCAGTCCACTTCCTGCCTTCCCTGCTCCTCTTTTTCAATCTTTGAGGATAAATAATATGAAATATATTTTTGTTTGCTGCTGTCACTTTTAGAGATTTGGTCTAAGCCTTAAGATTTTTTTCTTTTTACTTTTTTTCCTTTCATTTGTCAGCAAAACAAACAAGCCTTCATCATCCTCTCATTCCTCAAGGCTTTGTTGCTCTTTACACTTATTTCACTCTAAACTCCCATTTCCACTCATACCTAACCTACTAGATGAGTAAGTCTTGGCAGCAAACTCATTAATTGCCCTACTTCAAGGAAAAAATACTCTAGGGCTGGAGAGATGGCTCACAAGGTCCTGAGTCCCGATCCCAGGTCCATATAAAAACATCAGGTGGGTACCGCAGCCTGTGTCTAGCCTGGCAAATCCCACAGCTAAGCAAAAGGAGGTAGAAGCAATCCAGGATGATTCCCAAAGTCACCCTTGGGCCTCCACAGGGACAAAGAGTGCCCTCTCTCACGCACACACACACACAAGCTAAAAATGCTTTTAATATGCACATAGTAATAGGTACCCAATGCTACATTTAGATTATCTGGATTTTTAAACTGGCTTCACCATTTGTTAATTATATTAACTAGGCAACTTAACTTCTCTGTCCTATATGCTTCACCTTTAGAATGAGGTTAAAAGCACCTAACATGAAAAGTTGTAGAAAACCAAGTGAGATGACTCATTAAACAGCATGTTATTTTCAGCACTAAGGAAATTAAAGTAGGAGGATTTTAAGGACAAGGCCAGCCTGGGCTATCATGAAATTCTGTTTTACCAAAAAACAAAGCAAAACAAAACAAACTAAGCATGCAAAAATATGACAGTTAAATAGTAAAAGTATGTTATTAGAATTATTAAAATGTTTATCAATAACATTCTAAAACTAAGGCCTGTTAATCCCACATCTAGACTACTTTAACGATGTGTAAAGTCTAGGCATCTAATAAAAAATTTACTAAAACTTAGTTTTGGAAACTGCAGCAAGAGAGGTTAACTATGTTATTTTACCAATTATTTACTCACTAAACCGTATTTCCCCATCAGACAGTTCGAAACACACTGAACTGGAATGGAGAGAAGGCTTGCTCTGCAATCATGGGGGCTGGAGTTAACATCCCAACATTTAATTAACAGTCTGGGAGTCCCTGCTAACACTTGTAGCCTCAGTTCTGAGGAGAGTTGGGGGTTCACTGGCTTCTAGCCTAACCACTATGTGAGCTCCAGGATCAGAAAGAAATTCTATTTTATAGATACAGGCAAGAAAGAAATGGGAGAGGATACCCATGATCTCTCCTGCACGTACATGTGAAAATACAGTCAAATAGACACGTGCAAAATAAATATATAAAAACATTATAAAAATAGATTAAATTGGAATTTATAATAGAGATTCAAAATAGCAAAATATTGTGTGGTCACTGCAGAAAACAGTTTGGCAGTTCCTCAAAAAGTCAGTTAAGAATACTAGATGAACTCTGTCTTACAAGCAGAAGGTTCTGAGTTCAGATCCCAGGTCCCACATTAAAAAAAAAATAAAAAAAAATAAAAAAAAAAGAATACTAGATGATTTTTATCACAAGACTCTAACAGCTTTTTGTCTCTGGCCAGGGGGTAACATACAATGCCCACCAGGATGGAGTGAAGGGCATTGCAGGAGCAGCAAAACTACAAAAGAAAATCAACAAACCACAATCCAGAACTTCAGAGACTCTATATCAACCACCTAGAACTAGGCCAGCTTAGTCTCTCCCCATCTTGAAGCTCAGGGAAATTTGCGGAAGAGGGGGCGGTAAGAGTGTAAGAGCAAAAGGATGGGAGGAGCAATGATATGTAAGATACTCTATACTAGTTAGGGCTGAAGCAATCATAATTGGACTTTGCATGCCCTGCACATTGTCCAACACACTGTTGACCTCACAAAGTCTAGCATCTGCTAAAGGCACCAAGATCCTTGGAGGCAAAGGATTGGCAGTCACAGCAGTGTTCTTATACCTAAGGGGAACACGGGAAAGGGTTCAGGGAAAGGCCACTGGGTCCTTGTACGTCATCGGAGAGGAGGGCCCAGAGGAAAATCAGACATGCACAAGAAAGGACTCTCTGGGAATTGGGGTGGGAGGCACTGGGAGATGGGGAGGGAGAGGGGTGGGGAGGGGGAGCAGGGGGTACGGGGAGAGGAGGAGGGAGGGAGGGAACTGGTGTACCTAATAAGTTTGTATGAGCTGAAATAAAAAAAAAAAAAGCTAGGGAAAGTATTCTTGTCAAGTAGCATAAACTTTGAAAATATTGTCTGTTCAAAACAAATTATTTCAAAGAAGTATAAAACCACCTCTAAACTTTAAAAAAAAAAAAAAGAATACTAGATGATAATAAAGCAATTCCATTTCCAGATAAGTACCATAAACCTATGTTCACAGAAGAATTAGTTACAACAGCTGAACATTAATGAACAAATAAACAAACAGAATGTGGTAAACAAATGCTGAAGAGTCCATATGCAAAAGGTGAGACCAGAGTGCTTTGGATTGTTTCAGATTTTGGCATCTGCATATCTAGGATCTAAATACCTGATATATTCAGCCTAAAAGTAATTTATAAAGTATTTTATGATCTGTATTAAGTCAGCTACGGAATCTTGAAAACATACCAAGTAAGAGAAAACAGTTATAAAACTCTACACATTGTATGAGTCCACTTATATGAAATATATACAATAGATAAATCTGTAAGAGAAAGCAGGTCATCTTGGAACTATAGAGGATGGGGATGTGGAATGACTTCTAAAAGACACGGGATTTCTTTTTAGAGTGATGAGTGTACTACAAATTTATAATGGCAACTACATGATTATAGTTGGGCAACTGAATATTAAAAATTACTGTGTATTTTAAATAGGTGAATTATGTTACACAGTATCTCAAAAAAGCTGTTACAAAAACATGATTGATTAAAAAAACACACTAGTAAACAATAAAAACTTTCATAAATTAAAAATTAAAATCACAGATGGCCAAATAAAACTCACGAGTACATTACTGAGTATCCAAAAACTGTGGCAGAAAATAAAGGAAGGAAGGAAGAAGGGCAGGCAGTTGAAGTAGGAAGGACTTCCAACTTCATGGCACAGCCTAGAGCACTGCTTGAGAGTCCACGCAATTTCCAAAGACTAATAAAAATGTGACCTTTGTAAACAAAGAAAGACGGTACACAGTGTAGATGTTTATCATATCCTGTAGAAGATCTAAGCTAAACAAATTTCTCCCATGTTAGACTCTGTCACATGAACACACTAAAAATGGTTACTTACTGTAAGCAAAGAGAAGAGTTGATTACAATATAGTTTGCTAAGATCTCTTAAAACAGAAGGTCCTGAGTTCGGATCCCAGGTCCCACATAAAAACGCCAGGCAGAAACAGCGCAGGCCTGTACTTCCAGCCCCGATAGGCAGAACATGAGAAATTCCAGAGAGAAGCAAAAAGGAGTTAGAAGCAATCCAGGATGATTCTGGAACTCACCCTTGGGCCTCCACAGGGACACTCAGTGCCCTCTGACACACACATATGCACACAAACTAAATAAATTAAAATAAGAATAATAATAAACCAACAGGACCAGAGAGATGGCTCAGCAGGTTAAGACACCTGCTTGCAAACCCGGCAACCTGAGTACAACGCCTGGAAGTGCACATCACCATGGAAGGAGAAAAATCAACTTCCTCAAGTGTTCCCGTGACCTCCACTTATGCTCATGGCATGCAGCTGTGGACCATCTCTTTCCTCTCTACTTCCTTCTTCCTTCCTTTACCCCATTTCTTTATTTGAGGAGGAGGAAGAAAGCAGAAATTCAAACAAAATAATGGCATAATGATTAAACAATCTCTTTAGAGCGTATCTTATAGGTACAAGTAAATTCAGCTTGCAAGTTAAAATAATTTCCACTGCTCTTATAGGCAAGTTAATAACAGTAAGAGTACCTGGAGTCCATGACTTCTCCAGGGCGCCCTCGCCCCTCCTGGTATTCCATCGCCCCTCCTGGTACTCATCATCCCTCCTGTGAGTCAGCTCTTTCTCTCCTCTAATAATCTCTGCTTAATCCAAAGAGAGAGAGAGAGTAGATTCTGTCTAACATATTAAGGCACTGGCACTTGTACTGGTTCATATGTGACCTGTAACAACCTCTGTGGCAGTGCCCTGTAAGATAAAGGAGCCAGGTATGGCGGCCTATGCCTTGTAGTCTCTTGTAGACTCAGCACTTGAGAGGCTAAGGAAGGAAAGTTGAAAAGTCAAGACCAGTCAGGCCTACATAGGGAGACCATGTCTCTATAAGGAAGGAGGAAGAGAAATATACACATGCAACATTGTATGTAGTAATAATGTATGTAGTAAAGAATAAATAAATTTTAAAGTACAACAAGAAGAAACAGAGAAAATGATATATAGGTATTTAAATATGAAAGAATGCATTAGTGTTACATTTCATTAGGGAACGCTATGCATACTCAATGGAAAAGGAAAGCTAGATTCAAGGCCAGGTATGCTATCATACACCTGTAATTCCAGCACTTGGAAAACTAAAGCAGGAGGATTTCTGTGAGTTTGAGGTCAGTGTATGAGTAGTGTTAAGAATACCAGACTAAGGGCTGGAGAGGTGGCTCAGGGGCTAAGCCTCTGCCATGCAGGCAGAAGGTCCTGCGTTCGGATCCCAGATCCCACGTATAGACGCCAGGCAGAAGCAGGGGCGGCCTGCGTTTCTGGCCCTGGCAGGGCGGAGCCTGTGAATCCCGGGGCAGAGTAAACAAGGAGGAGGTGGAGGCGTCCATGGTGGTTCCCGAATTCGTCCGTGGTTCTACACACACACACACACACACACACACACACACACACGCATACACGCACAATTGAATAAATAATTAAAAAAAAAATACCAGACTAGCCAGGTTATATAACAAAAACCTGGCCTCAAAACTGGCAACCACACAGGCTCCATAAGACCATAGACCCCAGTAGTTAGAAGAATTTACTATGTGTTTACTCCATGCTGCTGATAAACATATGCCCAAATAACTTTGAGACACAAGGAGTTTTAATCTTGCTTATGATTCTTATTATAGCTCACAGTACAGCTTGCAGGACAGTTCTTACCAATATTAGCGGCTGAAGGAACTAGCCACGACGTATCCCAAGGCACTGCTGAGAGAGGGACAAGATTTTTCACTTGCTAGATGCTTGCATGCCAATATGCCAAAATATGCCCAAATATGTAACAGTACTGAAGCATTCTCTCCACTCTGCCCACCCGCCCAGGAATAGTACCACTCCTATGAGCTAGGTCTTCTCATATCATAGAAAATCTCCTGCAGACTTGCTCAAGGCTGGCCTTAACTGGTAATTCTTCACGACCAAGAGCTCAGCCTTCGACTGTCAAATTGACACCTGTGGTACACTGCGCAAGTCTTACAACCTGAGTTTGATCCCAGGAACCCACAAAGGTTGGAAGGAGAGAAGCAACTACACGAAGTTGTCCTCTATCTGTACATGCACACTAGTATATGCACACTAGCACTCTCATATAACATACACACATACACAATAACAACAAATACAATTTTTGAAAATTAAATATAAACAAAACAACAACAGTAACAATAGGGCAATGAGATGGTTCAGTGGGTAAAGACACCTGCAGCACGGTGAGGTGCATGAAATAACTTACTGACAGAGTAGGAAACATTTTTGAGTATTTAAATTTACCTTTTAAATCTGAAACCAGTGACAGAGCAAACGAAATCTTGATTCTCTTTTGTATCTATATCAGCCTCCTTTTCAGGGAAACCTAAATTATTTCTGCCAGTGACAATTAACTATGCTAGATATCCATTACAAACCATAACAAAACCACTTTTAGAGAATTTTGTGAATCTGAATGATCACTAACATACATTTAAGTGAAAACATGCTTATTATTAGTCAAAGTCATGTATAAGACACCTTCTCAATCTCTACCTTAATTCTCTTCTCAGCTTTCCTATTTAAAAGTTTTAAAGCAGGATTCTTTTCTTTTCCTTGTACAGTAAGAATTACATTTTTTTGTAGTTTTCTTTTTTCTAACATTTTTTATTAATATTTCCGCTCATACAAACTTAATAGGTAGACCAGTTCCCTCCCCCCTCCTCCTCCCACCGAACCCCTTGCTCCCCCTCCCTCCCTTCCCATCTCCCAGTGCCTCTCCCCCAATTCCCAGAGAGTCCTTTATTGTGTATGCCTAACTCTCCTCTGAGCCCTCCTCTCCGATGACGTACAAGGACCCAGTGGCATTTCCCTGAACCCTTTCTCGTGTTCCCCTTAAGCATAGGAATACTACTGTGACTGTCAATCCCTTGCCTCCAAGGATCTTGGTGCCTTTAGCCAATGTTAGACTTTGTGAGGTCAATAGTGTGACGGACATGGCGCAGGGCATGCAAAGTCCAATTACGATTGCTTCAGCCCTAACTAGTGTGGAGACTCTTCAAATCATTGCTCCCCCCATCCTTTTGCTCTTACAATCTTACCGCCCCCTCTTCCGCAAATGTCCCTGAGCTTCAGGATGGGGGGGAGATTACAGCAGGATTCTTGACTGAGTTTTTAATGCTCCTGCGCAAAAAAAAAAAAAAAAAAAAAAAAAAAAACCAAAAAACCAGAAACTACAAACATAAAAAGTTTCTTTTTTTTTTCAATTTTTTTTACATTTTTTATTATTATTTCAGCTGATACAAACTTAATAGGTACACCAGTTCCCTCCCTCTCTCCTCCCCCCCCCCCCCCCCGTGCCCCCTGCTCCTCCTCCCCACCCCCCTCCCTTCCCCTCCCCCAGTGCCTCCCGCCCCAATTCCCAGAGAGTCCTTTCTTGTGCACGTCTGATTTTCCTCCTGGCCCTCCTCTCCGATGACGTACAAGGACCCAGTGGCCTTTCCCTGAACCCTTTCCCGTGTTCCCCTTAGGTATAGGAACACTGCTGTGACTGCCAATCCCTTGTCTCCAAAGATCTTGGTGCCTTTAGCAGATGCTAGACTTTGTGGGGTCTAAAAAGTTTCTTATTAAATGCAACTGTTCCCTAATTCATAAAAAGCCAGGCATAGGTTGGAGAGACGGCTCAGGGGTTAAAAACTATACCTCACAAGCAGAAGGTCCAAATTCGGATCCCAGGTCCCACATAAAAATGCCAGGCGGAAATGGCAGTGGCCCACACCTCCAGTCCTGGTGGACAGTGCTTGGGAAATCTCAGAGTGAAGCAATCCAGGATGATTCCTGAAGTCACCTTTGGTCCTTCATGGGGACAGACCAGTGCCCCCCCCCTCACACACACACACCCACACACACACACAGTAGGTAGGTAGGTGGTGGGTAGATAGAGAAAAAACATTTTTTAAGCCAGGCATTGTTGCAGTCCTGTAATCCCAGTTCTAGGAAGGAAGAAACCAAAGGATCACAAACTCCTAGCCAGCCTGAGCTTCACACTGAGACCTTCATTCCAAACAAAAATAACAAGTAGCAGCTAAAAGAAAAATAAAATATACAAATTAAAGGAAGCTAGAGATTTAAATAACTTGGAAATCACTAGACTTTATTTTTTCAAATGAAATTTCTTCATTTTATGTTATTTATACTACAATTAATTGAAGGAGTACAATGAAACTGATTGGAATTCAGAACTCACCTGTTTCTTCTATGTTCCTCAAGGCCAATTAGTGGAAAAACGGTATCACTATGTAACTGGCAAATATGATTCAGTTAAAATTGGGATAAGATGAGTATTAACATTGCTCGATTGTTAGTTATACCAACATTAACAGTTCACTTTGAAAAATAAAGGAGAATCTGCTAGCATACTACTGGCTGAAATTCAAAATTCAAGAATTCTTATGGCAAAGTAAAACATCTTCAATACTTAAAGTAGCATTGGCATACAGAATTTGCTACAGAGTTTCATGATATATTTGGACAGAAACAAAGTATGAAAGAATATGTAATTGTTGCAGTTACTTTCTGCTACTATGAAACAACACTGAAACAACTTAAGGGAGAAAGGGAAATTTATTTGGCTTATGGTTCCAAAGGGGTACACACATAGTCCTCGATGCAATAAAAGCATGGCAGGCAGGAGAAGCTGGAGGAAATGTAGGTCTCTGCAGACATCAACATGGAGATCAAGGAGAGCAAACAGCAGACTGCTAGAGAGGACAACTAGCAGAAGCAGGGTGGCGTTATCCAACCTCAAGGCCCCCCTGTGTGCTGCACTTCCTCCAGTAAGGGCCTAAAATTGTCAAATATCAGCATCAGCTAAGGATGCAAACACATGAGCCTGGAGGGGACAAACCCACATTCAAACCATGACAGAAGAGGGTATTTTTATTTCTTCTTTTCTTAAATTTAAATTTTCCTCGACAGAATTGACAAGATACATGGTAATGAGAGAACCAAACAGTAATTCCCAAACACAGAACACCGAGATAAATGCCACTACTTAGAGGAATATGATAATCTTCTAGGACCACCCAGATCTGATTCTGATCCATACATGAATTCCAGAATCAATCTAACATTTTGGTATTTTTCCAAGATTGATGCTGAGAACCCAGATCAAATTTCTCAAAATAAATGTCCTCCTCAAAATAAGTCTATATATTCAAAAGTTACATTGAATTACATCATTTTCTCTAGTGAAGAGGTTGGTTAGAATATTGTTGTTCCCTCTGATACTTGAGGATATGTTCTAAAAACATTCCCAACAATCATTACCAAATTACCTAACTGATCATTAAGAGAATCAAAATACGCACACACAAACATGATCAAACATAATTCAGAAGCATATTTTAGCAATTCCCCAAAGATTATCTTTCCAATGGACAGAAAGCTCTGCTTAGGTATATCTCATATAGATAACAATTCAGGGGCTGGAGAGATGGCTTAAGATGGTTAAGACTCTGCTCCAAAAGCAGAAGGTCCTGAGTTCAGTCAGATCCCAGATAAAAAACGATTGATCTGCACTTCCCGCACTGGTGGGTGGAGCCTGGGAAATCCCAGAGCAGAGCAAGTAGGAAGTAGAAGCAATCGGGATGATTCCGATACACACACACACACACACACACACACACACACGCGCGCGCGCACACACACAAAATGAATGAATGAAGTTTAAAAAATAAATAAATAGCAATGGTTTCAAGTATCTACAGTTACTAAGTAAAAAATAAAAATCATCATTTCTACCAAATAGCAAGAAATGTACTCAATTTGCACCATAAAGAATATAGGTTAGATACAGCTTTTTCTTTTAAGTAAAGGCTAGTATGCACACATCACAAAATTTTAAAAATTAATTAAAAAAAAAAAACAAAAAAACTAAACTGCCCTGATAAGTGTGCTCCTGTGTCAGTATAGAGGGATAAAACTTAAGTTCCACAAGACTTTTACTAAGATTGTAGAATACAATGTGATTGAACAAACCCTCTTTAATTAGCTCATTATGTTCAGGCTAAAAGAAAAAACTTAACTACACATTTAAACAAGTGTATACTAGTAAATAGTAATGAATTGGTATACCTTCCTAGGATTTAAAGAGGCACAATAAATGGGAACAAAAGTCATAAGGAATTAAACACAATTATCAAGCTCTTGTACATGACTCCAAACATTTCTAATATGCTTAAACTTGCCAGTAAAGTTAACTCCTGGTGATCCTCCTGTCTCAGCTTCTTGAATGCTGGAATTACAGGCATGTGGTACCACTTAAAGAATCAAATCTTTATTCCAACTTTCAACTTGTGCAATTAGTTGTCACATTCCAATTTTTTACTTCACTATCTTTACCTCATACTTATTCTCAGAATGTGTTCTTCCTCTTTCAAAAAGAGAATATCAGAATTCAAGTAAAGAAAAAATCTCTCCTCAAATGAGCACCCTTGCCTAACCTTTCCAGCCACCTGAACAAGCAGGTGTAACATTAATCTTTTCCCCAGTGCTCTGCAGTAGGTCTCGATTGTAAGATTACTGGTAAAGTGAAAATACATTAACAGAAATGTTCCATCACCGAAAATATAACTTTATATTTGTTTTTGACATAGTTTCAAATTCAGTGAAGAATGAAGTTGATCTTTATTGCATCCAACAACTTTGCTTCTCTCATTTCATAAGCATTAGAATCTACAAGACTTATTGATATCTAGTCATGGAAACTATTCAATTAATGGTGTATTGGTGATATCTTTGTAGACTATACTACAGAATCTAAAAATTTTTATTTTAGCAAATTTTGCTCTTGATTTGTTGTTCTATGTACGTGTATAAAATGTTATGATCCAAAACAGATTTTCACAAACTTTAACTCTGGTTTCCTAAAATAATACTTTGTCCACAAGTGGCAAATTTTCATTTAAAATGCCAAATAGTTACTGGTTAATTTCTCAGTAGGTAAAGATGCCTGAAATCAAGTTAGCAACCTGAATTTGATCCCCGGATCTATTTCCTTCCTTTCTTTTTTCTTTCTGGCAGCATGGGAATTGAATTTAGGGTCTTTTGAATGCTGAGCTACAGCCTCTAAGACATTTCATTCTTGAGACCTTACATTAATATACTCAATTGTTTGCAGAACCACAATACAAAATAATACTTTCTAAGTGTAAGTTAGGGACTACAGTGCATACTTATATTCCCAACTATCTGAAAGACTAAGGCAGGAGGATGGCAAGTTTGAGGCAAGCTAGGCGATTTAATGAGACACTATCTTAAAATACAATTTTAAAGATCAGAGAAGGAAGAGATAGAGGCTTAGCGCACCGGCAAGCACCACCACAGGTTCAATTGGGAGAGGGTGTGTGTGTGTGTGTGTGTGTGCGTGCGTGCGTGCGTGCGTGCGTGTGTGTGTGTACGTGTACACAGAGAGACTGCTTCCACAGGTTTGAGCCCCTCCATCTCCACAAGGAGAAAAGTAAAAAAAAAAAAAAGGTATAAAATGATATAAACCAAAAAAAGAGTACAGAAAGTGATTTTTCAGGTCACATAACAAAAGGATTAAAATATGGCATTCCAGACTTCTGGACCAGTGAGCTATATCGCCACAAAATACCAACAGATACTTCCTCTTTAGTAGCTACTTTAAAACATTTGGATAGGGGCTGGAGAGATGACATGACTCAGGGGTTAAGATTCTGCCTCTCAAGCACAAGGTCTTCAGTTCAGATCCCAGGACTCACCAAAAAACATCAGGCAGAGACTGCGGCAGCCTGCACTTCCCGCCCTAGTGGGTGGAGCCCGAGAAATCACCAAGAAGGAGGTAGAAACAATCCAGTATGATTCTCCCAAGTCACCCTTGGGCCTCCACAAGGATATACAATGCCCTCTGACATACACACGCACATGTAACACTTTAAAAAAGCAAAATCTGAATGGATTTCTCTTTGTGTGGGGTTATGTATGCATGCATCCATGCACAGAGGTGCATTTAAGTGTGCACAAGGACCAAAAGAACACAGGTTCAAGGTTATTTGGTATACAGGCAAAACAATCTTGAGGCATTTTTAATCACTCCTGAATTACTGACATTTATAAGACTACTTAAGTAAAATAAGTTACACATGATTTTATTTATAGTATTGCACCTATTTTTAAAATCTTGGTTGTGTTTGAAAATTACATAAAATCAGAAAGTATTACATTTCCTATTTAAAATAGCCTATCAGAATGTAACCAAAAATCATGCTGTCATATTTTTTCACTATTTTTATGTAACTATAGTGAAAACTAACATATATTGTCAAGAACAAGTATTCAGTGCTGTATGCATTCATTTCACAAATCTATAAATATAATACTACATGAACTGCCAGTATGTAACTAACTGGTTTTGACCTGAAAAAGATATTTAACTTACATGGTGCTGCAAATACACAGCTGAAGAGATTGACTGGATATGGTGGCACATGCCTCTAATTCTAGCTGTTCTGGAGGGGGGAAGAAAGGACGAGGCTAAGTGGAAAATAACAGGAGCTAACATGGTAAGTGTAGGATCAGAAAAGTCTGTCTTGAACACAGTTGCTAGTCAAATTTACATACGGTTATTAAAAGCCATATAATCCACTGTAAATTTAAATTATACTTCTCATCAAATCAATAAATATAAACTGAATAAGCAGTCTGCTTAATAAAACAATGTATATCCTAAATCGAGTTGTGATTTAAATAATATATATATTGAACATATATTGTAACAATGAGTTACATCTCCAACTCCTAAAAGATTAGAGACATCAAAAAATAATAAGTGCCATGCTTGACCTTACACTGGGCAAGGAAAATATTACTATATGGAACAAATTGGTGAAAGTTAAGGTCTATTACAGATTTTAAAAGATTTTCCACAAACATTTGCTTCTGATTGGGGGCAGTACACCAGGAAGTGTACATTGCAATATTTAGGTGCATCTTAGAAAAACAATAAATGACACAGCAAATACAGCAAAATGTTAACGACTATAAACTGAAGGCTATTCAGTAATTCTATGCACTATTTTAGCTTTTCTGTATATTTTAATTATCTCAAACTTAAAAGAAATATAAAAGAGGGATGACTCTTTAGAAATTTTTCCATATATAAAAACAGGTGATTCATGAAGTTTCAAGTTTTCCTTCTAATACCAAATACCTACTATAAATACTAATTCTGATATAAAATAAACAAAAGGTGTAAGATGTGGTCTCTGCTCTCAGGGAGTCTCCCATCTTCTTGGGGTAAAAGAGTAAGTGATATTTCTATAAGATATGCCACCAAATTACTACAAGAGTAACTGTCAAATGAATCAGGAATTGAAAAAGAAAAAAAGATCAGGTATTCCTAAGAGAAAAAAAATTGATTTGAATCATAAAGGTTGATAACAGGATAATGCAACACTTGGCTGGAAAGGAAAGCTGGAGTCAAATTATGCAGAGTTCTGAATTCAAACACACACACACACACACACACACACACACACACACACATATTCTCACCACCACCCTCTATTGAATATTGGATTCCCATACTATAGCATTAACCAACTTCTAACATAGTATAACAATAACTTTTCCATTTCTGTCTAGAATCTGATTCACCTGCTTCGACAATCCTTTGAAAACCTATCCTATCTGGCAAAAATCCACAATACAAACACCACCAAATGCTGGAGAGATATGGAGAGAAGGGAACTCTCATACATTGCTGGTGGGAATGCAGACTTATACAACCACTCTGGCGATCAGTTTGGCGATTTGTAAAAAAGTTAAAGATTGAAATGCCATATGACCCTGCTATACCACTTCTGGGAATAATTCCCCATAATGAAGAAATTCACTACAGTGACACAAGCAGAACCACGTTCATTGCAGCACTATTTACAATAGCAAAGTCATGGAATCAGCCCAAATGTCCAACAGTTGATGAATAGATAATGAAAATGTGGTACATTTATACAATGGAATACTACTCAGCCATCAAAAAAGAATTAATGAAATTTGCTGGGAAATGGATGGAATTAGAAAAAATTATATTGAGTGAGGTATCCCAGACACAGAAAGTTAGACACTGTATATACCCCCTAATAGGTGGATCCTAGTACCAAACCCACTTAATGACATATTCAAAGGTAAATCTCTGTAATACCTACTGTAATCGCAAAGATTATGAACAGGAGGGAAGGGCTCCCCCCCAAAAAAGGAGAGACGGGATCATGCTTCACTAGAGAAAATAGGTCACTGTCAAATATTGCAAGTAAGTAGTGAGACATCTGGTGAAGCTCGCTCTCACTTTCCTTGCTGGTTACTTGCAACTGAAGAGGTTTGATTTTACCAATTAGGGAGGGTATAGGGACTAGCAGATAGATGGTAACCATCCTGCAAATGAGACACTGACACACATACCCCTTCACTGCCGTGTCCTACTCCTATTCTTCCATCTACCTTTGAGTCTCCTCTTATATTAAGATCTTCATTTAAACAGTCTTTTATCTTTGGTTAGGAGATGACCTTCCATACCAAACAGGATGCAGCCAAGGGCTGTGCAAGAAAAGCAAAACTGAAAACAAACCGTAATTCAGAATACCAGAAACCCTATATTAATCATCTGGAACCAGACCAGCCAAATCTCTCCCCATCCTAAAGCTCAGGGAACCTTGCAGAAGAGGGCAAGATTGTAAGAACCTAAAGATGGGGAGGACCAATGATATGTAAGATACTCCACACAAGTTAGGGCTGCAGTAGACATAATCAGACTTTGCAAACCTGCACGATGGCTGACATGTCAACGACCCCCAAAGTCTAGCATGGATCAGAGGGGAGAAGGCTCCAGGCAGCAGGAACCTTAGAGGCAAGGGATCAACATTCATAATAGAGTTCCCATACTAATGGGGAGCCCAAGAAAGGGCTCCAAGCTAGGGCACTGAGTCCTTACTCCTCAGAGGGAAGTTTGACATTCACACAAGGATGTTCCAGGGGATGGGAGGGAGGAAGGGGGAGGCACTAGAAGAGAGGGAGGGAGGGAAAGGGGTGAAAGGAAGGGGTAAGGGAGGAGAGTGCAAGCGGGGAATAGGGAAGGGAAGGAGGGAGGGAGAGAACAGGGGTACCTATTGAGATTGTAAGATTGGGGAAAAAAAATGTGGGAGGAAAAAAACAAAAAGAAAACCTATCCTATCATGCTAAAAGACATATTTTCCCCCTCCATTACAGCACTGGCTGATTCAGGCCTCACTAAACATCACTAATAATCACCGAGTGGGTAGGCAGTCAAGAGAGTGACTCAATATCAGCTATGCACATATTCCATACAAAGGATTATTCTATAACCATTATTATTATTATTATTGGTCAAACTAAAATTGGTTTGCTTTTAGAGTATTTTTTCTCTATCAAACAGAAAATTGTAAACTTTACTGATAAACTTTTAAAATGTTTAAGGACAGATTTATTTTATCAGTGTTGATTTGTCAACACAAAAGTTTTCATTAAGCATTTTAATTTAGAATCATATATCAGTGACCACATCTGGAAGTATTTTTTGGTTGCTTATAAGCCAAACTTACACTAACTTCACTCTACAGGATCAAATTTATAAATGTCTAAACGTAACCTAAGAAACCAATTTTGTAAATTCAGCATGAATCATTTTTGAGAGCCCTTCATTTTACTTTCAACACTCATTCCCTTAGTTGAAGAATCAAATTACCTCAGCATTTAATATACAAAAAGACACTAAGATTCAAAATTCTTTGGATAGCCAGGATTGGATGTACATTCCTGCAGTCTCAGCATCAGAAGGTGACACAAGTTTGAGGCCAACATATCTTAAAAATTCTTGTAAATATAAAATTTTCATGAATATAGAAATGGCAACTTACTGCAAATAATTGACAAATATTTATTAAACATTTATGACTTCTAAAAATATATGGTGGGCCTGGTGGCAGATACTTAAATACCTATCATAAGAGAGGTTAAGTATGGGAGGTTATGAATTTAAGGCCAACCCAAGCTACAGAGTAAAAAGATATCTCATACGCATACACACACATGAAAATATAGAATATGAGAATGGGAAGAACTATTAGAAAGTCTTAGTATTTGATGAATGTCTACTGTAAATAACATTTA
The DNA here is from genome assembly GCA_023101885.1 of Typhlomys cinereus. NCBI lineage: Eukaryota > Metazoa > Chordata > Mammalia > Rodentia > Platacanthomyidae > Typhlomys > Typhlomys cinereus. The sequence goes on from JALPQD010000030.1 coordinate 1,553,937, forward strand.
CTTACATTTGTTTCCAATTTAAAACTACACCAAACAATACTATTTACCCTTTTAAAAAAAACAAAACACTACTACAAGAATTCTCAATTATTCTAGCAGAAAGAATTACAGCTAGCAATTCAATAAGGATGTAAACTACTATCCAAAAGCCAAATGTAATACCAACAACAATTTTTTTTACATTTTTAAATAATCTCAAAAATTTGTACTTTGGAACTTAATACAAGTGTAAAAAAATGTTTTGTCAGAACAAATACCTAATCTACTAGACATTCTCTATGGCTGCTCTATAAAGATAGCACAGGCCATCATGTGGCCTACAAAACCTAACATATTTACTAGTTTGCTTTACAGAAAAATTGACCAAGTGTTGCCATATAGATGAAACTAATCCATAGGTAATGAAATCAAAACAACTTAGGTTCAAAATCTGACTGTGCCACCGATTGTGAAGCTATTCTAAAATCAAATGGAGGGGAGGAAGCAATGGTTCAAGTATTAAGACTCTACCTCACAAGTAGAAGGTGTCCTGAGTTCCAATTCCTGGTCCTACATAAAATCGCCCACCTGATAACAGTCTGGATTTCCGGCCCTGTTGGGTGGAGCCTGGGAAATCCCAGAGTGAAGTAAAAAGGAGATAGAAGCAATCCAGGATGATTCTCAAAGTCACTCTTGGTCCTCTCCACAGGCACATACACACAAAATACAGTTGTACAAGTGCTCTCTCTCTCTCACACACACACAAAGTTAAAAAAATAAAATAAAATGGCTACAAAAATTAACTTCCAATTTTTGAAAACAATAACATGTTTTTAAAGACTTGAACAAAGTGCTTGACTCTGTATCTAATACATAGTTAAGTAGCCCTAGTAGGTGAAGCTGTATTTCCTTATTAACACCACGAATCATATCAAGCCAATTAACACATCCATCACCTCGCACACTTATTTAAGAATATTTAAAGACTAGAGAAATGTCTCAAAGATTAGGGCTCTGCCTCACAAGCAGAAGGTCCTGAGTTCCAATCCCAGGTCCACATAAATACTAAGCAGAAACCAACAGTGGCCTGCATCTCGGGCCCTGGTGGCCAGAGTCTGGGAAATCCCAGAGTAAAGCAAAAAGAAGGTAGAAGCAATCTAGGATGATTCCCAGTCACCCTTGGTCATCCACAGACATAAAGTGCACACACACACACACACACACACACACACACACACACACACACACACACAGAGAGTTTAAAAAACATTTAATTTTTTTTTTGTTTTTTTTTTTTTCGGTGCTGGGGACCAAACCCAGGGCCTCACCACTGAGCTAAATCCCCAACCCCTTAAAAAACATTTAAGATCCTGTTTTTACTTATTTTGAAACATACATTGTTAGTAACTATTTGTAGTCACTATGCTATACTGTAGTCACACAACATATTCCTGTTTTTCTTCCTACAACTTTACACTCTAACCAGCATCCCTCCTCTTCCCCCAATTATCTCTCCTCCCAGTCTCTGGGAATCCTTCTCTACTTCTAGTCAGGCTTATTCTTGTGTCAGGCTTATTCTACTTAGCATATTGGCCTCTAGGACTACCCATGTGTCCAAATTACAGAATTTCCTCCCCTTTTAAAGTTAACTGGTACTTATTACCATGTGTGTATACACAAACACACACACACACACATTTTAAAATTAATTCATCTGGTAAATGAACATACTTCACAACTCCTATGCCTCAATTACTGTGAATAATGCTGCAGTGAGTATGGGAATAGATAACTTCTTTGACATGTTAATTTCTTTGAATAAGACACAGAAGTGTTACTGCATCATACATATCACTTTTTCTTATTTAAGGTTTCATACTCTTTATGTTCAACTTCACAAACCAAATTAAAATTTCATACACTCTGAGACTAGTTATTTAATTAAAGATTTAGCTTATTACCTCACCAAATGGGGATAACACTCTCAATGTGAGAAGTAAACAAATGAGTGTATCTGAAGAATGTGAAAAGAATCTGACACACTGGTATTCAACACATTTATTAGTTGTAAGTACATATTGAGTTTAAAGCTAAAATTGCCAGATAAGTGGTGATTGTGGTGTCAATTTTCTCCACTTTGTGGGTTCTAGGGAGCAAACTCAAGTTGCCAGGCTTGATAGCAAGGACTTATATTCCCTGAGCCATCATCTCACAGGCCCTTAAATAGATAGATTCTGATGCAAACATTTTCATAATTAATAAAAAATTCCTAGGTAGAAAGAGCAGCAAGATGCTCAGCAGGCAGAAGCTCTTAGAGCCAAGCCTGGCAGCCTGAATTTGAGCTCTAGAACCCTCCTGTGGACGGACATCCCACAAGGTGTCCTCTGACCTCCTATGTGTGTCTCCTCATATGCAAGATAAATTAATTTTTTAAAAAGTATCTTTTGTTAACTTTATTTTTTTGTGTGTCTGTGTGTATCAGAGGGCACTATGCGTGCCTGTGGAGGTCCAAGGATGACTTCGGGAATCATCCTGGATTGCTCTACCTCTCTTCGGCTTTGCTCTGGAGTTTGCCTGGATCCATCTTCCAGGACCAGAAGTGCAGGACACTGCCATTTCCATCTGGCATTTTTGGCATGGGATCTGGGATTGGGAACTCACGACTTTCTGCTTTCGAGGCAGAGGCTTCATCCTGAGCCATCTCTTAGCTCCAAAAAAATATCTTTAAAGAATGCCTAGCTTGGGGCTGAAAAGATGGCTCAGGGGTTAAAGGCTTTGCCTTATAAGAAAACAGACTTGAAAGGCAGAGCCTAGGAAAAAGCAATTAAGGGGGTAGAGCAAGCCAAAATGATTCCTGATGTCACCCTTGGGCCTCCATAGGTACACACACTAAACTGACCTCTTGTACACACATGAACACCCATCCACAGGCAAATACATACACATAAACACACACACACACACACACACACACACAAACCAAAAAAAAAAAAAATGCCTAGCTTGACTATAGACAAGGCAACATTGCTACAATTAAGTCTGTAAATATCTTCAGTAATTTAATTTTTGTATACATTTGAATGCATGTCTGCCATTTAAAAGGAGTTAGCCCCAAGCAGTGACTCACTTATGTGCCTCCATGAGAGGCTGACACAGAAGCTGCACGATGCATGAGTTCATCTAACCAAGCAACAAAGCAAGTCCGAATCTCAAAAAGAAAATGGACTTGAGAAATCCTACACCACTGCCATTGTGCCCTTGTAAGTAACAACTGTACGTTGCAATTTGCTTCATTTACCAAGGTCATCCCTGTTGCCTATCATTTTCCCCCACTCTCCCGTGGAAATTTCAGTTCTTTACTATATGCTATTTATTCCTACCAGAGTTAATAAATGATAGTATCCTACAAATGTCTGAAAAAAACTGTAAAATTTGCTCAAAAAAAAAAAGATTCAAAATTTCTTCAGATATGAATTTAAAACTGTTGTGATGATTAAAGCCAAACTGCTGAACTTGAGGGTTATTGTCTCTTCAAAGAAAGTTTAACAAGTCTGAATTAATGCTGAAATTTCTAAAACCTAAACATCTTCAACTATGCAAGGAAGGAAAAAAAAAAGATTGCTTTTGATTACCATAACCAGCAAATGAATAAATATTTATTGAATGAATTAAATGTTCCCCAAAACACAAATTATAACATTTATTTACACTGAATTTACAAAAATACATTGTCTACAGCATATTGACTATTTTTGTAGCAAAGGCTACACAGAAGCAATTATCCTTGGGGCTGGAGAGGTGGCTCAGGGGTTAAGCCTCTGCCTTGCAGGCAGAAGGTCCTGAGTTCGGATTCCAGATCCCATGTATAGACGCCAGGTGGAAGCGGCGTTTCTGGTCCTGGCAGGGAAGAGCCTGTGAATCCCGGGGCAGAGTAAACAAGGAGTTGGTATAGGTGGTCCATGGTTCCCGAATTCTCCCGTGGTTCTACACAGACACACACACACACACACACACACACACACACACACACACACACATACATATGCATACACGCACAATTGAATAAAAAAAAAAAAAGCAATTATCCTTAAGTCTTACTTCCTTATCCATGCCTACACATTAGTGATACCTCTCTTGTAAATTTTAGCAACCTTATTTACTTAGACATTCTTCATCTCATTAAATAACAATATCCTGATTCAAACTACCTGTGAAACTGGCACAAATGATAATTCATGTAATACTTAACACCTCAAACAAATGGTCTCTTTTCCCACAGTCTCACAGAAACCATTTGTTTCCCTGACAATTCTACCTCCTAGCTGGTAAATTACAGACTCAAGACTTGGTAAAGCATGATTCCTAATATTTCCTACTCATCCTCTCTCCTAATAGGTTGCCCATTTTCTTGGTCTTCATTCGGAGAGTTTTTGGCAATGTTCCTTTACAAATTAACTTCTTTAGCTCTTTACAGAACCACATTCCAACTCTACTCTAATTGAAATTAATTGGCTTTCTTCTAGGATATTACTGCCACTCAGCTGAGCTGAAATGGCAGGTAGTCATAATTAGGCACAGGTGTAAGGGTTTGAGCTGTGGGCACATTTGTAGAGAATTAGTGGTTGAGTTAGGCCCAGAGCAAACCTGCAGGAGATTGTCTAACTGATGGGGAAAGTCTAGCCCATGATGGGTGGGACTAGGCCCTGGAATAAATCACGGAGAGCTGATTGAGAAAGTTGGCATCCTTGTGTACACTTGGCCAGACATGCTGGTCTGGCAAGTAAGGATCGTCCATGTCTCAGCCATTATGTAGAGATGGTGTGGCCAGTTCTCTCAACCCTGGTGTTGGTGCGTGCTTTCCCATCAAGCAGGATTATAAATTGTAACCAGACTATCATAAGAAAATAAACACCTTATTCCCTTATTCCCTTTGATGGTGATTTATCAGCAACCGTGTGAACTGCGACTGTCTTTTGAACAGCACACGTTGACATGCACTTCCTACTTTCTTCGTAATGTGGCAGACAAGGTTACTACAAAAGTCTACTGTTAAATCTTTCCTCCTTTTCTTATAATAATAAATAATTTGGTCAGTTAGGACCTTATTATCCATGAACCAAATTTTCCACTCTCCAGTTACAGACAAGAGTTAACACTGGACTGAATGATTACTATTGTGCCGTCAGTATGGAAGACTTCTAGATCCCGAAAGCATCTATCTAGCTGCTCTTCTTACAGAACAGACTACGCCTGGCAACAATGGCTCCACCTCTACTTTCACATGAATAATCTCATCTTAGCACTTTCAACAGTTTCTCATCTGAAGATTTCAACTCTGAAGCACTGGAAAACAAGCTGCTTTTAGGTCTTTCACTCTTTTTCCCAAAATTACACTTTCTTTAGCTTTATTTTTCTGTTTCCAACAGAATGTCCAGTTTGTTCCCTACTATTCAGCTGTATCTTTACTTCAATTAGCTTGGTATCTAGCACAGACACCAAAAAGTATATCATTTTAACTATTTTTACAGCAATACATTCAACTCTGAGGTCCTAGTTCGCCCCATGACGTTACTCACCACTCTTCTTTATCAAGCCGTGAAACCCTTGCAAAAACAGATCAACTGCCTGCCTGCAGCTGCTAAGAACTCCAGAGGAACAAAAACACCACAAAATCCATGGAGACCAACTCACCTTGGTCTCCTCAAATAAATTCTAACTCCCATAAGTCTCAATAACTATTTCAAATCTTTACCTTTTTTATTTATTTTTTTTTGAGACTGACTCCCCCTAATATAGTCCAAGAGGATCTTGGTGATCCTCTTGCCTCAATTCCCCAAATACTGGAATTATAGGCATGAGCCACCATGCCCAGCCTCAAATTTTACTGTTTCCAACCTCATTACTATCACCTTATACTTATTCCTACAATGTGCTCTTACTTTCCTCTTTGAAAGAAAAAATACGATTCAGGTAAAAATGCCCCACCCAAATTAATACTCTTGTCAAAACATTTTCAGCCAACTTATCTAAGCAGGTATCTCTTTGGTTAAACACTGAGCTTTTGGCCATTGCTTTTGGTCATTGC